>CADEBD010000530.1:1200000-1800712 GCA_902825455.1 Arctia plantaginis
TCCGGTTACTTATTACAATTTTTATGAATACACTTCATTTTATCTGACACTTCAGAAAGTCGCGCAATCACATTAGAAGATTGATCCATCATCCATCTTTATACTTTGTTTTAAGTAGATAAGAACTTTTTCTTTACTCTACCTACGCATTAACATTTTCGTAATTTGAAAAGTTGAGTGATCCAATTGACTGCACGCTCGACAAATATGTATTTTAAATTAACTGTATACATGTATACATAGAATTTATAATATCTTTTAAATCAAACACAAAAGTGAATATTAAAAATAATACAGTTAATTATTATGTACGGGCTCTATCTATAAAATGAATAAATAAACAGAATATAGCCTTTTACACTAAAACAACGTGCAGTTTCCCAGAAACAAACTTAATAAATGTGTGAGTAGCTTCATCGGAAATCGTACTGAAGCAAGCTTTTGGAATCGAAATTGTGAGCGGATTAAACTAAAAGCCAGCAGATTTAGATGTATGTTATTTAGTACATATGCAACAAATATGATGAAATATGTAACATGAAAACAGATTACTCATTTAAAATATGTGTAAGTATTTCATCTAGACATATTTTAAATACATAATTGAATACAGCAAGTTCAGGTTTATTTTTAATAATTGTGTTCTACACATCAATTTTATCTGCCGACGCGCGCGTTGCAGACATTAAGTCGCCGTAAATTCATTTCCACGAATGTGCATTTTTAAAGTGACAATGTGTGATTTCAATAAAATAATTCAGCCACTGAAATAAAAGTCCTTCTATATATAGTCATTAAATTATATAAGTTCGATAAGACTTGATTTCATATATTTCACGCAATCTATATTTATACAACAGATATTAAATAAAAGAACTGAACTGTAATTTGGAAATATAAAAATGTGGTTTTAATTTTCTATTTTAAGCACATTTTCAACGAAAACAAAACTAGAACTAAACCAATCCCAAAACTATTTGAACACTAAACATAGTCCAATGCGCCGCCAACAACTGTAATAATCTGAACGAAGTCTTAGAAAGTTATTTTTATTTTATATTCCTTTATGTAATTTGAAATAATTGATAAAACTTTTATCTACATGTATCCATAATATGAATTTTTGAAGAGTTAATCAGCCATAATATTTACATTTTAATATTTTACACTGTGAAATGCGTGGTTGATCTTAATCGATCTCAGTAGACTTAAATGCTTTAGAAACTAGTCACTATTTTTACGAGTATAAGTAAATAATAATAAATAAATAATGAGATATCTGTTGGTCTAGTGGTTAGTGACCCTGACTGCTACACCAGAGGTCGTGGGTTCGATTCACACCCAGGAAAAAAAATTGTGTGATGAGCACGATCACTTGTTCTGTGTCTGGGTGTACTATATCTATAATATGTATATATTTAGAAATATAAAAGTGTGGTATTGGTATTGGTTGTGGGCTTCGGTTTCCGCATTTAGACTCAAGAGTAGTCCTTTATGCATCGAGGACTGGTTAGCTAGGTGAGCCAACCAAGCTCCTTCCAGAAGCGCAGAAGCCTCCTGGGGCGTTCACAGGCTTCTAGGAGCGATTTTGTATCAGGAATGATACTTGCCCGTTGTGTGGCCACTCCCTCGCATTCCAGGACTAGGTGGGCGGACGTTTCTTCTGCTTCCAGACATCCCTTGCACAGAGGGCTGTCTGTCGCATTGATGATGAATAGGTGTCGGTTCAGGGCTAGGTGTCTTGTTATAGTACCGACAACTATTCGGATTTCCAGTCCACTAAGACTAATCAATCTGCAGGTGAGTCGTGGTGTGACTTGAGTCAGCACCAGTTTGGACTGTCTGCAGCCGGGTGAGTTTTCTCACCTCTGGTTGTGTGCTTCACGAGTCCGTTGCCTGGCCCAGAATCGCAATTTCTTAAACGGTATTGGCCGGAGTATGGTTGGGCCGGTAGCTGGGGTTGCCAAGCCCCTCCTTGCCACATTTAATGTGGCAAGCTGCTCCAATGCAATGATTGCATTCAAAGACAATACCAGTAAGTAGTAAGTATGTTTATCAGCAGATTAGCAGTCTGGTTACCATAGTACAGTTTGGAATCAGGCAGCCGTGTATGAGACGTGTGAAAATATTATTAATATATTTTGTATTTTACAGCTTTATTTAAACATTTTTGTTGCACATTTGCTTAAACACTGACACTTAGTTTTCTAGTTCTTTTGTTAAAGTAACCTTTATTTTTCAAGTCATAAACAAAAGTTGCTTCAACATTCCATTTTCAATTGAGTTTACATTAATGAAATGACATTTATATTAATAATTATAGAATATTATAATAAGAAAAATAAAAACATTCGCCTATATATAGTTATAATGTCATAATATATTTGTTATAATGTCATATATTTACTGTTAACCACGGTTCTTATAATAATATTAACTTCCATTTACACAATTATAATTATTTAGGAAGTCCCTATGTAGTTTATAAATCAATTTCATAAATTAAGTTAAAAACAATAAATCAATATCTATAATAATCAGGTGTCCCGTCTGCCCCCTCTAACATAAAAAAGAAACAAAAAAAAAAAAACAGAAATAAATTTAAAAAAGAAATGTGCGATATTAAGGGTGCACGTTTGTTGTAAGTTTAACGCGCACAAAATTCTTATACGTAAGTGTTAGTGGATATTGTTAACCTATAACTTATTTAGTATACGTTGAAATACATATTTCTTTAAAGTTATTGATAACTAGTAACCTTGGATTTATGTTCAGATTCTATACCGGTACATTTGTTATAAACGCGCCGCTATAGAAATAGGGTTACTCTGTACTTTTAAGGATTTACTGTGAAAATTTCTTCTATAATTTTTAATTAGAATGAGTCTGTTCTTTACATATTAATTAACGCCTGATAGTCAAGAATCCTTAGAATTTAAGTACGGTATTCTCGAATAGAAGCCAAAGTTTGCATTTGACGTGTTGAACTATAACCTTCAAATGTCAAATTATATTTTTAAACTGCTGGCATATTATTAGGTTATTTTATAAGAAGCGAAAAAACATGGACTATTCTGCACAAAGTCGTTAACAAAAATCTGACTATAATCTATCATCAATTCATACTTTTAGGTTACTGAGTACTTTTTTTTTCGTTTGGTAAACTGATATTTTATATTTAGTGTAAATGACTACGTTCAGTGCTACCAAAAAATGAAGTAAACATTTTTCTATATGTAGATATGTTAAGAGCTTCAGGTTACCCAATTTTTGTTTTGTTTTGTAATAAGCTGAATTAGCGAGCTTTAGTGTATAAATATAAAAATCGATTAGTTTTTACGCACAGACATGATAATTTAGGTGATAGTTTTGAACAATACCCGTTCAGCGCAAAAAGTGCATTTGATCATCAGAGCTTTGTGTGAAAAGGCTGACGTGATATATATCCGAAAAAGGGAAATAAATTCACCAGATATTACCCATTTCCATAAGGCCTTCAAAAATTACGTGGATATAACAATATCTTAGACGGTAAAGGCAAGAGAATTGGTCACAACAGAAATGTTATTACTTAAAAAAAATAATGATGCTAATTGCTTTTACAGAAGATCCCTTTCTACAAAAAAGAAAAGTTGCGTGCATGTTTCATCGTCATCATCTTAGTCAAAAGACGTCTACTGGTGGACATAAGCCTCCTCCAAGGCTCTCCCACAACAACCGGTCCTGCCCTGCCCGCAAACAACTTCTTCGTACCCAGAGTTATTAATAAAAAAAAATAAGACAACTCCTGCGTTAGGAAAATATCCTGTCGCAGGGTCCCCTGCATATATTTAACATTGAACACCCAGACTCAGAACTAAAATTTGTGGATCACACTAAGTGTAGTTCCGTTTGTAGTTCAGTAGAAAGCGGAGTGGCGACCGCCTAAGCCACTACTCCATCCGTGTAGTCTAATTTTATTCTGTGCAGTGTAAATAATGACTGTCACATAAGTGTACCAACTGAGTGGACATCCGATCAAATTATAGAAATTTGTTCAGTCTTTGTCAGATACTATAGGGCCTTTAAGTTAGACATTTGAATAACGAGGTACATATCCCTACTTCAGTATGTAAGCTATCTTAAATAATTTCTATTACCTTTACTTTGTGACTAGAATCTTTTATTTGTTACCTACGTCCCTGCCAGTTGACTTTTACACTTTCCTCACACAATCCAATAATTCAATTGCTTTACACTTTCAATTTATTCCTCGATGTTACAAGTGTATGCAGAGTCATTCCACTGATCGCACAAAGAACACCCAGTGTTGTCCCATGTGGGGATCGAACCACTCAGCGCAGTAGGAAGTTCTAAATTCTTAAAATATTTTATTTTTTTATTTCGTAAATGTTATTAGAATACTGTCTTGTAAAATAAATTTGAAAGTCAATTATATAATTATTCTCATTCTTAACTTAATTACTTCACTAGCTTTACTCAATGAAACACAAATGAGATTGAAATGTTTGCATCGCAGAAGGATTAACTGTGAACTATTGACGGGAGTTACTAGAAATAAAACTCTTTTAATTCCAGAAAATAATATAACCATTTCTGGAACAGTACTTCTGTTTTTAAAACACACATATCAGTTTTTAGCAATGAAAATACATAAATATACATTATAAATATTATAACTATGTTTGTTTTGGCATGGATCGTTATATTGCACTAGCTATTGCGCGCGGCTCGGCCCCCGTGTATGTCGGTTATTGTGGTAAAAAACAGCCGTGTTACTCGCTGATAATGTAACGTTCCGTTGGAGGTGGCTCTGCACAAGTCCGAGGCCCTGTTCGTCCACGGGCTTCGGAGGAAGCCACCAGAGGGATCTAGCCTCACGGTAGGAGGCACTCGCATCGGCATCGAGCCCTCGATCAGGTATCTGGGGCTCGTACTCGATGGCTGATGGGACTTCGGATATCATTTCCGATGTCTGGTCCCCAACTTCATGAGAGCTTGTTTCGTTGCTGACGAGGTCGCATAGTCCGCTAAGCGTTCCGTAGTGTGATAGGCAATAACACAAGGCCTAGGAACGTGCGCTTCAGTAGGTATCGGGCACGGGGCAGATTTAGGTGGTAAGCGAAGTTTAAGTTTGTCCGCGTACGTTAAACTCGTTTGTTGAGTTGCGATACCCTCCATTTGTCGCTCAAAATTCGCAAACTTCGCTTCGTTACTAAAGGATTTTATTGCTAACATTGATACGATACCTGTAATTCGTTGAGTAATATCCATAATCTCCGTTCTATTACCTACATTCATCCGAGATCCCTGATCATTAACTAATTCATTAATTTTTGCTAAGTAATCGGTGGCCTGTGACACTAAGTCACAGTAATTGTACTCCCCACAGTTATCACGACCGGTAGGAGACGAAACATTTCCACTTAAGTCCGAATTAATAATGCGTTTACTGCTTCTGTCTTTCGGCGTGAAATCCGTAGGTGACATTTCGTTAAATGTCCTTTTCCCGGTTGGTGTTAGAAATTCACTTGTACCGCCGGGATCCGGCAACTCGCTAACGACCGACATAGCCAAACAAAGACACACCAATCAACAATTAAAAAAAAAACAATGTAAACAAAGGATACCTCCTACCCACTTTTAGTTAGAAAATAAATTTACTCACCAATAGTCGTAATAAAAGAATTCGGTACTATATTTCTGTTTAGAAAACAATAAAACTTACTTATACAACCTTTAGCCGCCCGCAAACCGGGAACTAGTCACATAAAAGCACAGAAAACAATATTAAAATTGTTAGCATACGAAGTCACACGTTAGTCGCACAGTGCAGCGAAGGGAAGTGTGAAAAAAGGGAAAAAAATATATTAAACGTCTTTAACAAATACAGACAGGCTACTTAAAGTGAAAAATAATAATTATAAACTCAATTTAAAAAAGAAAACATATGACACTTAAAATGTAATCCTTGATAGATACCATTTTAAAGTTAGGGTTTATGTAAAGTCGGTAAATTACAATAAAATTCTTAAACTATTTTTTATATTTAGAAGAAATAGTGCCTCAGAAATATTTGATGATTTTTTAATATTATTTATTTAATTCAGCCGAAAAGTCTGTTTTCATTCAAGATTTTTGATCGCAACAGTTCAGTTTACAGTTTAGTTTCTGATCTAGCAATTAATTTTTTTTTTTACAACGTCAAAGGCACCGAAATGTAATTCAAACTATCATTTTTTCGAACACCAGAACTTTTTCAGGCTTTGTAATGGACTTTCCAATGACTTTTTTTGGATCGGAAAAGGACTCACGAAAACTGAAATACGATGGTATCATATGTATTTAAGGGTAAGTCGACCTAAATACTTTAAGGGGTTGTATAATAGTTGCCATCATTTCTGATAGATTACACTGTGAAATACTATATCCCAAAAATAATTTTCAAGATATTGAAGTAGATAGTTAATTATACGAAAAATAAATAAATTTAAAAAAAAATGTTTTCCTTTGACAAATATTATAAAAAGTCTATGGCAGTTAAACTGCAGATTGTGATTTGTATATAAGTAAGCCGCGTACCTACTTAATACACTTACACGGAGCTATTATAATGTACCTTTTGAACTTGTCATGTTACGAACCTGAACGGAGCTCTTTGTGAAGAAGTAAAGAGCCATTTCTATTTTACGTGTAAAGTGTCCGTATTACAATGTAACTGACACGGGTCTTGTTTGTTAAATGTGATTATAACTGTTATGTGTATGATAAGAAATTAATTCTGTTACTCTTGGAAGTTAGTACATGGGATAGGGATCGAATCCTGCTGGGTTTAAATTTTATATACTTTTATTATGGTTTAATTATTTTATTTTAAAGTAACTATTGTAATTGGTCCCAGAATTTTTATTACCATCTTAAATGTTAAACGGTAAGGAAATTTCAAACTACAAGAACTGCAAACAGTATAGATTCAGTACCTAATCAATTTAATTAATCTGTGAATTACTAGTTGCCTCAGTGGTATCACTCAGTCAATTGTGTAAATGGGCTTTTTTGAATCGTTTTCGTACATATTTATAGATAAAATCACTTAAACATTTACCTTATTATTATACCTGTTAAAGGGCATCGAATTACTTACGAATGATTTGATTTGTGAGTTAAAAAATAATATGCGCCTTGGTTAAGTGTATTTTATTTTCGTGTGCGTGGGTGTCGAAGGTCGACGAATTGCCCCTTTTCATGTGGGACCTTTTTGAATACCACCCTCATTTATTATTCGATAGAGACGGTTTTAAATAGGAAAAAGAAATAACGTGTGACTTTATGGTGAAACATTTGGAGTCGTGGCCTTGTCTGATTTTAAGAACAGGTAAATTGATGTTCCTCTTTTATACGAGTATGTATTATCAACTCGTGTTGTTAAAAATCGCTTTAATATCAATCTTTAACAGCTAATACAAATATCTATCTATCTACATATCTATTATTTTTATTTTTCAATTTTAAACGATTTTATTATTTTCATTTTTATTGATTAAATTAATCATTTTTTTAAATAATTCAGCTGTTGCTCGAGACTTCGTTAGTTTAGTCGATAGCAGTAAACAATCGTTCGATTACTTAAGGTATCGGTTACACGAGGCTAAAGCTTTTCTTACGACAACCGCACGGTGACCACGTGATCGCCACTCTTTATTTCAGTAAAATTCTAGGTTTTCACTTAGTAAATAAAATGTAAAATATATTTTCTAAGAAACACATTTAAATTCCTATTAATCACATAATCACACGAACGTCCCGCGATTTCCTCGTTGTTACTGCAGAAAATATAACATATTTTGCAGTGCTTTGCCGGTATAGTGCCTTGTCTACATACAGTGTTTTCGTATAGACCGCATTAAGTGTCTTGTTTTGTCTTATTTAAATGCGCCCTTATTATATTGTTGTACCTTTCACCTTAGTAATTTTACAATGCACCTTTATTATATGGTTTTAAAAAAGCGCCTTTTTAACGATTGCTGGCAATTGAGTCACCTAGCATCGGGACCTTACACAGTACCCAAAAAAGCTGATCTAGCTAGTCAATAGCTACTTAAAAATACCTTTAAATAGAATGTTCAGATTCAAAACTTGAGAACATTTACCAAAAACATTCTCAAATTCGATTTGCTGATGATATAGTAGTCATGGCATAAATAATGTAAGATCTTAGCACAATGCTCGATGGCCTTGGTAGTACACCCACTCCCGAGAAAATTGGAGACTCTACGATCAAAGTTGTTGACAAACGTAGTCGTCAACGGGCCTTGGAAAAACTATCCAGTTAGGTAGGTCCAACTTCGAAAAAGAGGTCAATCGTCGAATCCATCTTGGGAAACTACGTGACATTTTCTCGTCGAAAATACCGCAGTGTAGACAGACCTCAAGACAAAAGTCTTTGACCAGTGTGTGTTGCCAGTGATGACCTATGGCACAGAGATGTGATCCCTTACAATGGGCCTGTAAAATATATCGGAGTCACGATTGTAAGATTTCTGACTCTACGAGTATTATGTTTCCACTATGATTAGGCAGGCGCTCACACTATCAAGGTTTTATGTAATAAAATAATAAAATGTTTATAATATTTAACTATATTTCAGCCAGACATGTGCGTTCGAACCGAGTGCAACACAGGCTGGCTAACGCTTGCTTATGCACTCTCACAAAGTATGTGTCCCTACAGGCCTTAATGTAATGGAGAGGGCAATGGTGGGAGTTTCTCAGAGTGATCGAATCAGAAATGAGGAGACGAACCAAGATCACCGACATTGCCAAACTTAAGTAGCAGTGGGCTTGGCACGTTGCTCGCAGAAACAATGGCCGATGGGGCCATAAAGTTCTCCAGTATCGGCAAACGCAGCGTTGGTAGACCTCCCACAAGGTGCTTCGATGACTTGCTGAAGGTTGCGGGAAGTCCTTGTATGTGGAATGCACATGACCGGTTGTCTTAGCGAACCTTTGGGGAGGCCGATGTATAGCAGTAAACGTCTTTCGGTTGAAATGATGATGAAAGATGAATCTAATTTTATTGAAATATGGGAGTTCATTATGGGCATTTTTCACAATCCTCATAAGATTCATTTGTAATCCTCTTCATTTATTCCTGTACAAATATATTTAACTAAACCTGTTTATTTTTATTTTTCTATTTTAAAGAGATTCTTCATTAAACGCCGTCAGCTTCATAAAATGGTTACTCATTTAAAAAAAAAACTGTACATCTAAGCGTGGTTTAAAGTTTGCACTATATTAAAAGGAAATAAAGAGAAAACTACATCACATAAAGATTGAAGAATTATTCCATTATGTACTTGGAAACTCTTTTTTTAGAATACAAATCTATGACAATTTCAATATTTAAAAGTGGTATTTACCATAGTATTGCACGATTTATCACTACAATACTAGCGAAGCTACTACTCTACGTAACGCCAAGGGATCGAGCCGGTCGCAAATCTTTTGGCCATCGACGATTCGAGTCGCTCTTCTTTGGATCTAGAGGGAGAAGCTGGTACTGTGGTGCCCCTGCATAGAGATGAGAACAGTATTCTGTATGCGGTCGGACTTGCGCCTTATAGAGTTGGAGGCGATGTGCTGAAGTGAAATACTACCTCGATCTGTTCAGCACACCGAGCTTCTTCGAGGCCAATTTGACCTTACCCTCTAAATGACCGCGAAACTGGACTTTGCTCAATATCTCGATGCCTAGGACTGCGATATTGCAATACCTGTGTCTTTTTTGGGTTAAAATGGACCAGATTCAGTCGACCCCAAGCTGAAACCCCCGCTGAGCAAGCTTCAACTTCAGACACAAGTTCGTTTCGACTCTCGATGACGTTTTCCCGAGAAATATTGGGACGGGCGGTATAAAAGGCATCTCCCGTGCTTTCATCTGCATAGCAATGGATGCCACTAGTTCATAACACATCATTGATATGCAGGAGAAACAGTGTGGGTGATATCACACAGCCTTGCAGGACACCAGCATTTACTGACTTGAAGTCGGAGCATGCACCGTCGATAACAACCTTAATGCTTCTACCTGCAAAGAAACAGGTGACCCAGTTACATAATTTCTCGGGAACCTCATAGGAAGGCTTCGAGAGAAGCGCCCTATGCCACACCAGATCGCTGCAGTTGACTACGGATTCTTTAATCTTAGAGAACAAGGGAGTTATGGCTATAGGTCTGTAGTTGGACGGACTAGAGTGGTCACCTTTTTTAGGGACCGGGTGCACAAACGCTAAATTCCAGGAGTTCGGAACGATGCCTAGGGAGTAGGAGAGTCGAAAAAGGCGAGTTAAAACCGGTGCCAACTTTGGAGCAGACGTCTTCAGCACGATAGGGTTTTCGATTCAATCGGGCCCACTCGACTTATGAATATCGAGGGAAAATCAGCAGAAGGTCCAACAGTGAAGGCTCATAACTTTCCACATCTAGGATTCGCGTGAGCGTTGATACCAAGATATTCAAGATTGCCGAGGCGGCGAGAACTGATATCATCTCTAACGTAAACGCATACTCCAGCCCTAGCAACGAAGGAGTGCTCCAGATGATAGCCAGTCGAAGAGAGGTAGTATGAGTCCGATGGAGATGATATCTGTATTGAGGTGGTGGTGGAAAGCATTAAGGTTGGAGTGTAGACCTCTAATGTTGCAGAAGTCCACGTCGAGCGTGGTGAGGGGTGACCTGACGTGCCTGCTCTCGCCGCGGGTAGGGGTCTTGTTGAGCGCAGTTGTGCCCCCCCTCCCCCCAGAATACGCGGATCAGCCTAGACATCCACGCCCAGATGCATGGTGTTCTGAGCGTGGGCGTCCAGCAAAGGATTCTCCAACGGTAGCGCAGCTGGTACCCCCCTGGGGTAGACTGTTGTTCAACGACGCTATCATAAGGGAGGGTAGGGGGGTTGGGCTCCGGAAACATCACTCACATTTATTTACAAAAAGAAAGTACAGGCGTATTCTATCAGTCAATCTAGCTTTCATAGTCCACGCTCTGCTTAGTTTGAAACTAGATGGCGTTGCAAGCTAAGCAGAACGTTCAGATGAAAATAAATATATTTAATTTTCTCTAAGATCTTATTCAATAAAAATGTATGGATTTTTTGTGATTCGAAGTTATTTTCAAGATGTTTTTTATCCAATGAATTTGCAATCATTGCCTACAAAGTAAAATAGAAAAAGCTAACAAAATTAATTTCATACGAGGGAAAAATGGATAAGCGATATAAGTCACTAATACTCAATGCTTTAGGAGCAGGCTCACGAAGTATATCTACTTTACACACGGACGCTTGCAAGTCAATGAACGTTATTACTATTATTATGTTTGGAAAAGCGCTCACTAAGAATCTAATAGAGTGAGGAATGATGAGATAAGAAAAAGGTACGACTTAAAAAGATGTAGTGACCAGCACTTAACCTACTTATACGTTTTAAGTAGTTTGTTTTAACACTGAAAAAAATATTTTGTATCACGGGATATGATGTTATACGAGTATTACGTGTATAAAGTTTCATTTTGTATTTTAGTAAAAAAACATTGACATCTTATCCTCATTTTAAACCAACTACAAAAACGCAAAAGAGGAGGTCATTAATTCGTCTGTATTTTTATTTGTATGTTTATTAAGCGATATCTCCGTCAATTGTGGACCGATTTTCAAAATTATTTTTGTAATCGAAAGGGTATGCTCCCGAAGTGATCCCATTACCACTAAATCAGGATCGGATGATGGGATCCTGGAGAAATCGAGGGGAAACCCTCAAATTTTACAGCCCCGAAAACGTGTTTTAGCTTATTTCTATAGCTTTATAGGTATTGGCGTTTGGTAGTAGTTATGTCATGTTGCTAAGCTGATAATGGAAGGATCCTTGACCTTTAGGAGTTAGAAAATAACTAACTAAAATTATTTTCATGTTGTTACCTCAAAACTCTTTCAATTGTAAACCGATTACAACAAAAAAATTGAAGGGTATAATTTCCTTTTAAGTTTTGAAAAAACTAAATAATGTGGAAAACAATTTATTTTTGGGTTCAAATGTAACATCTTACTACCATACTAAATACAGTAACGGAGTTATTAAACTATATTTAATATAATCTGATATAATCTAATATTTATAATTATAATTACTACAGTTTAGTATTATACATTACGGTACGTTACTTATCTACTCATTACAAACATATCTTACACTAAAAATGGTAAAATAAATCATGAGTTATAAATAAATAAAGAGTTGAACCGACTTCAAACAATACTGACAAAGAGCACAAAAAATTATAAAAATAATTACAAATCTAAGTAATAAAACTATAATAAGTACCCACAATATAACAGGTAACATTATAATAGCAATAGTCTCTTTGTCAGTATTGTTAGAAGTCGGTTCAACTTTTTTTAAAGGATTAATATTGCATATTGGTATACAATATTAAATAGAAAGTATTTTATTCATCTAATTAATTGCATGCACAGACGAGTTGCAAAAGTATTATTATTTCAGCTGGACGTAATGCTACACCTGTTTATTTGTTAGTAACACAAAAGATAATTAATATAATTAATCCTGAGAAAGAACAGATACCGGTAGCATTTCATTGTGTTATCGTTTTTATTTCTTATTAGTTGGTTTTTTAAGTTGCTTACAACGTAAGGAAAGTATAAAAAAAAATATTCCGATCCGTCGTGACCATAGAGCATCGATCGTTGTTTCATTTTATATGGTTCATATAAAGGTTTAAATTGAGAGAATTGTATTTAGCAAGGATTTAAATTAAAAAAGAAATATAAATAATAAAAACAGTACGATTTTTTTCCTCCTTCATCTAATCCATCAAAATCATAACATCTAAAAATCAAAGACCTGGTGCCCGTGCACAGTGAATTACTTTAACCAATGCATGACAACATATTCAGATAAGATTATCTACTATTTTTAACAGTTTTAATGAAACGTATCGCAAGCGAGCCTTTATGTACACGTCAATGCGTCAATGCGTGTGTGATTAATTAATTGAGTTTTGCCTTCCTGTATAAGTAAATTACTAGTGGTATTTAAAGTTTGATTGCTTGCATGTTCACTTTAGAAGTTTAGAATTCTAATAATCGGTCAGAAGGCTGACCGATTACGCCAACTTTGTCTGAAGGCTTTTAGCACATACTTGGCGAGTGCACTGTCATGCCCGGAAAGCATAGTTCGGCCTGCTGACAAAAAAATTAGAACTTACAAAAGACTTAGGCAAATGAATGTCAATTTATCTCTAAATACCCTAGTTATATATAATTAGTAGGAAGGCTAGTTTCTGATACGTCTTAGAGTCATTCTAAATCTTACTAGATTACCTGAATTTATCACATTATTATTTATTAAAAAAATAAACATAAACAGGTAATGTACATTAAAACAAAACCAAATTAACTCTAATAAGACTATTGTTGCCAGTGTGGGCTATTTTTAAGCAAATCAACGGGTTCAGTACCTGTTGATTTGCTTAAAAAGAACCAAATTAGGTAGGCTAAAGGAGTTTACACATACCTATTACATATAATATACAGATGGTTGATAATAAAAATTTCTAGAGAATTAATAAGTTATCTATGATAATTCTGATTTACTTTAATATTTTTGTGTTTCTCCTCGTTTCAGAAACCTAAAATACCATAGACCGAATTCGTTAATTTTATTTTGTAATGTGGTCTTTTTTTGTATTGGTAGCAAAGTTATAAAGCCAGGAACTGGTACCAATTCGGTAGAAAGCCGACCACTTCGAATCAACGCCAGTTGATTGATTACCTCCAAGCACGTTGCCAGTTTAATAGTGGTCTGAAACAACCTTTATATATACCGAGAGTCGTAATGATTTAAATCAGTTAGGTTCCGTCGCTTTGACGTTTTCAAATATTATATTTAATTAAAGACGTTGAATATTTGAGGAGATTGGTTGTTGCTAGTTCAAGTTGTATATTATGTATGTGCAAGCAATTTTGAGCTTTGTAAGTATCACAAAGATGAAATTATTTTTAGTAACTGAAAACGTTATATTTCTATTAATTCGACGATCTAGTGCGGTAATTGTGAATCTACTGCCACACCACACAACATGCGTCGTAGGTTCGATTCCAGGTTCCTGCAAATATTTGAATATGTATTTGCATTGATCTGGGGGTTTTTTATATACAATGTGTATGTATTTATATTAAAAACTAAGGCCAATTAATGTTAGCTAACTAAAGACTGCAGCCTTTTCGAGCAATCGCAGTCTTAAATCTGTTTCCCCATCCGTATTCCACATTCCAGCTCCCTCTCACTATGTAATTTCCTTAGCCAAGTTTACTTTTGTCCCATGCTCATGAAAATGATTACGATAAGTACCCAAGGAGGTTCCCGTCAATCAGGTAGCCGGCCGTAAACGAAATTAGTCGAAACCTCTTCCAAGGTTACACATTGCGTGGACTTCAAATGAAATTTTTGATGATGATGTTGATAGGTATACCCTAGAAAGGAAAGCCCTGGTACCAAGACGTGCCTAGGGCCATCTACGGCTTAAAGATGACCCCCCCCTGTGTGGGAACCCCGATGTTCCTTTCCTGCTCCCGAAGGGCAAAGAACCTATTTAAAAAAATCTTTCAATAATGGAAAGCTACATTATCATCGAGTAACATAGGGTACTTTTTACCGCGATAACACATACGCTGGCGGAGCCGCGGCCTAAAGTTATCATTATATAAAAAGTCTTAAAGCAGATATGTGCGACGAGGTCTAGTTCCAATATATTACAGTCTCAGTCGTGATAAGAATCTCTTAGAGAAACTGAAGTACTCTTGAGCCCTCTTCAACCATGTGTTAAGTTCAAGATTACAGCTCACAAAGTAATGATAGAGTGCCTGCGAAAACCCTGGATATTTTCTCACAATTATATTATTGTCTATATCGAATTGTAATATAGTAACAATGTTTTAAATTTTATTATTTAAATGTGCTACAATATATGTGACACAATAAGTATAAAAGTAAAATTAATACAATAAGTAAAATTCTAAAAGTATACAAAGAATAAATACACTGTAATAAGGTGTATTTTTTAATTCTTAAAGTTGCACCCTTAAATTCAAATTGCCGTGTGGTGACGGATTCAGAATACGGAGTGCCAGAGCAAACTACGTAGGCCAACAGCACTGCAAAGGGAAAGATAACTTGAAACAAACAATCTCGTCTGGCCAGCTTCGTATAGTAGGCCAAAACCTCCTTTCTAAGGAGAGTTCTATGTCCAGCAGTGATCTATTACTGTTGATGATGATGAAATTTAAAAGGGGAATGAAGAAAAATCGTTTTTATTTTTATGGAATAGGTGACTAAGAAAGAGACGGATCGCATGAAGGTATCTGACTAACGCCGATTATGATAACTGGAAAGCAAGACGCACAGTGGCCCTCTCTCGAATTAGGAGTTTAAGCCTTCGAGTAATCTCACTCACTCAGTGAAAAGAAATAAAAGTATTGATTAACACCGGTTTTCTGTGAGGCCTGTGATTCGAGGTAAAATTACCTAATTGTATACTCAAAATCAGGTAATTATAGACTCACACAGCACAACAGGTACAGCCTTTAATAGTCCATTGCTGGATATAGGTCTCTCTTTATTTATGAAATTTTGGCCTACTATTCCACGCTAGCCAGCCAGGTTGGTGTAAGGGTTGTTTCGAGTTTTCCTTCTATTGCAGTGCTGTTATCCGGCGTTGTTTGCTCCCTTAGTTGGCTCTTACAACACTCACGGGATGAATAGGGGTGGTGGCACTCCGTATTCTTAATAGGTAATTGTAGACGTACAATTTGATAACTATTCCTATATTTTTTGAGTCTGAACGTAGGGGTTTGCATCATTATGAAGTTTTTTTTTGTTTTATGGTATAGTGGGGCAAACGAGCTGCAGGTCTTCTGATGGTAAGTGACGACCCACGCCCAGGGACTCTTGCAATTCAAGAGTCGCAAGTTACCGCTTTTTGAGTTTCTCTCCCCTAGAATCAGGAGGAGGAATCACACTCGGTGAAAAGCAACGATAAAACGGTTTAACACCAATTTTCAGTGAGGCCGCTCACTCCGATCGAGCGGACCCATTAGTGACGGTGCATGGTCCCCTGTGGGGCTTGCAGGAACTTAGATAATACAGTAAGAGATTATTAAGTCAGTCAGACAGTTACTCATTATTTAGTTATTGTCAAATACCATAGAGCAATACAGGTCACCGGCGGACCGCAGCTTGCATGCTTGTTGCAAATACAGACCATGAATTAATACATTTGAAACATAGAATAACTATTCAATTAAACAATAAATTATTTATGATAACCGTAAAGTATATGGAAGTGAGATCTTAAATTGAAAAATGTTTTTGCTTATGTTTTTTATTTTGTAGTAGGTAAGGATTCGCATTTAAAAAATAATATTAGGTAAACACTTCTTAGATAACAAGAAGTAAAGGGTTTATAAAGTAATGAAATATGTCAAGTTAAGTGTTTTCGGGTGTTATCCAATATATCCTTAACCCGATTAAAAATAAAGTGAGGCTGGATACCTATAAAAGGGTAAAAAGCGCACAAATTGTGAACACGGTATATATATATCCAGCCTGTGGTTTGAATATGTGGTACACTTAAAATGCATCAACAATATTAATTGTATAATGCGATGAAGTTTTTTGCTTCCTAAATAAATAGTACTTATATTTCATTATATAAATTAGAAATGACATAGAAGAACTTATTTGTATTCATTGCGATCCCAATTCACATTGTTTACGTAAAAAAGGAATCTGTACCTATGTACATACTGTGTAAACAGTAGTCACGTAATAAATCAATGTGATTTCATCGAGCTTACAGACAATAGAGTACCAGGGAAAGCCATTTTCCAATAGCAACAGGGTCATTGGAAACCTCCAATGTCCTTCTCAGAGTATTATTTTTGGCGCGAGCGCGAACGGGACGCTATCGGGGCGGCCGACATCAGTGTGGGATGCGACCTGTTGACGTGAGGTTGGGAATCGCGTCGCGCTGTGTTACTATACAAAAGAAAGGCGGTACATTTGAATTGAGACGCTGATGTTAAATTTCGAAAATTAGAACGCGTAGTGAAGTGGCCAGGTCTGTGTTCCTTTTTCGTGTGTGAAGTGCAAAGATTTGAGGTTGGAATATCGTGTACGTAAAAGGTTTCATTCTCTTTGTTTGATGATGTTTTAAAATATATATATATATATATTAATTTATAAAACTAAATATAAATAGGCAATGTCAAATCATCTAGGTGCCTTTTTCTTACAGATTTTACAATCAATTTTCTTTTATTTAGTAGCTCTTGATGAGATTTATTGTAACTCAACCAGTTGATGATCACTACTTGTTATTAGTTTATTTGTTGATTTGTTTCTTTTTTTTAATTTAAATTAATTTATTACGCTTATTTATTTTTTCACTTGTTCTTTAATATATTAATCTTAAGTGTATAAACAGATGAATTAATTATGGTATAACGAACTTAGTATATTCGAAATAATGTTACTAAGATTACTTATGTAATACTAATATTTCCATTTTTTATGACATAGGGAGGCAAACGAGCAGACGGGTCACCTGATGGTAATCGACCATCACCGCCTGTGTACAACTGTAGCTCAAGAGCCACAAGTGGATTCCCGTCCTTTGTGCACCTCCCCGGGATTCGGGGGGGGGGGGGGGGAGGAGGAAATTCTTCATTTAACTGTTTTTTTTTCTAACTCAACCTATTGTATAGAATCAATATTGCAAATAGAAAGCGTGTTATAAGTTTACCGTGTGTGTTTGCCTGTATTTCCATAGCTCCTAAACGGATGAACGATTGTGAATTGAGTTTTTGTTGTATGAAAGATAACTCGATCGAGTGTCTTAACTGAAATGCAAGAAAATGTATTCAGGTAGTTCGATGACAACGTTGTCGTCCATGGAGCAAACTTTTTTTAAAATTTTCAATGCCATGACGTTGATAAAATTAATGTGCTTGAACAAAGACAAAGATAACTCTGAATAATGACTTAAGATTGCTCTCCATTTACTTATGGCAATACAAAGCAATTTAAATTGTAACTCGACTTAAAGTCCGTTCATGTTTTACTCACTTTTGCCCGCGTCTCCGCCTGCGTTTATGTCGGTTATAACGATAAAAACTAGCCTATATTACTCGATAATAAAGCTTTCCATTGAAAGATTTTTTTAAATCAGTTTAGTGGCTTAGGCGTGACAGCGTAACAAAAAAAAAAAAACAATGGCATACGGGGGTGTCGACGAAAGTAAAAACTTGTGATTTTTTTATTATGATAACAGCATTTTCTTTTGCTTTTTTTTTTGGATTCGAAAAGTGCCCACATGAATATATAGCTATGTTGTACATATATACACAAGGTATGTTTATATTATATAGAGTTATATTATCAATGTATTTTAACCCAAACTCAACTTTCGTGCAAATGGGGCCTATATACGTTGATACTTATATACAGAGGTGTCGGTAACGGTAACAGTGTCGCGAGTTCAATGGTTTTTGCCCATCTCAAAACTACATTCTTTTGTTTGTTGTTAAAAATGCCCAACGCGCCTAAAGAAGTTTTTACTTGAAAACAAACAATCAAACTCACTTTCACATTTATAATACTCGTATAAGTATGGAAGTACGGATTGGTACGTATTAATTTTAAATATTGTTTTATTTTGTGGTATGTTATTTATCTAAACAATATGAAAAAAGTTGGATAGATTGCAGCCATAGTAGCTGGTGTCCAACGCACTATTATATGATGAAACATTGAATCCGTTTGAAAATAAATCATTTTCATACGTATTATTGTACGAAATAACTTCACACATCTCACACACGGCAGTCTGGTCCCAAACTAGGCAGAGCCTGTGCTAAATAGTAACCAATCTGCTGATAAATATACTTATATATTTCCAAATACATACATATTATAGATAAATTACACCCAGACACAGGACAAATGACCGTGCTCATCACACAATATTTGTCCTAGGTGGGATTCGAACTCACGAGCTCCTGCTTAGCAGTCACGGTCACTAACCACTAGACCAACAGGCCCGACAAAATGAAGGAGTGTATTGCCTAGATTTCTGCTAGGGTAGCGGGCAGCTTCATTGTTATCTCCAGGTCAGCGCTCATTGGAGATAACGCGGGCGCTTGGCAACTTCAATAATTTTATTAATTTATTCTCAAACCGACTTAAGGCTGCAGCTCTGTTTCCGTGTACCTATGTCGGTTATGGCGATAAAAAGTAGCCTATGTTACTTGCTAATAATGTAATTTTGCATAGGTGCAAGATTTTTTAAAATTGGTTTAGTTTTAGGCGTGAAAGAGTTACAAATAAACAAATTGATTTTCCATTTATAATATAAGTATGGAAATATAGCACCCAACCATTATTTGCAATTGCCTTAATAAACAAATAAAATTTAAATACATAAAACAAATAAATAAAACTTAATAAAAAAATAAAAAATCCGTTTCGAAATTGATTTATTCATGAAAATGAGAGATATAAATAACTGTCAGAATTCATAAAATCAATGGAATATTTAAGAGGTGTTTCGGTCAAATATTATTTACAAGAATATTGATGAATAAAATCTGTGAGATAAATCTTTGATCAAAGATTTGAAGGCTAACTGAGAACTTGTGACATTTAGTAAGAACTTTGACTTTAATGTTAGATTGGTAGTAAATGAGGATACTTACCAACAAGTACCTACTCATCTTATTTTGAAAGGAACTGTAATATACGATATCAACTCTGTAAAAAAAGGCATTGTTCCTTTAGTTATCTAAAAGTATAAGTGTGATCGATTATAAGTGACGAAAATAAATAAAATGTCTCTCAAGAAACGAAAAACATACTTTTAAGACAGACGCATTTCAGATCTAATTTTTATTCATTTTCACATAATTTGTAAAAGTTGCAATATGTATTCAAAATTAATAATTATATTCTACCATATTCACACAACGCCATTTAGTCTCAAACCAAGCAGAGCTTGTACTATGGACACGACCTTCAAACCTTCAAGAAAAGAGCGTACTCCTTCCCAAAAGGCCGGCAACGCCTTTGTGACTCCTGAGTGGCGGACGTTCATGGTCACTTTCCATCAGGTGACCCGTCTGCTTGTCTGCCAACTCTAACATAAAAAAAATGGGTACTAGACAACTGATATAAAGGGGAGAGTAACCAATATTGAACCGCGCTCCTTTTTGTGCCAATTTACTATACCAAATAGTGCCATTTTGGTAGAAATACAGTACTGGTTTAATTTAAGCGCGGGTTTAATATTTGTTACTCTCCCCAATATATCTATAGTTTATTTTTGTAAATACATACATATCATACATAGTAACACCCAGACCAAATCAAACATTAAATGTTCATGCACACAAATATTTGATCTGAGCGGGAATCGAACCCGTGACCTTAGGCGTTGATGTTCCGTGGTATCCAAATACTTTGAAATAATCATAATCGTGAAAATCAACGAATGAAAAATACTGTTTATTTTTCGATTCATTACCACGCTATAGGAGAAATGAAGTCAGTCGTATTTCTTTAACATTTCACTATTTGTAGTACATTCTTCGTTTGAACTACATACAGAATCTGCAAAGTTATATTTTATTTTTAAACATTTATTATACTAAAAGAAACATTTTAATTTGGTTTTTAAGCAAGAAATCAAATTTAGAAAATTGTAAGGAATGGTTACCATTCTGTAAGAAATTATCGATACATTCTGTATGTAAAAAACTCTCTGTCTATCTTAGAACCTAGAGAAACGATGGGTATATTATCTAATGTACTTTATACACAAGAGACTGATAACATATTGCACTTATAATTAAAACAAATAATTTATATTTCACACACAAATATATACCTACAAGTAGTGTTTGTTTACGAAAAACAAAGTAATTTATTCAACGCATAGGTATGTAAATTATTTACCAATAAAGGTGAGGCGTTTAGCTAAGGTAAGGTCGATTAAGTATAAAATTCCTTTGAGGCAGAGGCAAGCTTCAGAACCTGATTCTGACAGTATTGATAATGGCGATTTTATAATAAATATTTGAGGATTGGCTTTGAAATTAAAATTCGAACTATGGACGATTACAGAAACTTAGAAAGAAATTTATTCAACGCATAGGTATGTAAATTATTTACCAATAAAGGTGAGGCGTTTAGCTAAGGTAAGGTCGATTAAGTATAAAATTCCTTTGAGGCAGAGGCAAGCTTCAGAACCTGATTCTGACAGTATTGATAATGGCGATTTTATAATAAATATTTGAGGATTGGCTTTGAAATTAAAATTCGAACTATGGACGATTACAGAAACTTAGAACTAAGAAGCAATAAGATTAAAAAGTCTTCACAAAAATATTGTTTTTTGCCTGCGGTATTTGGTATTCTCAGGAACTGCACTATTTCCTGAATGAAAGGTTTCCCATATCCTCTTCAGTATACTTACTCTTGACAATAAATATGCGAAATTTCAAAGTAATTCCGTTTAAAAATAAAAATATATACATTTAAAATCGGTTCGTAGATGGCGGATATTTCGCTGAGCATACGAGTACCTAAACGTATAAAATACATGCAGCCAGTCATAGAACCGCCTCCTTTTTAAAATTGCTTAACAAAGGAACAAACTCACATTCTCAATTATAAGGTTCATTACAAACAAAGAATTACTTAGGTACATGTAAATAGATAAAAAATATATAATTCAAATTATGTTCTATATTTGATTCTTCTGACTATGTTTATTCTTTGAACTTTATCACATCAAGGAGATATATTATGAGAAATAAGAATATATTAAAGATACAAGGAAAAGAAAATTGGTTTACTTTGTCATGTTACGTAAGCTTAAGGGCGTACCTTTAGTACTGCAATGGTTATTAGATGCCATAATCTTTGTATCGTACAATGTATGACGTAGAACACTATGAGGAGCATACTATGTAGCGAGATATAATAGGAAACGACTTTATGTATGCACATAATGTGAGTGCACTATCGCAAATGCTGCCGTCACTTTTCTTTAAATCTCTACTTGAAATTTAATATGTGTAAGTACGTTTCAAAGAAACTTCATTTTTATTTTAGGATTTACAAAGTTTGTTTTGATTTTATGAGATCATACATACAAAAAAAAACCCTGTATGCCTGAAGGGTCAGGTAGAAATAATTAGCTCTCATATTTTGCCCATGATAATTTTGGTCTGACTCACGCTCATCATCATTGTCATTTACAGCTTTTAATAGTGCGTTGCTGGATAATGGATGGAATGGATGAACAAGCAAGCTTGGTTAAGTGGTTTCTAGAATAAATTTCAAGTTAAAAATTAGACCGAGACTGCAACAGTTTGAAGAGTCTGAAGTCTTCCGTCCTGTAATAGCAGAGGTCATCAATCATCATCAACAGCCTTTAATAGTCCACTGCTGGACATAGGCCTCTCCTTAGAAAGAAGGTTTTGGCCTACTATACCACGCTGGCCAGACGGGTTGGTATAGGGTTTGTGTCAAGTTTTCCTTCTCTCTGCAGTGCAGTTATCTTGCGTAGTTTGCTCTCTTAGTCGCCTCTTACGACACCCACGGGATGAATAGGAGTGGTGACACTCTGTATTCTTAGTCAGTCACCACACGGATTGCCTGGATAGCAGAGGTCAATAAGACTGTATGTCAACTGGCCTATATTGGCCAATCTACCGTATGTAAGAGAACTATATTAACGAAAAATCATTTATGTAACATAAATTAATGACAAAGAAAATTATAAATATGTACTTTGAATGAATAAAAAATCAAAATCCGATGCTGTTACCATTTCAAGAGAAATAGGTAGACATTTTACTCGTAGTTCTAGTACGACCTCGTTTTCAAATCGCAATTAGCTTCCTCTCACACCTGGCACGTAGGAGGTAGGAATTTGTATTAAGAAGTCAAGCTTCGGTTTTCAAATGCTAAGGTTATAAAAAGAGTTGAAGATGGATAACGACCTGGAATGAAATTCTTGAGAACTGATGCAATGATAAAATAGGTTTTTTTTGTACTCATAATGTTAAAGTTTTCATTTATTTATTCTTATTAAAAGCATTTACCTATAACTAGCTTGTGAATTATAGCTGAGTTTGTCATATAATTATATAACTCTTATTAACTTAAAGGCTTATTCCAGAAAAGGGGTATTATAACTCAAAAATAGAAAGTTGGCAATAAAACCTCATTAGATGTTGTCAAAGAACGGCTACTATGAATTTAAAACTGATTGCAGTTTTTATTAATGGGTGAGGTATAAAAAATGTGGTTTGAATAGGAATTAAGTATTCTCAATGTTAAAAATTATAGCTCAAAAAAGTCGTAACTATATAAAAACGAGAGTATATAGATTTGAGTTCGTGGTAGAATAGTATAAGGATAGGACTTTTAAATCAAATTTAAATGAAGTCTAGTTTAAAATCAGTAATAAAATATTCCAATTGGCTTTGGAAATAAGCTTACAGATGCTCAAAAATCCATCTCTAAAGAGATAGTTATACTGCACATTATCAGTTAAAAATGGAACGACTTTCTAAGTGAATTTTTATTCTCACAATTTTCCTTAAAACGTTTTATTAAGCGTCTGACGAAAGTGTCACCGTTCCTGAGAAGTTGATTAAATACCAATGAAAAATTTGTTTAATCGCCGAGTTGTTTAATACGTCGCTCGACTGTAATTGGTAACTCTCTGATATCACGCCATTATTTGGCGCTTATTTTTGCCTGTCATCGTAAGTGCTTCCTGGATTCAGTTCACGCCTCGGGAAAACTGTTTTGCGTTTTTATTAGTTCTCAATAGCAGCAGGGAGTTTACTTCTGCATTCGGTTAAATAAAAATAAATGTCAATATGTTATACAACTTTAACTTGGGGATAAATATACGAGTACGTGTTACTAATTTGAATATATATATATAAACATATAAATATATACATAAAAAAACACTTTATATTAAATTTTTATAAAATTTAATAAAATACGTAATTATTTAGTAAAACATTGAATAAAAGAAGTTTTAAATTTTGTAAAGCTTCCACTATTATTATTATACAATATAAATTTTTTGAAATCCCTTAGGATAAACTATTCGTGATTCCACTAAAAACTACCCCGACGGCCGGCCTCAGGTCTGAGAGGACCCGGAACATGTAATTTCAGGTGCTCCCCGAATCGACACCACGCTTAATGAGGCCCTATCCCAGGAGAAAAAACTTCCCCCTTTCAAACGCGACGTGGTGACCCGATTGCGTCTTTATGCGGTCAAGTTTAATATAGGTATACATGACCAAAAATTTTGCTAGCTGTGAGACCATATTTGTCGGATTTCATGTCGTGACCGTGAGGTACATGGCGAATTGAGTCAGTCACTAAAAACTGATGGATTTTTTTAATTTCAATCAGTCCTTCGTCACGAACTCTCCAACTATGCCTCACATTACCACTTTCATCAAACGGTTTCGACGTGAAAATTGCAAGGCGAGTTTCCCGAAGTTTGTATTATAAGCGCACTTTGGTCGCTCAACTAAATTAACTCGGCTGCGATTAGCTATGGCAAAAACTTTTTCCTTTTTGTATTATGTTCAACGTGGGTGTTTATTTTTTGTTTTGTTAGTTAGCTTTATATAATTACACTCTTTTTAAAATTCAGGGGTACTCTACACTTATGTGAAAATATTAAAAGTACTACTCTGCTAGTTTTGAGGAAGATAAGAGAGAGAGCGGTAAAAACCAATTGTCACCATCGGGATTCACAGACCAATACGAACTTTAAGCCATCAAGAAAAGAGCGTATCTCAACGCACTCTTGGCTCCCGAATTGTACGTGTCCATGCGCGGCAAAATAGTCAATTACACAAGTAGACAACAATCAATCAGGTGACCCACGTTTTCGTTTGTCATAAAAAAAGTAAAAATAATAATGACATAGAGGTTTTGTTTTATTATAAGTGCAATTAATTTAATGTAATATATATATGCATATATATGTGTATATATATTAGAAGACAACTCCCGTTCTAGAAATAAATCCGGTGTCGAGGGGAACTTTATACACATATGTACATAAAACGGACACATAGAACACCCAGACTCGAGCGGCAAGGTGACCGCTTGAACTACTATGCGCTTACTGCGCTGCGCTGAATGTTGTGGGTTTGATCCCCACATGGGACAACACTTTGTGTGATCCACAAATTGTTGTTCTGAGTCTGAGTCATGTATGTGTGCAAAGTTCCACTCGGCACCGCATTTATTGAAACGAAGTTCCTTATCGCGCGTTGTGAAAGGGGGCTAGACGGAAAAAAATCGTACGAAAATTTGGAACGACACTTTTTTATTAATATAAATTGACGTCTAACTGTGGATACCATACATTAAATTTGCTTTAACGTTCGCCAACGTCCATACCATGTCGAATACACCGGTTCTCGTCCGATCACCGAAGTTAAGCAACATCGGGCGTGGTTAGTACTTGGATGGGTGACCGCCTGGGAATACCACGTGATGTTGGCTTTTTGCTCTTTATTTTCGTGTCATCTTGTCAGACATTCAGCGCCATCTATCGAATAGATAGGAAATCATTTCGCAAGGAGATTTTACCAATGTATAAATTGTTTTAATTGTTTTTAATATGTAGGTAATAGCCGCTTTCATAGATGGCGTTGTAATTAAAATCGTGTCAAATCAGTTTTACTCGATCGTCACAACTTCGTTCCTATCGGGTGTCCCACGACACCACACGGCTTTTTTTCTAGTACGGGAGTTGTCTTCTAATATATATAACTATATATATATATATGTATATATAAAATTGAGAATGAATTTAACTTTGACTTCGAATAACTTTTCATTAATTTGATTTATCGAAAAATTATTTGGACCTTTTTTGTAGAGCGTTCAATTTTCTACAAAAATATTTGATATACATTGCAGAGCAATTTATCGTTCATTAGTTATAAAAATCAGAAGAAAAATTATATTTTCCTGTGTTATTCATATGGGAAATAGAAAAATGCGATGTGGACAATCTTAATTTTAATATTAAGGGCTCATATTTTCAGAGGCCTATTTTGGCAGCTAAACGAAATCTTTGAGCTGGGTTCCGAGAAGAAAAAAAAACATTTTTTTTAAACTCCCTAATATACATATACATATATTACTTAGATATAAACAGGTAAGTTCTTCGGGTCCAGTTGTAATATTTTTAAAATACCTTTGTGTATTTTCAATTTCGTTAGTTTGTTTTGTTTATGCGCATAATCAACAATAATTAATAATTGTTTTAATGGGTCCGTCGGGTTTACTGTCAAACGGGTTGACTAAACTCATAACCTGAACAAGGGTTTTAACGTAAATTCCCTTGAGTAAACCAATATTGATAAACTGGCCAATGATAAAACATATGAAGCTTTTATCTAAAGCACTCGCTTAAAGCAGTCACTGACGCAAAAGTATATTACTAAACTCTGGTGATATGACTACGAGGCGTGTAATATTATAACGTTGTGATAAGCCTTTATCTATGGAGTGCATGGAGTAAGTAGTCTAGGAGCTGAGAACTGAGATCGATTCAATTAATTAAAATAGTGGTTTTAAAGTATGCATATAAAATAAAAAAAATACCTGTTTAAATTCATAATAGTTTAGTTTATAATTTAAACTATGTCTCTTTAACATGAAAGGTGTGGGTCTTTTGGCAAGTACACAGATTGGGAGTTGCATGTGTTGCCAGTGATATATGGTTTGATTATTGGAAGTCAATTCAACATATGGCATTCGATAATATTTCGAACATCTCGATAATATTTCGAACATCTGACACACAACGCCATCTAATTTCAAACTAAGCAGAGCTTGTAAAATGAAAGCTAGATTGTCTGAGAGAAGACTAAAATACTTTTTTTTTTGTAAATGCATACATATAATACATGGAAAACACACAAACTCCGAAACAAATATTTGCAGATCACACAAACATACATATTTTAAGCACCGATTTCTCATTTCAGTCATTCCTGATTGGTTAGCGGTGTAACAGAAGAGGATAATCTTTTTTATAATAATTCAGTCCTTTTTTTAAAAAAGGCGTTCTCAATTAGCTTGTTTCGTTTTCGTATTTGTCAGAACTCCGACATTTATGAACTGATTTGTAAAGTCCTTTCTTTATTTAAGAAGGTTTGTTCTTATTGAAAATGAAGAAAATACTACAGTTAAGGGTTAAAAATTAAGATACAAAGAATACAGTTTACTATAATTCACGATAACGTACGCGCACTTCACAATATAAGTACAAAACTTTTGTTCATTTTGATTTTCGATATAATAAATAAAACTAATGTTTTTGTTGATGTAAAGGATACTGACAAATAAATGGGAGTCTTAGAAGAAGTTTAGAAGTACACTATCTCCGAGACTAAATGTTGTCGTTTCATGCCGTCGTTAGGCACAGTGATACTTCACACCTAGTTAGTCCAATCTCGCTTACACATTCAAACTGATTACAATTTATAGCGTCTGTATAAGATCTTATCGTAGTCAATATTTGTGTTTTCTAAATACTGTACGCCCTTCACATAATATTTCTACATTTTTTGGTGATTGCGTTAGGCACAATACCGTTTTATTTTACGAATGTTGTAGGATCTGCGACTAATATACCTAACTAGCTGACCCGCGCAACTTCGTCTGCGTCTCTCAATAGTAATAAATTTTCTCCGTTTTTGAAACATTCTTCATTGGTGCTCCGCTCCTATTGGTCTTAGCGTGATGATATATAGCCTATAGCCTTCCTCGATAAATGGGCTATCTAACACTGAAAGAATTTTTCAAATCGGACCAGTAGTTCCTGAGATTAGCGCGTTCGAACAAACAAACAAACTCTTCAGCTTTATAATATTAGTATAGATTAATTATTCAGTGTATTTGTCATCATTATTTCTAATCAGAGAAACCGATTTTGTTTTAGATTTTTTTTTGAAAGATGGCTTATTTGAGTATTCTTGACTATGATTCAAGATTCATGGACATCTGTTCAATTTTGAAATTGGCACCTTATTGATCTTTTAAGTGGTGTTTGAGTGTCGGGTATTTTCAGTTTATATTTATTGTCATGAACAAACTCAAACTGCTACTACAGAAAAACCATAGCTAATATAAATATGTAACGTTGATTTATTATTATTTGTGATTAAGGTTCACGATACTTCATTACAAAGACACAACTGCAAACAGCAATCTGAATATTCAGTGATAATTAACGAACACTGAAAGCTTTTATGTGGAATTAAAATGAAACTGCAGATCCATCTACTTTGCTTTTCATGCACATATTTTATATGTACTGTATATACTTATGTTATCTGATGAGATTAAATTAATTAATATTAATCACAAAAAAGGCTATGACTATTTGGTTATTTTTAAGGTAATTTTTTTACCAAAAGTCTTTATTGTTTCACTGTGTCCATCTGCGTGGTTTTTAGAGACTGGCCTTACAAAGCTATATTTTCCATTGGTATTTCTCATCATATATATTTCTCAAGAGTGAAAAATTGTAGTAAAAAAGAATCTTGTAAAATTCTTTGCTAGAATGCCTGAAATGATTATGTAGTATTTTTGGCTACTACTTGTAGACCTTAGATACAGTTATTATCTATCAAAACCAGTGTTACTAAACTACGGCACCCTACTGTAGGTTGTTCGACACGTCGAACCTACTGTACTGAGCATGTTTTTCTGTCGTAAGTTTAATAGTTCCTATTGCTGTCTGCTACGATCATGTATCTGTAATAATAATAATAAACTTTATTGCGAACACAAGATTCATAAGGGTACAAACAAAATTGCAACAACAAAAAATCCACAAACCAAAAAATACTAAGACTCAAAAGAAAAAAAAAGATGTTGAGAGAATATACATAATTAATAATAATACGGCAAGCAACTAGAAAGACGGTTAATAAAAGTGATACAAATGTTTATAACTTAACCTGTCTTATGAAAGTTTATTTTTAGGATTCTATTGCTCAAAAGAAAATAATGAACTTTAGTGAATGGAAGGAAGAGGGAAGTGATCCTATAGTTCTTTGTCCGTCTCACTGCTTATCTGTCTATCTTGCTACAAAGTCCTTTTTACTTGGGGGTGCCTGGAGGTGTTTAATTGAAATTGAAACTAAACACTTACGCCTGCGGTCTCTTGAAGCTAGGTACATTCGATTACCCTAGAATCAGGAAAAGTAATATTTCTACGTTCAAGCAAAGGAAGAACTTGTATTAATTTTGGGCACACAAAGGGGGCAACTCACTTGTATCTCTTGAGTTGAAGGTGTTACTGGACAGTGGTAGTCACTTACCATTAGGTGACCGTCTGCTTGTTTGCCCCACTGTTACATATATTAAAAACATAGAGTAGACGAAAATATTATTTATTATAAAGCTGTTTTCAACTGTATTACGTGACATACGTGAAATAAATATTTAAAGATAAATTTACTAAAATTAGATTCTGTTAGATCAGTCTTCTTCGACGTCTATCTTAGTAATATTATAATTGATAAATTTTAGATTAATGTTTGTTACATAATAACGCCTAAAAGGCTGAACAAATCTTTATGAGATTAACTTACAAAAAATAGTCTTGAACATGGGCTACTTTTTACTTTACAAAAAAATTGGTTGATAAAATATGCCAGCGAAACCGCGGGCAAAAGATAGTTAGCTACACAAAATTTAGACAAGTCAATCAGGTGTATTTTTTGTGTTCCGGATGTGTCGATCAAGATGATACCCACGGTCGGATATATTACGATCTGCAGACCTTGGATGCTGCTCTGATCTCTATTTTACTGCAGTTCAATTGGCGAAAAGCCAATCGTGGGATTTTCGACAAACATAACACCAATCGGTTTTTATGATTCCAGAAAATTAACACATACTCTACTATTTTATTTAGTTTATTAAATTAAGTAATAAAACATAATATATTTGTCTCATACTAGGCATTTCACTTGCGTTTGTATGAGATTTGACAGTCAATTTTAAAGCTTTTTAAAAATTTGCATTCACAATGTCAGGGCTACAAACTATAACTTTTAATTTGAATATATATATAATATAAATCTCGGAAACGGCTCCAAGAATTTTCATAAAATTTAGTTTGCAGGGGGTTTCGGGGGCGATTAATCGATCTAGCTAGGCTTTTCTAGGTATATTTAATTAATACTTACTTACTTAACTCTGATTGTGTAGACTTTGTGCTATGATAGGTCAAAATATATATAAATATAAATCACAAAGCAATATAAAATTAATTCAAAAACAAACTTTATTTCCGTTGATCACATTTGATGTAACCTCTGTGGTAGGTGTCTAGAGTATCTCTTAAGATTTGTACACCACCCAAATTTTAGCTGGTAGAGAATACCCTGGACATTAAAGCCGCCGATCTACATAAGTGTATAGCTTCATATAGCTGTTTTTATTTAATTATTAACTCTACTATACATTTTAGTAAAAAAAATTGAGCTTTTTGCTGCTTATAAAAGAATTCGCAATATATATTATGATACTTCCTTGTGCTATATTTGTTTTAAAAGAGACTCCTCTAACTGAACTTTAAACTTACGGATTCTGAACAATTTGCAAGAAACGTGTATCTAGTTCCAGTCTCGCTTACTAATTTTATTCTCAAAATCAGAAGTTGAAGGAAATGTCACTATTATTTTTAGTTAGTACAAAAACAATATAATATTCAAGGAAAAGAACCTTTTCGTAAGAGTTATTTAAATGATTACATAGAGGGTGACTTTGTCCACGAGGATCGCATCATTAATCTTTTGGATACGTGTGACGAAGTCATTGTCCGTTAGGGAAAGGACGGGACGGACGCGGAAATAGTAAGGGGTAATGGCGAAAAATTAAACGCATTCGACTGTCATGTATTGTTACGCAAATTTTGCAAGAAATGTGCGGTGATGTTTATTTTTTAGTAGCGCGTCAAGTAAGGGCAATCAGAAATACAGACAGACTGCACGGTTGGCGTAGTGGCTTAAGTAGTCACCTTGACGCTTCCCACTGCGCTGAGTGTTGACGGTTCCATCACCACATGGGACAACACTTTGTGTGATCTAAAAATTGTTGTTCTGAGTCTGTGTTCTTTGTGTCCATTTATGTATGTTTGTAAAGTCCTTGGCTACACAGAATATATTCCTAGTGTTTTTGTAAAAGGAAAAAAAATACCCGGTCAAGTACAAAGCATGAGACATTAGAATCGGTACACAATATATCATACTATTCTGCTACTAAAATAGGAGGGATCTCTAAACAACTTTAATTGAGATATCTGGAAGGACCGAGCCCGCTACTACTCGCTACTACCTTTAAAAATCTTCATTACCAAAACATGAAACGCCAAGATGAATAAGAGTGAAAGAGTCTTTTCTGATATTACTGATATCATAAACCCTTCTTTGATTTTTAACTCCCTTTTGATCATTAAGTAAACGTTTATAGTCATAGTTTGTGTGTTAATAAATTACCCCAACAATATTATCTTGAAAACGTGGCTCTAGAATCTAAATTTTGTTTTATATTATCTACGGATCGATTTTGACAAATGAGTATGTCATTGATTAAGTTCGTGGGCGTCCAGATTAAGTTCAGTTCAGGGCGTTAAGTTGTTGTCTAGACCATCAAATTCCTCGACATAATCTGATTTATTTAATTTGAAAAAAAAAAACATTCCAAATCATGTTCAATTGTACCTGATTTAAAAATAAAACAAAAATAATTAAATACGTGTAGCGTTCGTAATCTATAATTGTAGAAGTACAATATTGTACTTTTTTATCTTTTTGATATCAGTTAAATATAGAGAAAGAGCAGATCAACAATGAAACCCATTGCGGATGTTTTATAAAGATGATGAGTCTTTAGGTAGTACAGCAAGCCCTGAGAACGGCACCATTATTTAGATGTTTCAGAAATGTATATAATTTGATTAATTGATGATGATTGAATTGACGATGAATATTCTAAAATACATTTTTGAAAAAAAAACCACATAAAACCAGTGACAATTGGTTTGGACGTATGCGTGTGATAACACGCATACGTAGTATTTACACCAGGTTCTTTAACTACCTTTGACTCAAGTATTTTTATCGCATGCCAATATAAGATTTGCAACTTAGAAATTCCAATAATATAGGCATGGGGGCTTTTGATATGGGTGACGGATTCGTCAAGGACGGCGTGTTTCACGTTCAAGGGGTGTCCCTTGTGGTTCTAAACCGCAAAAGGTTTCAGAGAAATAACAGGGGCTCTAGGTAATCGATAATAATAATAAAGTTTATTTGTCTCAAGAAGGTAAGTAGGTACATACCCTCTTACCTTTCTGAGACAAATAAATCTTATCAATAATGAACTGGTTTGTTACCATAATAAATGTTACATACGCGACCTTACCGATACAGAAGTATATATCCGGTTTTGAGGAACGTGACACAACAAAATGTATGTAAATTATAATAATTAACAAGGGTACGGTGTTTCTTACTTATATCTAATGTTTTAGATATTAGTGCATGCCTGTGTGTGTCTTGTGGATCGGGGCGTGATCACTTTCTTTGACTTTGGTTGTACTTGTGACTGTTGTTTGTAAAGTCTATGCCTCAAGGTCAAGTGATGGTCAAATGATTATAGTTAAAAGTTTCAAAGTTTCAAATATAAAAAAAAAATTAAAATGTGAATTTTATTAAGCAGTTTATAGTTCGATTTGTTAGCAGTTCTTGGTTCAACATGGAGTAATCAACAATTTTTTATCTTATTTAGAGAGGGCCTAAGAAATTATAGGCTATAGGGTTCCATATCACAGTGCCATACAAACCATACTCATTAAATTAAACTAAGAGTAAAATAGGAAAGATCAACAAATAAGGAGGTCTCAATATTTGTTTATGTTAATTTCCTTACGTTATCAAGAAAGATTCTCGGTAAAAAGAAAATATTGTTCAGTGTCTATTTCTGTTTTTTATATAAAATATTTTATAGTAAAAATATTTACTATCATTTATTTTTTTTTTTTTTATTTCAATGTTTATTAGTGGTCTGATTATCATAGTAGAGACTCTGCCCTGTTTAAAATCAGATTCTCGTGTGAGAGGTATTTCAAGTTAATATTATTAAAACATATATGAAATATACACAAAGAACCAAGAAAAGTTGACGCTGAATAGTTAGAAAACATTTCCTTTGACATACCTTATCTCACAATATTGTTCATATACTATGGTCCATCACTTCCACACATAGCGTAACTACTAGTGTATTGTCAATTCTTGTTAATAGTGGTATACTTATACATATATATTTATGTATACGTAAATATTACGTATAGTTTTTAATTATCAATTTTCTGTTCCCTTGTTTCAGCATCGCATCACAATGAGTTATGTGATGTTAGGCGTTATGCATTTATCGATTCTGTATTACTACTTACTACGGATATTAAACTCGATTGCTATCTCACAATTTGACCGTAAACCCAGTCAATAAAGTTGATTTTAACCACTCCTTTATACAATATTGTAGCTCATTTCGACTTTGTGGTTAATAGTTATTTCTTATACCTGTGTTTCTCATTTTATGAAGCATTCACGACTGTCATATAATGAGTAATGTTCCTTTCTACAAATAGACTTTACGTATATTCATAAAAATGTGTTTACGATCATATAATTCATTATGACGCGCGTAACGAAGTTTGTGTAGTGTCTTAATTTCTAGTTTTTGTATTTACATTAACGTACAGTGATATTATATTTCGGCAGAAAGGAGAACAAAATCGGTATTCCTGGTGATAAATTGTATCCGGTTAAGTATATTTGTAAATAGTAGGTAAAAACTTCCTTTCTAAGAAGAGGCTTATGCCCCGCAGTGGATTATTAAAGGCTGTTGATGATGATGATGATGAAGAACATTTTTATATGATTTACAATAATCTCCTCCATAGAGATGGCTACTCTTAAAGAGATTACATTATGTTTCAAGTAGCTTATTAGCCTGTAGTATTATTAAGTGAAGTTTCTATTTCACCTTGACTGCACGGATGGCGTAGTGGTTTAAGCGGTCACCACGCCGCTTCCTACTACGCCGAGTGTTGTGGTTCAAACCCCACTTGGGACGAAACTTTGTGTGATTCACAAATTGTTGTTCTGAGTCTGGGTGTTGTTTGTTTCCGTTTCATGTATGTTTGTAAAGTACCCCGCGACACAGGATATATTCCTAATGATGAATGTATCCTGATGATGAAGATCTGTCATGGTACGGCAATCGGAAATCTTTACACTGACACTTTAAGTTTTAGTAGCCAAATATATATCAAAATATTTAAAATTTAATGCAATATCATGCAGTTTCTAGTCCATTTTAAAAAGTTATCATGGTAAAAAAAATGTTAAGCTTCCAACTTGTTTAAAATATTATTATTTGTTGCAGGTACAAAGTGAAGTGCGTTTAAAAGTGAGTGTGTGGTTTATGAAAACGTGCATGGGCTGATGAGTGTTGTGTAGTGTGTGTAAGTGCCGCGGTGCTGCGAGAGTGCAGTGTTGTTGGCTGCGAGGGCCGCCGTCATGCCGCTAAGTTGACGACGGCAATTGGCCGCGCCTCACGCCGCTCGACCACTCGCACAACAGGTAACTATCACAATCTAGATAATGGAACTTTAATTGCAATTATGGAGGAAATAAGAGATCCAGAGCTTTATTGCAGCATCAGTGTCATGCCATTTCTCACTCTCTCACGTTACCTCGTACTTTTTTTAGAAAAAAAAACAAAAGAACGTTTGCATTGCTGAATGTATGAAAGTAAATTCACTGTCGAGTATTCATTAAAACCTTACGCTTAACTGCGTTTTAGATATCATCCCTTAGTTCGTCCATTGTGTATATTTAAATGCATGACTATTAAATCCGCCAGTCATAATTATATTTGGGAATGCGAATAGGTACCATTCATACATTATTTGTTTACCTTTATAACGTAAATAACATTTGTTTTGCATCTGTTCGTTTCACACCATGAGAATAATTAAGGTAAACTTGTATTTATTTGTATCCTAGATTTTATTCGTGGCTTAGCTTGCGTAAAAGTTGTAGGAATCATTTTTCTAACAAGATATAATTGGTATTTTTCCATATTTTTGGTTGAGTATTATTGAGTATTGAGTAAAAGCGCACTAAATAAACAAAGCAATAAACTGACTTTCTCAATTACAATATTAGTTGGGCTTCGTGGGTTTCAAATTGTAAAGAATCTGGTCTCAATTGACAAGTGTTCAATATCAATTGTTATCATGAATATAATTTGAAAACTATTCGAAAGTCCTAAAGTTAATTAAACTCTGTAGTGGCTCAAATGGCATTTTGCTTTAGCTTTCGACATAATTAAGAATACATTTTAAAATTGTTAAAATCTTTGTCGTATAATAAAGAATGAAAAACACCAATGTTTTCGCTTTATGAACTGATTAAATATATTTGTTGGGCTCTAAATACAGGCGTAGACCCGTGAAGATTTAATGAGCATAATACAATGTTGTGATATTCTAGGGTATATCGTATGTCGGTGTCAGGAAAATACACAGACCAGTGAAATTAAAAATATTTATGAGAGTGAGTCAATGTTCAACTATCCCTACTTGTATTGGAATTACGAGAAATTTTTATCGTTTGAAAAGCCTTATAGATACTAGAGATCGCCTATTAGTAGATAATTCAATCACAATACATTAATTTAGACGTGGAACAGTCATTCTTTAGTATTTATAAGCCGGCTCGACCGGTTGATACTACAGCCTCACAGAAAACCAATATTTACATGACATTGTACCTAGTGACATAAGGTCCAACCGCACTCTTCTCCGATCTAACTCAAAGGAAAGAGGGTCACCCTCAAAAATCGGCAAAACTCTTGTGACTCTTGAGTTGAAGGTGTGCATGGGCGAAGGTAGTCATTTTCCATCAGTTGACTGTCTGCTCGTATGCCTGTCAAATTACACTCGTAAGTTTTTTAAGTAAAAGTTTTAACTATTTTGTTTTGTGTAACTGGTAAATACTTGAAGCTGTCATTATTTAGACTATTCTTATAAAAATATTTTTTAAAGAAAGCTAGATTTACTGATAGAATACTTATAAACTTTATTTTTGTAAATACATACATATTTTACATATAAAACATCCAAACTCCGAAGCAAATATTTCCAGATCATACAAACATTTGGTCCGACCCGGGAATCGAACCTAAGATAGCACAGCAGTCGCATACGCTTCCACTACATCACCGAGGCAGGGAAGAATCAACGTTATACGAGTCTCTCAAGTATTAACAAACTATTCAAGTATCAACATATGGATTTAGTGTAACTTTTAAGATATTTATGATAATCGCATAGAAGTTTCACCAAAAAGTTTTGTGCAAATTGTTTTATAGTTTACATTCTAACTCAAAACGGCCACAGAAATAAGTTATTTTCTTTCATTAAAATTTCAATTCTCAAGGACATTTTACCTCACGAAAATGTTCTACCTGTTGAGTAATTTATGCGAACGGCCCCGTCGGAACTATCGATGAACCTGTTCAAAATGGAAGTTAGGATTTGTGTATTTTGACAAAATCTCTAGGGCGTATTTATTTATAGTAAACTCTAAGGAAAAAGGCACTCAGGGCACATCAGGTCTTAAAGTAATAAGGCCTGGACTAAAGTAATAAATCAACGTTCTGGATGTAGTTTATTGCCAGTCGTAAACTTTGAAAGCTGTTGTGTACTGTTTATGTATTGTGGAAAGGACCATTAGTAATCATTGTGACGACATCTAATGTTTCTATTGACATAGCTACGAAAAATTGTAACTGTGCTACGCCGTAGCGGTATTATTACCGTGTACGGAAGGTATGTATTATGAATTTTATATGGAACCTGTATACGAGTACATTATTTGTATTAAGCTATCGATAGAATTTTCTTTCCCCAATACAAGTACAATAAATTTTGTTTTTTTAAATAAGTTTAAAATTCTTAAAATATTGTACCACACACATACACAAAACAGTAATATTTAATCGATTTGAGAACAGAATTTGAAATTGAATTTTCACCGTTAAAAAAAAAGTTTTTTTTCGAAATTAGATACATATTTTGTAGTAATACTTGTCTTGTTGAAAAGTTTATATAAGGTTTGATGTAAAAAAATAAATATATAATAATGGACGTGACTATGTACCGAAAACAAATATCCATCTAAAATCTAATATAAATTTATGTAATGTTACTTAAATAAAGCAATTCTATGCCAATCCAGTTTCCGTTTTAATTGTTACGACATTGACGTAACAATAGTCGATATTATTATTCAAATGGATTGTCATCTCATTACTAAATTGCTTCTCCACTTACCTACTACTTATCAAGATCTTGCAAATTGCTATCTCTCAATATTGACATATTAAATTTAAGATTTCTCGCTGTCATTTTATGTGGTAATTTTTTTTCAAATTTACTTTATAAAATTGTATATTTAAAGTTGTGTGATATGTATTACTACGATTCCAACCGAAAGACTGAAAATATTTGTGACAACATATACAAGGATGAATCTAAGAAAAATATCATTTATTGTAGAATATGGGTGAACCTATACATATACCCCAAATATAGGCATATCCCATAAAAGTATATTATAAAAGATATTTGATAATGACCGACTGGTTTCGTACCTGATAAGGGTTCTATTTCCAGCGTCTTGTCGTATAAAACGTATATCTGTATGAATACGTCTTTCATAAATTCTTTAGTCTCTAGACGAAAGTTTTTGACCAATGTGTGTTGTCAGTGATGACTTTTAGCACAGAGACGTTGTCACTCACAATGGGTCTTAAAAGGAGTCTCAAAATCACCCAAAGAGCAGAGAAGAGGGCAATGCTGGAAGTTTATCTGCGTGATCAAATCAGGAATGAGGAGATCCATAGATGAATCAAAGTCACTGACATTGCCCAGAAAATTGCCAAACTGAAGTGGCAGTGAGCGGGGTACACACATACATTGCTCACAGTTCACAAAATTTGTGGAGTGGCCACCAAGTACCGGAAGACGGAGCGTGGGTAGGCTTCCTATAAGGTTAAGGTCGCAGAAAGCCGTTGGATGCAGGCAGCACTGGACCGGTTTTTAATGGGAGCCTTGGGGCAGGCCTATGTCAAGCAGTGCAAGTCTTTTGGTTGAGATGATGATGAAATACTTTAGTTGTATCTATTACGTATTTATAATGTCCAGAAAGCGTATTGTGCTTTCAATTAACTTTTTAACCTGAAAATCTTACGTATTTATAGACAAGGGTTACCGCTTACTATCAGACGCTTTTTACCACAAAAATAATAAACGACTAATTTGTCACTGTCTTCATTCCCCTTCACTTTACGATTTCAAATCATTATTCAAAGGCGTCAAAGCCTTGATTTTGCGTCGTCACTTGCTTCATTTAATACCCTCAGCATACAAGTCAGAAAGGTCGTAAGTCCCGAGCACGCTTAATTGCCCCACAGGCTCTTTATAATTCATGCGCAATCCAAAACAATCAGATTATACGTTTCATGTGTGCTAGTAATTTATAACAGATAACCACATTAACACCCTTATCAAGTATTTTACTCTATGATTTTTCACGCTGCGACTGTTAGATTACATGTAAGTAATGTAAGATTATAATTAGAACACATTAATATACTCGTACTAACAAGTAAGGTTTAATGAGTCCCAATAATTTTAATTACGAAAGTACAATATGTACTTTACGTCGTTCTACATTGTATACTCGTATAATGATATATACATAATTACTGTTTCGCCCCTTTTGCAGTCTTGACCAGAATCTGTGAGGCCGTGGACACTACAGCATTGCAGACTACGGTCCGAAGCCGCTGTTATGCTATTTTTTCGTTTATTACGGAGTGAGTGAGATAACCGGACCCAAATCTAACCCCTTCCTCTATTCCAAACTATTTACTCCTATAGATATAAGGCTGCTAGGCATAAATATAAAGTCAAATTTCTGTCAAAAACTCTCCTACTTTTACCCAAGTATCTAAGATTTTTGTTTCATTAAATCAATCAAGTCGAACTATGTCGGCTGTAAAGCTAATTGCCTATTGTCAAAAACTCCATGGCTCTCATCGATCCATTCTATATTCATTTGATGCGTCTCTTAGTTAAAGCCATTGCCATTTTTTGTATATAATTTTCTAACATTCTAGTGTATGACTTAAAGGTAAGTTTTAAGTTTAATTGAAATAACTAAGAACAATTAATACGAGTAGAAAAAAAAACAACCAACCAAATAATAAAATGACATTTTCTCGCTTGTATAGTCAGTAAGATTATGTGTTATAAGACAGTAAATTGAAATATCGATGCAGCGTGATAAATTGTTTAATTGTTGATAAAATTCGTGTTGCTCTCTGGTAAAAAATCGTACAGAGAATGGACGTGTTTATCCATACTTATATTATTAGTGTGAAAGTGAGTTTGTTTGTTACGATTTTATGCCATTAAACTACACACACTAAGCCACTAAACCGATTTTAAAAACTCTTTCAACAATGAAAAGCTAGTTTTCATAACCGACACACGATGACAAAAAATAAAAATTCAATTAATTAAATAAATTCAATAGTAATATTTAAAAGATTAGACTTAAAGTACTACTCGGTTCAAGTTTTAACACTGATGTGAAATCCAATTCCAGGTAAATGATTTCAAAGATAAATCCGGGAAGCGTACGAAACGGTTGTAATGACAAATTTCGCCTGTCTTGCAAACTTTGATGTAAATTTTGTGGACGTGTACAACATTTCGCTTAGGGTTTTTGATGCTTCATACGTGTCTGTAAGGAATGTTCCGTATAGAGTGTATATATAAAATATTCCGTCGTTGAAGCTTTATAACCTCTTCTATGTTGCTTTTCATTGACTTTAGAATATTCGTCGTTTTGGTGTTTTTTTAGGTAGATGTTTTTTTTTTCAAATCTGGACATTGTTCAACCGATTGGAATTTCTAAAACTGTGTTTTACTAGGTATAACGTTTCAATCAAGTCTTTATACTGATTATAAAACATTTTAGACACTTGGTATTCAAAATAAATCAGAGATTTTTGATTTACTTATTTTATATTTACGATTGTAGTGCTTATAAATTACCTATTTTATTTGAAATTTATAAATTAGTTTGATTTTAATGTAAAATAATAATATCTCACACATCTCACACACTGCCGTCTGATCCTAAACTAGCCAGAGCCTGTACTGGTAACCACACGGGTGATAAACATATTTATATATTTTGAAATACTTACATATTATAGATATATAACACCCTGACACAGAACAAACGACCGTGCTCATCACACAGTATTTGTCCTGAGTAGGAATCGAACCCCTCCAGCTTAGCAGTCAGGGTCACTAACTACTAGACCAGTAGGTCCGTCAATATGTTAAGCGGGTACTTTGAAAAATGAAAATTTGTGTTTCATTTTAATACTGACTGAGTACCGTTTTAAGTAACAATACAAAAACTGCAGAGTACTAAACTAAAAGTAGCCAGTAGTAAAGACTTAGTTTTTCTAAAAAAAAACAGGTTTCACTTTTTGGGTAGTGTACTTCTGAAAACCTAAAACTATTAAATTTACCACTCTTCACACTAATTTAACTCCTAACTTACGGATTCTGTCTACTAAACTGAACCTAATTAAAGCTTGTGTGGTTACGGTTTAGCTGTTTGGCAATGACCAAGAGAGGGACAAAGGCCAAAGGGTTTCAAACTACGTGAAAATAGAAGAAAGTAAACACATCGTTTTAACAAACAGCTCAGAAAATTAAGTATTTGAGCTTTGTTCGAATCTAATATCTTACGACACCTCTTGTTGTAACTAGCATACCTAATAAATATAATATGCCCGGGAATATCACGTTATGTATAATAATTATGTGTTTACAAATATATATGTTGTATAAATATAGTGAATTCAAATTTCAAAACAACGGTTGCATCAAGTGTTGTTCAGGTTGCAAGCGTTCATTGCGCATGGAAAACAAATGAGAGATCGAGTTGTACTGGCTAATGAAGTAAATCTACAAAAATACCCTAACGTAATGATCTCTCACATGGATAACGTTATATAAATATAATGACAATCATTTTTTTCCGAATCGCAAGTCAGACACCTTACCTGCGCAAATACCGTTTCTTTTTTCAAAGAATTGGTTCTTTTTCCCGAGGTACTTTGAGGCGGTTATATATATCAAGTTGACGACCAACTTTTTACAAATCGTCTTGGGGGCTGTCACGGCATAATCTTCAGTACTAGATGGTCCTCACCAGTGTATGTAGTAGATAGTGCTCCTGTTGAGTCTTGAAGCATCGTCGAGGGTCTTTACGAGTGTCTTTAAAAATTATCATTTTTATCGAAATAAAAAAAAACTGGCTCTCCCATTTCCGTGTTATGCTTATTAATTTTTTTCATCAACGTCAAATTTATGATTATTTGTTTCATTTTGCGGGAGTAACATTGTATGGAGTAATTATAATTTTTAATTATTGCTAATGCTGGTTTTATCGCACATTGCTTGAAGTGAAATATTACTCAGTCATGTCTACTTATCACGATAACATTCAGCTCTATAAAAATAGTGACTAAGTCATAAGACATAAGTGAAAGTGATATAAACTATTTTTATAGATAGAGATAGATATACATTTTATCGGTGAATCATTTAAATAAGTTATATTATTAAAGAATTCACTTTGGTCTAAATTCATATATTATGTAAGGCTTTAGTGTTTCTTGATCTCAAATATATTTTCAAACATCGAATATCTTACGACAACAATGGTTTAATTTTATAGTTATCATTGGCAAACACGCACGTCTTCCAAATAATTTTATAAGATTAGCTAAAGTTTGTCTGATCACCACAAACTCATAGATCGCCAAATATATGAAAAGCCGTCTTCATATATACGAGTAATTTCTACGTATTATTATGCTAATCGTGCTCAATATAAGCTATATTATAATCTTAAAGTATGTTCACTTCATTAGTGACTGACCATACAAGACGTATGGGACTCACTACGAGACGTACGAATTATTCAGATTTTATGATAAATCATATTGGGTTCCAGTTTGATAAAGGCACGCTCTCGCGGTCTCATGGGCTCTTCACTCGAGTACCGCTGATTTCACATTCGACTCTTGTTATTTACGAATAGGGTCGGAGCAAACTTATATTTTCAGAAGTATAAGGTACTGACAGTTTACAGGTTCACATAACATAGAATGTATTGGTTTTCTTGACTATTTTAGTGCAGAGATAAGTAAGATGTGAGATAAAAATAGAACAAAAACCATAGTTACACAAAACTATGATGTGTTAAGTGCAACGGTTAATTTACGAAAGATAAAACCCTAGATCTATATTGTACAGTATAAAATTGAAAATATCTGGTAGTGTGAAAATTTGGTTTTACTCGTGAACATACTGTACATAAAATATCTAAATATTTATACTTTTACATTTAGCAGTTGAAGTTTACAATGTTAAAAATCATGATAATAAAAGTTATTTAAAAATAACAATTTCGTAAAAGAATATAATCGGTTGAGTAAATAGGTAAGGCATGATTTATAAACAAACTCACATTCGTATTTATAATATTGTATTTAGGATTGAATATGGTTACTTCATACGTATGCCGTTGGGTCAGTATGCATTATTTTTCTGTAGAAGGTACCCGATAATCATGTCATTAAGTTTACAGAATGATTTATTATATAAACATCGTAATATCTCTGTATATATACATATATACGAGTATATTTGATCAATTAGTTTTCTCGTAACCACTAATTTTGAATAATTAGGAAATTCTTAGTACACAATCAGCACTCATCTGTAAGAATCTCTTGTGTCAAATAATTAATATTAATATGCAGAATATTTAAGCTCTGTGTTTAAATAAACTATACTTATTTAAGCAAACAAAGCAAATGTAATTTAAATGTCTCAATACTAATGCTCCGCAAGATTACATTAAACTGTTTTTAAAACTTCAATAAAGATTGCTTGATGTGCTTGAATGTTTAGAATCGTTTTATTTCTGAAAAGCTCTCAAGTTTATGATCGCCCTTCATCAAAAAAGGTAATAAATAAAGCGTTAAATGCATTTCCGAAATGTTGTATTGTGTCTAAATCGTAATGGAGTCACGTATTTCCTCCATAATCCTTGAGCTCACCGCAATTCCGAATGGCATAAAGGGCAAGTGTCGTTGGTATTACATGTTCATCTAGTATAACAATATGTATACCGTAGGGCCAGGCCTCTACTATTCGAAATTGATATTATATCCCCTCAGAAATAGAAACAATTTCTTATAGGGCCGCCAGTATTTGCCATTTATTCCGCACCCAAAAACTTTTAGCTTTGACATTTATGTGTGAAATTCGTATATGCGAATATTTTATACTCTGTCTATTTTACCACTTCTGATAAGCGTTGTTGAGGGCATAAACTTAAAACAAACTACTGTTTTATATTGTATGAAGGTCTAATCAGTCAGCAGCAGAGATGACTTGATGTACATAGCTGGTTGTAATATTTACGCTTATAAAATACCTTCAAAAAATGAGGGCGGGATGTTTTCTAAAAATCTGGAAATTTCTTTTTTATTGTCTTATATTTTAAAGTTGGTTATAACAGCAATGTAATGTAAAAAAATAGATAACAAAAAAAGTTATTTTTAACTACAGGTAAGGAAGTCGTCGTAGTCGTCTACACGAGAGCAAGTTTCCAAAACTCAAGAATTTCAATTTAAATTCGAAAGTCAAATCGCCTTGATTAGTCTGAAGTAATAAACGAAGTTATTTGATGCAGACGAGGTTTCCTTTTTTTGTCGCTAGAGGTAGGAAAATAATATGGATTATCCGCTTTAAGCTGTTTTTAATATAAAATCTTGTTGCAGGCTTAATATATTTCTATTATGATTGTTCCTTTGAAATTTTTATTTAAGAGATAAAAATGAACAAAATTTAAATATACCTTATATTTTTTTAGAGTAGCAGATATTGAATTTTAATTATAATTAATGTTTAAATTGTTAATATGCATACGCTCACGCCTGTAATCCCTAAACAGTATAGGTATATGCCCATAACTTAGTAACTATTATTTGGTCCCAATTTTTATATGCCATATGGGGCTCACGAAAACACAGGTCACCTGATGGTAAGTGAGTACAACTCAAAAGCCACAAGTTCATTCCGGTCCTTTTAGCCCCGCCTCTCTCGCTTCAGAATCAGGAGGAAGAGGGTTTAATCGCCGAGAACCTCACTCACTCGGTGAAAAGCAACGAAAAAACTGTTCAACGTCAAATTCAAATTATATATTTGCTATAAATGGGGTAGTACATACGCAAATTTAACATTTTATTTCAATTACTTATGTATTAGATCGGTAGTAGTGTAGTGTCGGTTTTCTGTGAGGTCAGGGTATCAAATTAAATGTCATTAAATTATTTAATCTGTCTTTATAACGACAATTAAATTTGTTAGTTTAAAAAGCTTACGCGTTTATTCTATAAACTAAAAAAAACATAATACGAACGTTTTGCCATCTTTTGTCTTTTGATTTTGGTAAACATGAAATTATGAATACATTTGTGAACATGGCATCGAGCGTTAAATTAATTTTAATAGCTAAGTACTCGTTATTCTTTACAAAATTGATGTTAACGAAGCATACATTGTTAGCTGAAATTAATTACACAATTGGAAACCCTTAACAATGAGACTCATTTCTAAAATTAGACTGATAACTCATAAAATGTATTTCTTTGTTCTTATTCTAACGACTATTATAAACGCGAAGGTAAGTTTTATTTGTTTCTTTGTTATGCTTCCAAGCTAGAGTAGTTAACTCAAAAGTTATGTCTGTAGACTTACTGTGAAGGTTAAAAAGGAACCTAGCGTTTTCTTCATCCCAAATATTAGTACCGTTTCCCAATAATACTTGATTGGATAGAAAAAAAATTCATTATACTTATACAGATATACTAGGAAACAAGTGTACAACTTACCTGGTTACACCATATTAGCAGTTTAGATATGCAATGAACCTAAATCTTCACAAAATATTCACCTTCGCCTATTCTTGTTGCCTATCTATATCTTTAATCCTTAACTGGCCGGTAAGTAGCAACAGACTTGTACTTATTACGTGACAGTTACCTACTTAGTTGGCGAAATGCGGGTGTTTTATATATGAAACACTAGTACGTACGTTCCTCATCATCATCATTTTAGTCGAAATACTTCTACTTCTTAACATAGGTCTCCCCCAAAGCTCTCCACAATAACCGGTCCGGTGTTGCCCGCATCCAACGTCTCACGTACATATGTCATCATCATCATCAACAGCCTTTACTAGTCCACTGCTGGACATAGGCCTCTCCTTAGAAAGGAGGTTTTGGCCTACTACACCACGCTGGCCAGACGGGTTGGTATAGGGTTTGTGTCAAGTTTTCCTTCTTTCTTCTTTCTTCTTAGTCGCCTTTTACGACACCCACGGAACGAATAGGGGTTGTGACACTCTGTATTCTTAATCCGTCACCACACGGACAACATACGTACATATGTACGTAAAGGTAATATTACGCTCAACTGCTTACTGTGCTGTATTTATAGATATCATAAGTCAATATATGTGAGGTCTTTTAATTATGTTGATGAAGACGATTAGTGTGTGAGTTATCCCATAATGTCCCATCTTTATTCATTTTTGGAAAGGTTAAACAAACGTGTCAGTTTAGTTGATGACGGTGTTTATCCGTAGGATATGAATAATTTGAAGTAAACATTTCAATTTTATTCTGGTTTACGTTTCGAAATATTTTATAATTTTATCGCTGTTTTGTTAGTAGACGAAATAATTCAGTTTATCAATTGAATATGACATGTGTGATAGAGGTTTTACCTGAAATTTATGTGTATAAGGAGTATAGAAACGTTCAAGATGGATATGGAAAACAGGCTCACCCCAAATAAAATTGGGTAAAAGCAGGAATATAATGATGCTTATTCATGATTATCGCTTCAAATATTAGTGCATGTTATGAGTACGTAAGACCTACTTAGGATTAATATGATCAAGAACAAGTAGTAATTGGCTCTTCACATGCGCCTACTGTAGGTGTATTAAATGAATCCTAGTTTAATCCTTGATAGTATAACCACCAACATCGCATATAAATACCTACACTTGAATAAATAAATACAACATGACTAAGTTTATACAATATGCTGTTCTCAGTAATATTATCCTTATTCATAGTTACTGCTATACTTTTAAGAGTAATGTCGCGTTAATGTATATTATAACCTTAACCTTATAACTATCTAATAGGAATATATAATTATATATCGACTGGGACTACGCTACTACGCTGGTAGACTGCCCCGCATCTGAAGGCGAAGTCCTGATTAACCAAATCGGACAAGACCTGTCCCCGCCAACAATCATTGTTGCCATGTTGGCGGGTGAGGAGGGCTGAGACGCAGTGGTCTCTTTCTGTAAAACTGTAATGTTCTAGAATGATACCGCTGAACGGGATCGGGAGAGTGCCGATCCCGAGCGTAGAGGACGTCGGCAGCGATACCGGCCGTCGACGGGGCCGCAGGCTGCCGGAGAGTGGGGACCTCTGGTGGCAGATTAACTGCTGCGGTAAGCGATAGGATGGCGGCCTGGTCGCTAAAACGCGATTGGGCCCCAACATATTATAAGGATTGGGCCGATAGGAGGGAGAAGCCCAGGGCTTGCCCGGATAGGGCTTTACTAGGCGGGACTACGATTCGGGGATCCTGAAATAAAATGGTCCGTATCCTCCGCGCGCTAGGGCGGCGGTTTTTCGGAATCTTCTACCACGTCAACAAAAAAAGGCTAACAATTGCAATAAGGTTTTCTTAATCTATTTAATAGTTTCAGAGATTATCCCGTCTGGTAAGTAAACAAAACATTAACTTTTTAAATAATCATGTAATAAACAACTATTGTTGAGGACAGTATTTCCATATTAGCATGGCTTTCATAGAAATATATATACTTTATGTCTTAAGTCTTAACGTGTTTGTAACTTATCTTGTCTCTTTAATAACTTCGTAGTGTTCAATAGAACTACATCTCGTTGTAACCTAGATGTATAACACATCACCACGCATCTATTATAATTAACCTGCATGTACAACAAACCACAAGGCTTACATAATACGCTTCAATTCCTTTGTTTCTGGAACCATTGAGGTATATATTCAAGACGCTCTTCAATATGTATTACATTAAAATGTAGTAAATTGTTTAGAAACTTCTTGTGACAATAGAATTTGGTTTCGTAATTGAATTCAATGCTATCAATTGTTTACAAATATAAAAAAATAATTGATAGAAGTCGAAAAGGCAATAGGTAGTTTCCAAAGAGGACTATTGAATGGGGGTCCACTGACTAGAAGAACGTTTCATCCATTTGCTTGGTTTATTTTATGTAGCGGTTTGTTCGGTTTGGTGAGGTAGGATTCCTCTATAGATTTAAGTAACTAATAGAACATCAGATTGATTGACAATATGAAGGGAAAGCGCATAAGTGAAATCTGGACATAATAAAAACTAATAAAGTATTAAAAAGAACTAATAAAGACGCAGATTTCAGGGTACATTCAGCTACAAAAGGTTAGGTATACTATTACCATGTTCTGCATCGCTAGAGAGCAAGTTGAGTCGCGTGCATTGTTAACACAATAAAAATACTGATGTAACTTATTTTCTGTCTGCAGCAGACTGTAAGCAGCATTATTCCTATGTCATTATCCTTTACAATGTACAGCATTATTTTTACTCAGGTATCCATTGTGAGTGGTTCGGTGGCCAGTGGGCCGTGCCGAGCTATTTTCACCTTTTTAAGAATATATTTTTTCATGTAGCGCGTGTTTATTGAATGTGCTAGGAATATCGATAAAGGGCAAGTTAGTTCAACTTTTAAGCAACATAAGAACAAATGTGTGTCAAATGTATAAGCAGAGGAAAAACCGATATTGGTTGTTCGTCTGCTATAGTTTTGAAAATTTTGGATTTGAACTATATCAGAAATGTATGTTGTATATTTAACATTAAACTTACCAATTGATCATTAATGAATTTTCTGATTACAGATTAAAATTTATACAGAAAAACACATTAATTGAATCTATTATTGACTTATACTTTCCAAAAGGGCACAAGCTAATTTCCATGCAAAAAAAGAATTAATGTAATGAATAAAAATGTGAATTACAAAATCTTTTGTTAGATTGATTGATTTTTAAATTGAATTGCCTTAAATACAATGTTATAGTGGTCAACGCCCATATAAAGGTAAAGCGAAATGTTTTATCAATTATTTACTTGTGTGTACTATACATAACTGTCAACGGGTGCTTTTCACTCCTTTCTTAAAGTTTACTTTGTTTGTTTTTAGTTATAGGTTTTGGCAAAAAACTTCATCCACTACTTTTTAGAAAAAAAGTTAAATTTACATGTAAATCAAAGTATGATTGAATACCATACATACATACACATAAACACATATAACATACATACACAAAAAATCTAATTTAAAAGTCCTCAAAGAGTGGACATCAGACATCGAAGAATAGGCAAACGGCATGAAATTCTCAGGATACATCCCGTGAGACTTATTCGTAAATAGGCGTGTAAGGTTTCGTTTCGTTTCTGAGAATATGTGAAGGAGCTTTAAAGTGGATTTTCATCATAATGCAGAGGATATCGAATATTACAGTGGATTATAAATAGCAACTCTCTTAAAAATAGTTATCTTTAATATCGATGCTGATTAAATATTTGCTTGATATTACACTGTGACACGAGAATAATTCGTACAGTTATTGTTATCGATAAGGCTTGCTAGTCTATGTCATCAATACTAAAGCTGGACGAAATACAGCGCGCTTGTATTCAATAAGCCACTAAGTACAGAGCTTGCTGTCTAAGCAAAATTTTCAATTTAAAACAATCCTTCACTCCGCGTGGGGGAAATAAATATTTCCAATAGCTGTAAACAACAAATCATGATATTAATGGTGTATGTAATAATTGTGATAATTATGAAAATTTGTCGCATATTGATCAACCGAAAATCTTTTTATTTTATTACTACGCACCATGCGTCGGCCATCAAGTAACACAAACATATAAAGCAGTAAAGACAAAAGTAGATAACAAGGAAATAATTAATAGGATAAAATAGAGTCTCGGTGAACTGGGAGTAAATAGAACATGCTTAATATGATGAACACTTCATTCTGTTTATCGCCTCGAGGGTGCTATAGATGTCGGCTAAGAGATTAAATCCTCTCCGACTCTGGCCAGTAACTTGTCACCATTAGGTTGTCGGCTTATAATATACAGCTTTGTTGTGTCTTGTGCCAACTTGAGGCTTGGCGTACCCCAATTACGATCGCGGTTGCTAGTTTGTGTATGTAGTAATTTAAAATATAATACTCATATGTGTGTATAAATCTATATATATATATATATAATTATATTTTGATGAGAAAACATCAAAACAAAGCATAGCTCATAATTCTTCAAAATTTCTGTATTGCCACTTAATGTTTTTGTTCGAAAAACCTTATGCGGAACGACTCGGAAATTATACTGAAGACTGGCTTTTATGTTGAAAAGTCGTATAAAATAAAAAAGAAAGAAACTACAAGGTGGGTATTCATTACATTTATGCATAGTTATTTATAGAAATGCATGTAGAGTAGTTTAAGGATTTGTAAATCACGTTAGCTAGTAATTCACGTTATTGCAAAAAATGACTCTAGGTTTGAACAACATTGTAACTTTAAAAAAGTTATAATGATTTCCTAACCAGAAATACAGGAGCAATATGAAGTTTCACTAGGGAATATACGGACGTGGCCAAAACCCAATCACGACCTGAATTGTAGATTGCAGTGTGATTCGAACCAAATATGCTATCAAATCACATACGCAATTGATGTTCCCCGACAGTTCAAGTGAAATATATATATATCCCATCATCGTATTATATATTGGGGACCTGCAACTTTTCGCAATACAATTATTTATTCATATGCATGTTGGATACACGCCATATCCTAATACGCTGATTGTTGTGGGTTTGATCTCCGCATGGGACGACACTTAAATCATTTGCATACCTTTGCCACATCCATAAATGGTTTTTTGAAGCCACGTCTCTACGTAACGCCAAGGGATCGAGCCGATCGGATATGTTTAGGCTATTGACGATTTGAGTCGCTCTTCGCTGGATACGGTCCAGAGGGAGAAGCTGGTACTGAGGTGCCCCTGCAGAGATGAGAACAGTATTGGATATGGATATATGGAGCTGGAGCCGGTATGCCGTAATGAAAAGAATCCAAGAAGATGATTGACACTCTATGATTCTAAGAAGTCTAAATGTTCACCGCGCTCTTGATAGTTGAACAAAATATTATACCCAATGAATCAATTGCTTATTTAAGCAAATCACCCAGTCTAGTTATAACAATATTTATATATGAAATTTTTTGTCTTCAACCGTTTTTATAACGGTAATATACTCGTATATAAAATACTGTTAAATTATGTATTTACCTGTCTTTTAACTCATAAATAAATATTTGTTTTACTTAAGATTAGGTTTTGGAGCACTTTTAGAATTTCCGCGTGTTTGTATAATAGTATAATAATGGTCAGTTTTTTTTGACATTTTTATAACTTTTAGCAGATTTGCCATCGTGGATGTTGGTTGGCGTATGACTATGAAACCATACTAATATCGTAAATGCGAAAGTGTATCTGTCTGTCTATCTACCTGTCTGTGTGTCTGTCTATCTGATCCTCTTTACGCTTAAACCGGTGAACCAATTTCGATAAATTTTGGCATAGATTTACTTTGAGTCCCGAGAAAGGACATAGGATAGTTTTTATCACAGAAATCATCCTTTAAGGGAGTGAAAACTAGGGTGGAAATTTGAATGGGGGATCAGTAACAGCTGCAACTGAGATAGTTTGATTCTTGAGGAAGAACATAGGCTACTATTTACCACGATAACGCATTCAGGCGGAGCCGCATTAATCCATAATTTACCAAAGTTAAGACCGTTTTGATTTAACGAACCAGCACACGATCCATCTGCTCATATTACTAATTATATTGGTTTCTTATTCGTTCTCGGCTATCTCTAATCTGACGCTTCCATGGTGACTCTACGTATTTTCTAGCAATCTCTATCTATAAAGGCCAGTAATAAACGTAGGGGCCTCTTCTAAATAAGTTTACAAAGCTTTCTTACTTACTAGGCAAGCTCACTTAGCTCCCGTAACAAACGAAGCATCATAGTTGTGATTAATCATAACGATTTTTATACTCGTAACATGTAAATACTCTTCAAATAAAACGCAAAAGCGAACCATTTGTTATTTATTTTTTACCTTGTTGTAATTTTAAAAAGTAAAAAAAATATTTTATAAGGCAAGGAAGGCGTACTAATTGCATGGCAATTTAATATTTAATTTTGACGCTTTGTCACGTTTTATGAGTGAGTTTGAAAGGATAAAAATTATTTGAGGAAAATCGAGGATGAGGTAAAGTCAGTTACCTAATCTACATTGAGAAAGGGGTGTCTGTGTGAATGATACAGTATTTAAAGCAGTTACTGACATTGCAAAGTATGTCTTCTATTTGATCACTATCCTGTCACAATAATATTTTTTGTTATTCACAAACAATTATCGTAAAGGTGTAAATTATTTATTTTTAACAGTGTTAAAGACTGAAAAAGTACGTATTCAATGAGGGTATTTTATTCAGGTACACAATTAAGAAATTATTTCTAATTCAAGCTCTAAAATCTTTAATAACTTTATTGACCTTGTAACAGTGCTCTTCTAGATTCATAGTATTTATTATCTACCTATATTTGAGTATTCAGAACATTGCATCTTACCATCATCGTTTGTATAATCATTTTCATTAGTCTTAATTATATTTTTAAGATTATTTTTTTTGTAAAAGTAATTTTACAAAAATATTAATAAACTTTATTGACCTTATTACAGTGCTCTTCTAGTTTCATAGTATTTATTACCCATACTTGAGTATTCAGAACATTGCATCTTACCATCATCGTTTGCATCATTATTTTCATTGGTCTTAATTATATTTTTAAGAATGAATCTTTCTGTAAACTTAATTTAACAAAAATATTAAATAAAATTAACTTTAAAAGTTTGACACCGGCTCCAATGCGCCCAATTCATCAAAAAATGTAATCTTTTCGTCAAATGCAAGTAGGACCAACCTTAAGTAAATTGCAAAAAGAGTTATTCCGATCGTTTTATAGATGCGTAACTTTTGTGTTTTGAACAAAATAATCAATTTTTGAACTGAAATAGAGGACCTTCTTTTTTGAAGTCGAACAATAACTACAAAATGACAAAAAAAATAGAAAAATGTTAGCACTATAACTGTAATTGGTCTATGTAATATCCAACCAACTATCATACCAACTATTATTTAGAGCAGATATCACTGCCTAGCTTTAAATGTCTTATTTCGTTTTATTTCAGTATACCTGGATCTGTCATTGTGTAGACGTATGTACCGTGACAGGTTAAGATATGGCCTGGACCCTATAAACACTATAGAGGCCGTTTTTAAATGAAGTGGTGCAAATAATTTTCTTTATCTATTAATAATTTCGAGGACAACAGCACTGCAATTTGACATAAACCCTATATCAACTCGTCTGGCCAGCGTTGTTCAGTAGGCCAAAACCTTCTTCCTAATAATAATAATAATAATAATAATAAATCTTTATTTCGGAATAGTTTCCATATAATGTTTATGATATTTCTTTATTTTGGTTACATTACTTATGTAGCTATCTGTAACCATTTTTTAAACATGGAACTGTTACATACCCTGTCAGCAAGTTCCTTAATTATAGTGTTCCTACACGAACCAACCCGGGCCATAAACGCCGCGATTCGGCTTCTTTGGATGGCATTAAACGTGTTCAGTCTTGCCTCTACAAACATTGTGGAGGCGCTACAGAAAGGTGCTAACCCCATAAGGTGCCTATAGATATTATTGTACTGAACACGAATGCCATCCAAAGACCTCTTCGTATATGCAGTCCAGAGTTGACACGTGTAGAAATTCTGACAGTATGCTCTGAACAGGTGCACTTTAGTCTGTACATTGGCATTAAAAAATCTCCTGGCAATCATATTGCCAACGACTGAGAGTGCTCGACGCTGTCGATCGATATCAGCGTCATCTCTCATGTCTGACGTGAGTATGTGACCAAGGTACTTGAACCTCCCCACCATGTTAACTATCTGTCCTCCTAACCACACCGGAGGCACGTTCTGAGGACCTCTTCCCGACCTGAATACCATCATTTCAGTCTTTTTTGCATTGTATACTAACTCATGCTCTGTAGCATATCTCTCACATATAGCTAGCAGTCTTCTTAAGCCCTTGATCGAGGGGCTGAGCAGGACCATATCATCAGCATAACTTAAGTTGTTGACGTATCTGTCACCAAGTTTGAGCCCTACCGGAGTCCTGCTCAGCTCCCCTATCAGGTCATTGATGTAGAGGTTAAACAGGTCAGGAGAAGTCAACCCCCCCTGTCTAACACCACATGATAGCTTGTAGCTGTCCGACATAGCTGTCCCCCACCTGACACTATTATACTGATTACAGTACCAGTATCTAATCAGTCCAACAACGCCCACCTGCACGTTACTGTTATCTAGTTTCTCCCATAGCAAGTCGTGATTAATAGTGTCGAATGCGCGACTTAGATCCAGGAAACAAGCATAAACACTTGTATCTTGGCTGACGTACTGCGACACGACCTGTTTTAGGGAGAAAATAGCCATGTCCGTTGATACCTCAGAGCGAAATCCAAACTGTCCATCATTTATCTTTAAGGATGGACTCAACTTTTTGTGTATCAACCGTTCAAGTACCTTTGCCACTACCGTTGCCAAGGAAATGGGCCTGTAGTTGGAAATGCTCGAGACATTACCCGTTTTGTTCTTGGTTATCGGTACCACAACTGTACGGATAAGATCAGCAGGCAAGTACATATGTCGCGCACAGAGACTGAAAAAACGAGCTAAAATATCAGCAATATACCGGCCCGCATAAAGTAGATGTTCCAAGCTTAAACCATCATGGCCTGGGGATTTTCCACGCCTCATCCCTCTGAGTACATTGATAACCTCGTCAGAAGTGACGTGGAAAGCTTCCTCCTCTGCCTTATACTGCCTAGAAGACCCCTCGGGCCACGCCCTCCTTGTGGTAGGCCGCGGTATATCAAAATGCATTCGAAATTTGTTTGCAATACCTTTTTTATCAGTTTCACCCTCTACACTGATCGGGGCACTACTCTTAGGGTTCAGTTTTTTAACTTCAGTCCAGAAACTACCGAAATTCCTAGCTGACGCATGTTGGGCCAAAAAGTCCATTTTAATTTTTTCCTGGTTACTCTGTACGTACTTAAGCGCAGCTTTAAAGTCTCTGCGCGCAGTACACATTTGTTCGTAGTAATATCCCGAGCACGGTCTACCATATGTATTCCATTCTATGAATGTACGCCTGGCCAGAACGTGATACTGTCTTACATGGTAGTTCCAACCCACTATATTGCGTTTTTTGGTATCTTTATAGACATATGTACATTCAGCGGCTCTTTGTAATATATTTACTATAGTACTATATATTCTATCAATTATTTCTATATGCTTTTTATCATTACATGAATTAACCTCACACTCCAAATTAACATTATTATTACTATACATTAAACTAAAGTTATCACAACAAATTTCACGATATTTATCGCATTGATCCTTATTTCTATAACCCCATCTAAATTTTAAATTGCAGTCAGTTCTAGTATCACTTATCAGTCGTTTGCAACTAATATTATTAAAACTTACCTGTATCACTAAAGGGAAGTGATCGGACAGATAAGCATCATACAACACGTGTACCCCGCTTACCGCTGACTCGGCCGCCGTGGAAACAAGGCAGTGGTCAAGCCAGCGTTGCGAACCTGTCGCGTCACTTACATATGTATATGCATTTACATCTAATCGCTTAACATCTATACATGACAAAAGCTCCTCAGAGCAGTAGTCCAAGAGTTCTTTGTAAAACCTCGTACCAGGGTGCGCATTAAAGTCCCCCAAAACAAAAACACTTTCTACGTCCATACTTTCAATTATTGCACTAATATTAGCTAGACACTGTGACATTTCATAAAAGTTCTCTTCACTATCGGTAGGCATATAAACACTGAATACTAGTAAACTTCGATCATCATGCTCAAGTTTAACCGCAACAATACGATCACTGTTACACTGTACTATTTCCGCACGTGCAAATATTCTGCGGTCCCACAAGAGAGCGACCCCCCCGTACGGCCGCCCACGCACCACTCCTTGTCCCGTGTCGATAGCAGAAATACCATGACTACCGAAATGCTCACTGATTGTAGTTAATATACCAAGATCATGAGGAAACAACCAAGTTTCCTGTAGTGCGATTATGTGTTGGTTAAGACAAAAATGTGTAATTTCTTGTATAGACCTCTTCAACGATCTGCAGTTATATGAAATACAGCTAATTATGTTAGCTAAGGAGAAGCCTATGTCCAGCAGTGGATTATTAAGGGCTGATGATGATGATGATTAATAATTTGTGTTTAAGTTTATGTCAGACATGTTTTTGTGTTGTAACACTCCTTGCTATAACTTGTTGTACTTGCTTAATCAGTGTGAAGCGTGTTGTTAATGGTCTGGTTGCTTAGTATTTATTTACTTAGTTATGCGCAAATGAAAATTGCGCAATGGTGGAATAAATACCACAGGGATTTTCTGCCAGTCTACCTTAGGGTGGTGGACATATATACATATGTATAAGCCCACTAATATTTCACTGTAAAATAATTAAGCAATGTGGTAATTTAATTTTTAATGTAAATTCGATCAGGTATCATCGTTAAAAATGCCACTTTCATTCTATGTGTAAGTTAGGTATGGCTTATTACTTAGAGGCACGCTGAGTTTATTTGTCGTATGTAAAGAAAAATATTTTCATGTTTGTAAGTCCTCTTAGTTTTCTACGTATTTTACACAGCCTTGGGTCTTGATTTTTTTAATAATCTATCATGGGGAATTTATAACTTTTTGCTTAGCGATTCGTATAAAGCTTGCATTGGTAGAAAGCTTTACTTAACAATTCATACAAATTTTAACTGAAGGATAGGACAAAGCAAACTAAGACATCTGTTTGTTCTCATTTGAATAAATGATGTCTATTTAATATTACGAACGAATTACTTAACCACCTGTTATTGGTATGAAATTGAAGAAAAAATATTATAATATAATGTTTACAAATATGTTATCAAAATCATTATTTAAGCAAAGACAAGTAAACTTTACGTAACTTAAGTATTTAGCTTGTCACACACTTAAATCTTGTATGTTTTTATTTCGTTTCCTCAGTGACATGTGGACCTTTTTTTATTATTGACGCGGTGGAAAGCCCCTTCGGATCTCCGGCTCCTCAGGGACGCAGGAGCCAGGTGTATGTGGTGTTTCCGATAAAAACCGGACTCAGGCACCCTACTCCTGACCCGGACCATGTTATTTCAGGTCCTTCTCGGATCGACGAGGCGCCTAGTAAGGCTCTTACCCGGTCTTTCCCTTCGCCTATCGACCCAATCAGAATATGTTGAGATCCAATCGCATTTTTGCGAATAGGCCGCTATCCTATTGCCTATCGCAGCATATAATCTGCCGAGAGAGATTCCTACTCTCTGGCAGCCTGCGGCCCCGTCGACGGCTGGTATCCCCGCGGCCCCGCCAACATCCTCTACGCTCGAGATCGGCCCGCTGAGTGACTTGTGGCCCTAGAACGGCCTAGCTACTAAAAACATTGAACAATGTGTGATGTTTAATTCCCTTTTTAAATAAACAAGATGGCAACCGAATAATATTCTCAGGGTTATTTATTAGACGACCTTTAAAAGATAACAGAAGAAAAAGAACTATAAAGAAAGCATTTAAATATTAACCTCTGATAAAATGATATGTGATGAAGCAAACATCGTTTTTATAATTTAATCGCTAAAACATGACTTGGCTGATCATAGAGGCATTTTTTTATATTTTGAACGCACTTATACTTTCACATTCAATTTGTAAAGTGCCTTATAATTTACTTACTTCATAAGTTGAGACAGGGGTGGTGTTATGATGAGATAGTCTAGTCGCCTACGCAAAGAGCAATATATTCAATAGGTAAATAGAACTTAAGTTTGAACCTTTACGATTCGATTACGAATATTGTTTGTAGTTAATAGTTTAGTATTGAATAAAGAAGAAGTAAGGGTTTAAACTTCTTAATAACACGTAAGTCCTCCAAAAAGAATATTAAGTGTTTTTTTTACGTATGAAGTCCGTCATGTTAGATTTCTTACGGGGCCTATTACTAGAGCTTTATATAGTAAGTGAAGAGATCCTACTCTGTGTCAATACAAAAATATTTTTTATAAACAAAAATCTGCAGAACTATTTCATCTCTTAAGAAACAGGACGAGTATGCTGACATTAAGAAGATAGGAAATAAACTATAACACAAAGAATGCCAAGCATATTCTACTTAAACGAGTAAATTGCCGGTCATACTTTCTCTAAGGTCTTGTAACCGAACGGATACACAGACACATAACCTACCAGCTGATATTTAATTACGAGTAGCGATAATATATGATATATAATATGTAAGGGAATCAAAGCGATCAAGTAAACATACCATTATAAATAGAAACATAATATTTAAAAAATATTATTTATTTATAAATATAACTAGCAACAGTTTTTAACAATACATTACATATAGACATTATTTTGTCAACAACAAAACAAATAATTTAAGGAAAAGGCCCTTTGCCGTAAAGTTTCCACTAAACTACTAAGTAAAGCAAATTAATCTATTTCCAATCACAAATTGTCCTACAGGTCGACCTTTAAATAACGTTTTACCGAGAAGTTTATTGTTGTAATAGACTTTTTAAGGGCTAAAGCAACATTGATTTTAATGTCAATTGAAGCTTATGTTAGTTAGCAAGACGTCCTATGAAGGTTTACTACGCAAAGTATGCTAAGTTTTATTGGGTACTCTTTTTAAATAGAAACATACCAGTTTTGATTAAGTAAGAATGGCCAATATAAATTATAAAACACGATAAAAAGACAAAGTGAAAAGACAAAGAATCTTGAATATATATTTTATTGCACGGATGTCGTATTGGTTTAAGCAGTTGCCACGCCGCTTACTGCTACTGTTGTGTCAAAGTATGTATGGACGAAACGGAACGTAACAAATTTCATATTTTTTTTTATTTTTTTTGCTATTATATTTATAATATTAATTTTTTAAGTTATTTACATTTTTCTAACTGAGGAGGAAGTGCTAAAATGTATTTTTATTCTAACATTATTATTTTATTTTATTCCTATGTTGACTGTGTGTGTGACTATTGTGTTGTTTTTGTATTTAAATTTTATTTTTTATGTATCAATATCATCAACAATAGAAAATACCATAAATAGTAACAAAAGTGCAAGTGAAAGCACTTTGTTGCGAGTGCCTATAGAAACCGATAATCTTTTACTTTCAGGTTAGAGTATTTATACATATTGAAAATAAAAGAAAAACATCATTTATTTCTAAATCACTGTTACAGTCTTCTGGCTAAGCCTTCCCATTAAGTAATCTTTCGATACTTGTGTTGGAAGTGACTCGCATCTTCCACTCGGATTTGCTTAGATTTAGATAACTATAACAAATATAGGTACTTAAGTAACAAATATAGTAGAAATGGTACTTAACAAAACTTCCGCTCAATTTACTTCAATAGGGTATTTGACTAAGTTTAGAAAATGTGTTAGATTCTTTCTATACATGATATTATACATAGTACATTAATATTTCTGGGAAATTAGATATATTTACATTTAAAAATCGCTATTGAAGTTTAAAATTCTAAAATCGCGGCAAAAACATGTCCTGACGTCACACGCTAGTTCTTAAAGAAAAGTGCAACCATAAATGCGTCTATTTTAGGAAGAGTTCTGCTATCAGCTCGTACAAAATTTGACTCCATTTTGCGATTTGTATAGATATTAATGCCACTTCTTTCAGAATCTATTATAAAATACTTTTAGAACTAACTAAAACACAAAAATGAGCACTTGACATCGGTCAAAGTACCTAATCCACAAATTGAGATTATTTGTTTTGTTTCCTTCATATCTTTTAATCTATGGTTCACTTTTGACACTTGTGACTATTGCGGTCTCGTCACACATTTGTTTCCAATCACAGGACGTTCCCGTCCACAGGAAAATAAAAAATAAAAAAAAATATTTCGCTAAATTTGCTTAAAATTTTTCACCAATTAGTGTAAAATTAAGTAAATTATGCTTTTCAATCCTATGATCTACTAGGATGGCCATAATTTGGAGAATATTTTTATTGTTCTCAAATAGCCTATTACTTATGGGTGTGTAAGTGTGCATGCGCGCGCGCGCGCGTGTGTGTGTGTATGTGTGTTTACTCGTATGCCCTACGGAGACCTAGTTCCTTGGGATCAGATATTGTTTAGCCACGTACAGGTAGGTATTTTAAGTATTGTATTGATGCTTATAATACATTTTTATGTAATCCTTGTCAGGAGAATTTTCAGTTTTTCATACGAAAGTGTGTTTAGCCGATCTGTCGAGGTATTTTTATAAGTGTAAGCGAGAATAGGATATATTTAAATTGTGCAGTTTATTTTATTATAGATGTATGAAGACTGACATCTAAATTGACGTTGAGCAAAAGTGGTACGGGCAGGAAATGTGGTAGGTACTTTTTCTTTTCTTCTCTTTGTCTTTTGTATGTTATGATCAAATGGAATCAATCTGTGAAGGGTCAATGTGTGATTTAGTACGTACAATTTCCTAACTGACAGAAGATTGCAGGTCATGTATAGGATGTTCGTGGGGAACCTATAGGGCTTTAAGTACATGACCTTTAGAAGCGATCTTTGTGTTCTTTCTACTTCGAGAAAGGGGCTTTAGTTGCAACACCCCATACCGGGATACAGTAAGTGATAACGGGTTGTGCCAAGGCAATGTAGATTTTATTTAAAATTAGTTTTGCTGATGGCAACAATAATTTATAACTAATAATATAATAATAATAAAACTACTTATAAAATTTACTGTCGAAAATTAGTAAAGCTCTCATGCGATTCCATTAGAGCTTATACTACGTAGTAATTAAGAGTACCTAATTATTCGGATAATACGGCGCGCCGAGCAGATACATTATAATGCACCCGACACAAAGCCGACCAGCACTTATCTACCTAATGCAATGAGCCAACATCTCCAGGGCTTTCACAGCTTGATGCAAATGCAGCTTTCAATAACAGAAATTAGATGTGAAGTGAATTGGACTCAGCCTAAGCTATTGTAGATAACTTTTAAGGTTACGCTTTCTATTTATAATAATAATATATATATATATATATATATATATATATATATATATATATATATATCTGATCTCTAGTATACTCTAAGCTATGCACATTAAATTAACACCATCATGATTGGACTGATACTCTCTAACAGTAATCTTAAAAAACACGATAAGACGTATTTAAGGATCAATTATATTGCACAATATTGCGAATTGTGCAATATAATTGACCGTTTAGGGTTAATATTGAAGATTGCGCAATGATTGAACGAAAGTTTGAGCGAGTTTAATTTTTATTGCACCATATTTTTTCATTGCATCGTGTAGGGTTAGTATTGCGCAATATTTTTCAGTGATCGGGATCAATACTACTCTCCGACTGAACACGAAAACATTGTGCAGTTCGTATTATTGTGCAATATAATTGATCGTTTGGATTCAGAGCGCCTTTCAATCTTATTGTACAATAAAATGTATTGTACAATCTTATTGTAGGTCTAGAGGCCGCCTAACACATATAATTGCTGTCTGTACAATATATACTGTAGCGGTGTACAATAAAGATGTTATTTATACATGTTTATTCTATAAATAAATAAATAATAAATAAAATAAATAATTAAGAAAAAAACATAGGTACAAGTCTATTAGATATTAGGAATCGGTCTAAAGGCACAGGGCAAATACATTAAAATTTAAATTTTATTGTATGAAGTAGAAGAATTTTAAAATTTAATCACAAAACAATTTTTTTATTAGTGCACCTCAATACGAGACTGAAATTATATAAACATACTAAATAAGTCAAAAAGTGGTAGTCCCTTTCCGCAGTTCTTAGAAAGCGAAGAAAACGAGTTGATGGAAATAATAACGTTGAAGAATTAGTAGAGTAGAGTATAATCTATTGTCATAGTAGCGAACATATTACTTATAAAGTTGAGTGTATAGACTGGGGTTGTTGATTACATGAATACATAAATTAAAATAGAATATAGAAACCATGAATTTTAATGTATTGCAATAAACACAATAAATCGCAAGAGTATTTCTTATTGATACGAGTAGTTACTTGTTTTGCGTCTATTTTTTGCATACTTATTTACTCGCTGTTTTGCAGAACTAGAAAGCATCTACAGCATTCCGCGGTGAGTATATTCAAATCGGGATTGTCTCATAGAAAATGCCACAAAAAGCATGATCTCTTCTAAAATTATACAATGTTGTGGAACATTCTCAAATGTTTGATCTGCTTTTTAAACTTTTACCTACTTCTACTTGCTTGGGGCAACCGTAACAATATTAATATGCTAAAAGAATTCTTTATACGAATTTTTAAGAAAATTTAGCAAGTGTAGGAACGTGACATTTGGAATAATTAAAGTTCATCAATACAAGAAGTAAATAAAGTTAGTTTTATAAAACTACAGTTGTTAAGAAATTTTGAAATGGAAACGGTCCAAAACTCGAGTGTGGTGTATATTGGCATCTGTGGCAATACAACGGCAGTTTAAGTTATGTTGGACAATGAAATAAGTCGAAATAAGCAACAATTTTTTTAACTTAATGGATTATGGTCGTTATTCGACTATCAGGCAATTTCCAATAATTACTACTTTTACCATTACTAATTAGAAATACTATATTGTTTGTTGTTCAAAATATTTTAAATTTTAATTGATCAATAGTTTTCTAATGACTGCCCTCTATTGATTAAATTGTAACTATTTTATGTGACGTGCCTTTACTTACGATCCTTTGAGAAACGACCTAACTCAGTAAAGCAGCAGTAGACAATTATTACGCATAATTAATGAACAATAATTGGACGAAACTTTTAATTTTAGTCTTTGCTATTTCGTTTTAAGGTAATCATCACAGTGCTCATTAATTATTAATTTAATTCATATATGGAAAACTTAAAAGTAGAAACCTGACTAAGAATGACACAATTAATCACCTGAGAGCCAATTACCAGTTTTTACTTCTATTTATAAACTAGCAAATGCAAGCAAATGGAAATGGCTGTGTTAGCCCTATCACTATGTTACATTATACCTAATTGAAAAGATTAAGGCTTAGGCGCCTTCTTGCCGAGGACATACTAATAAAAAAGGGATCAATGTCATGCTGTTCACATACCTTATTTGTATTGGGTTATTTTTGAATATGCGTAAGATTTTGACAACATTTTAGGAATCTACTGCACAAGTACTGCAAAAATATAGAAACATTTTATTACATAGTAATTGAAAATTTACAAATATTTACTTCACAACCCTAGCTAGAACTTACGTCATGTAATTCAGTTTTCGAGATGACTGAGTGCCGCGCCGTGTATGTTTCCCATTTTATTAATAAAACATTCATTCTATCTCGCACTCAAGTGTTGTATTTGCATTAAGTATTATGCCGTCGTTTATAGTCTGTAACAAACATGTTATAATTTATTACGTATGACTGATAGCTAGAGATTAATAAATCTAAAACAAAAACTTTTAGAATAGAAAACTTAAAGTAAAAAATTAAAAAAAAAGAGTTCCACGTTGAACCATATATGTACTTATGGCAACATCCGATATCGGCGCCAAGCTCAATCTGTTGGGCACGTCTAAACTTGAGATATTTATATTTCATTATCCACTGGTTACGTTGTCAGAACAGCTCTAAGATGTCATATAATTGTCATTGACAAATTTTCATTTCGATGTGAAAATTTAAATTTTTGAAACAGATGGGCCGGCCAGACCGGAATGCTATCATGGCTACCCAGAAAACTTGTGTTAAACAATTCATTCGTTGCTTTTCAAATAGTAAGTAAGGTAACCGGAGAGAAAATCTCCCCTCCTCTTAACTCTGGGGTGACTCAAAAGGCGGTAACGTACTCGTGACTGGTAGTTGCAGGTGTCCATGGACGACGATAGTCGCTCACCATCAGGTGACCGTCTGCTTCTTTGCCTCCTTTAACATAATAATAGAAATATGTTAAGATTAACTTATAAGCCGCTAATAAAATCAATAACTTTAAAAATAGGACTCTTTGCACTTTTACACACAATGTTTAGCTTTATCTAAAGTTTTAGACTCCATCTAAATATAGCTTGTACTACGAGTTGTGATAACGTGATCGCTATCGTAACTCCTGATCATAGCTTTCATAGAAAGTTAAATTAGTCTACATCTGACTTAAGACACTTCTAGATATAATTCTAGCGGACTCAATAGACGTCTTAGCTAAACATATTTTTTTATTTTTAGTAAACAGTTAATCTTAGTACTCTGTTGTTCTGTTGTCTCCCTATCAGGTTCAATTGTGTAACTATACACTAGAGGAATCCATTGAAATAAAATTTTATCCAAATTGGCCGACCGGTTAAGGTGAAGTTTAATCGAAAATACGTGTAATAAAATTCATTAGTAAAAACGTTTTTCCTTAAAACACTATGCTTTAAGTTTCGGTCATTTTTTACAAATAAAAACCAAAAAATCAACTCAATGAATTGAGCTGTTTTAAAGTGGCAATTTAAAAAAATATGTAAACACCTTTATTTAATTATGTAAAACGGCTAACATCCAATAGCCATCTCTTCCCCTGACTGGCAGATATTTCTAATAATATAACATACAAAAAAGAATTCTAACTACGTAGCTATTATACGACTCATTAATATTAGCGAATTAATACGAGTATAACTTAATTGTTACAATTAATTGCTAACTGCGTTTCTAAATAATTAAGTTCAGAACAGAATTTTTTGAAATACCAATTACTCAAGACACTGATAATAAGCCAAATTTGAAATATACCTAAAATAAAGTTTGTGTACAATGACTTTCAATAAATATATTATATAACAATTCAACAAATGTACAATTAAGAATAATCCAGGTTCTTCTTGATGTACCTAAATACGTAGGTAAAGTTAGAATATATAGAAAACAAAATGTAATGAAAAGTTTTCTTCGATGTTCCCAAACTTGTTGTTAAAGTTTTTACCCTTACGTTATACGCATAAACCATTTCGTAAAGTTATACACTTAAAATTCTATGAGACACACAGATTTTAATTACTTATTTAAAAGTAAAGAAGCTTTATAAGTCTTTTAGAAAATAACTGCAAAAGATTTTCATTTGTAATTAATAGAAATGCAGCCAATGCGGCAAAAGGATAATGTTTAATGCGCGGAACTAAGAATATGTTTTTAAAAATGCTTCCAACTACATTCTGATCAATATCACTTATCGCCAATTACAAACAAATAGACTATAATCATATTTTCAGTACACAGCACTCTATGCCAATTTATCACAGAGGGTTTGTTTTATATAAATCCTAAGCGGCATTTGTAATTAAACGAAACACACACATAGGGTCTACATTATAAGGTAGTGTTTTGTTTACGTGCACGCCGTTCGAGGCAGAGGTTCACTAATAGAAGTTGGCAACTTTGCGCTATTGCAATGAAGTGTGCATCTGTCCGTTCACGGATATTTTAGAAATAATACCTGTAAGCATTTTATTATCCGGAGGGCCTTACTTAAGTAATGTACCAGTAAATATATTAGGAAGAGGTATAAAATAGTAAACTACAGTAATGTTGTATTTACTAATAAACTGAACAAAAGTCGGATTGCATCAACGTTTATACAAAATGTTCTAAATGAAGCCCTACTTATTACTAAAACTTACATACGCTTCAGTCTTGTCGGCTTTTTTTTCTACATTATTTTCGTCAAAATTTCGTAAATTGTTAAAATATTTCAATAGTTATTCACGTTAGTTTCCAGAAAAACAGATATATAAGTGATAGTTGTACCTACATTGCTTGATCTAAACTTTTATAAGTGTATGTTTACTTTTATTAGTCATAATTACTTACATTCAACAAAAATATAAACTAGATGTAAAAGCAAATTTGACAATGACTACATTATATCTCAGTGGCGTACACTTGTAGACCAAAACCTCCTTTCTAAGGAGAGGATTATGTCCAGCAGTGGACTACTAAAGGCTGTCGATGGTACCTGAAGCCACAATATTAGCAATGTTCCATCTTTAAAAACCCAGCTCCTCCTAATGTCAAGGAGAATATCGCAGTACTATTTCTGCTTTGAATAAACATAACAAAAAGTCATAAACATAGGGTATTCAAAACTATTACAACAATATTAGTTCATCATTTGATTAGTACTAAATGTTTCATTAAAGCTAAGAAGCAAATGCTAAGAAATTTTCAACCGTAAACGCTCCATAAAATATGTGCATTAAAAGAATTTTGCAATAACAATTTGTGTAAAGAGCGGGTGAATTCCAGATTTTAATAATGCGCCATAGTAATATCCATTACGAATACGGCCTTATCTGTTAATTCGTAAGTAATTAAAAAACAGTTCCTGCGTAATTATTAAGTGTCGGTACCAAAGCTTAATCAGATTGTATCGTTGTAAACATTGTCCAACGCTGGCAGTTAATAAAGTACGATTGACTGCGCCTTGTTACGTGGTTCAATGTAGGAGGAAATTGCGAGGAGCGATATTGTTGAAGTTTGATTTAGTAAAGGGGACGCTTGGCAACGCTCCGGGCACCTGTTGCCCGGGGAAGCTTCCTCTCATCCCTCTACCCATCCCACAATCCCCTGGGAATGTTGGTGTCCGCTCCGTCTGTTGTGAACAGGAACTAATATGGTGCTAACGTTTTGCAAGTCTACGAAACTACACGGAAGCTTAAGTCTAGACACTGTCGCAGAGCATTCGTAAATTAATTTAGTGTTCGTCGTGGATTTCGTACGAATACGCAATACGTTATATCGCACTACTATTTTGGTAAGGGATGCAACATGGGTGCTTGAACGTAATGTACAGAAAATCAAAGACTAGGGACATAATGAGCTTTGAAATCATTCCGCTTTAAAACACAACTCTACCCTGAAAGCTCTCCAAATAATTTAATATGCATGCGTTGTGAAACTTCTAATGTAATGTCTACACGGTATTGCTATTTCATTACTGTGTATTACATTTGCTGTATATATTAGACTAATAAAATGTAATAAATATAATTAAGTCTACAGATGAGCTTGTCAAACCTTTACATTTTAAAACCACACGATATATGTGCAAATGATTGGTAATGGCATTGATCGATAAAGTGGTTAGCATTATAATTATAGATGTAAAACAACCGATTTAAAACGTCTTCAATAAAATGTTGCCGTTTTAAACCCCAAATAAATTGTTTTAAACGGTTGAAAACTTGCCTTCAAAAATAAAAGAACTATGGTTCATACTTCATTGTGGGCAATTATTTGGTCACCTGACGTCATGTTTCATTTTAATTAGTTTATAAAACAATTATACAAAGTACCTACCTCCATTATCTACTACACGAAAACTTAAGTATGTAGGTATACCTACCTATACTTATTTATTATATTATATTACACACACTAGATTAGAAGACATTATTTACACAATGCCGCCCATTTTACTTGCGCATGAACGAGACAATTTTATATTTTCAAGGCAGTCGCGCGAGTGCGAGAGTGTGAATTTGGTTTTAAACCGAATCAAATTGATTATTTATATCGTTTGGAAACACTGAAAAAAATGTTTAGTTACCAACACAGAATTTTTAAACTTTTCAATGGAGTTCTTGTAACGTAGGTAGGTGGGTAACCTACGCTTAGTCGGACGGACCAACTAGAACTAAACCCACTAAGTATATAAATATCAGTACGAGTATATCACAAATATAAAAAGTCTTTATATAGTTCATAGGTCATATCCATATCTCGGTAAAATCAAGAAAATGTAGTTATACTCAGGAAAAACATAGGCATCATCAGCCACCATTTTAAATCTAAAAAAAATGGTTTATTTCGGTTTTAAACGGTTTTTTTCATTTTAAACATATTGGTTTAATTGGTTCTAAACCGTCCTTACATATATAATTATAATACTGATTTAAACGTTGTAATTATATAATTTTTTGAATGCAATCATTATTATTGGTAAAAGTAAGTATGAATAATATATGGCCTATTGATGCCTCCGGTGTAGTGACGTCTCCAGACACTAGACGAATATAGTTACGGTTACACGATTCCTGCCTCTTCAAGCTTTTCTCAGTCTTGTAAAACTATTACAGTCAAGATTTAGCCAGTGAAGAATTTGGCGTACAAATTAACTATAGTTTTAAACGCAAAAATGAGTTTGTTTGCTTGTTACGCAAGCTTGTTATGTTGAACAAAGCAATTTTTCAACAAGTATGAATACTCCTTGCGATTTCAATTTGATAGAAATAGATATAAAACCTAACACACTATATAATTGTTTTTATAATACCTTTGATATCCAAAGTACAAATAACTTTCTGCGCCTTTTGTTCAATATCACCGTTTATGCTTCATGGATAGCATTTATCTTCTTCTACACTAGGGATATCACTATAATATGTAGTTAGTACAAAACTGGCACAGTTTTATAAGTGCGCGATCAGTACATTATCAATCATGGCCTTTGTTTCGTCGTGCCTCAAATTGAGCCAAATCGGTCGATCGTTTACTCCAGTCGGCCGAGGTCGAGCCAATCGCTAAACTATCAGTCAAACGTCTGCGATTTATCACTCGTAGCTCTTACTCTCACAGAAACTGCTAGTATTAACGATAAACAGCATTTAAACTCATGCTTTGAATACTCAAGGCAGGAAATTATTATGTTTAATGAATAATATATGTTGTCATTAGAATAAAAATAATTCTCGATATGACGTCCAGGTTAAAGGTGAAGTTATTGACAGTGAAATATCGAAGTTGATGTCAGTGCAATGTTTCAAAATTAAGGTAGTTAAAGCTTGTTAAAGCCAGTTAAAAATATAGGGTATTATTTCTATGAGAGTTTAAGCAAAGAACCAAGAACAAAGTTATCGAAAACTCATTAGACGCAACAGTATCGGTGGATATATTTGAACAAAGTTTCAAGCTGAAAACTAATGTAAGTACTTAAATTAATGAATTCATAGTTAAAGTTTAGTTATAAAAGAAAGTACTTAGGTTTCGAAGACCAGACAAATAATTTTGAAACTAAGATATATATACGATATATATATATATTTATATATATACCTTCAAGAAGAGAGCGTACTACTTCTTAAAGGGCCGGCAACGCGTTTGTGACTCCTGAGTTGCAGACGTTCAGGGGCGGCGATGGTCACTTTCCATCAAGGGACCCGTCCGCTCATCTGCCGTCTCTAACATAATATATATATATATATTAAATAATTATCTTGGAGTTTGTTAACTTTGTTAAAAAATACTTATCACGAATGTAATTTTTTTAATTTTTTCCATGTGGAAAACCCCAAGGAAGTAATAAAATATGCTGACTCCTAATAATTTTAACGATCGTTTCCCAAGTTATTGGAAAGCGCAATCGCTAACAGTAAGAAAAATGATTATAATAGTTCTGTTCAGCAAGATAATAATAATAATAGATTTGTGGGCACAAAAGTCTATACATGGTATGGACACCTCGTCGATCTCAGCCAAACACATGTCGATAGAATAGCGTCAAACGAGTGGCTGCGGAGCGGAGAACTCTTTTCAGGGCTCGTCAGGCTCTTCTCGAGGCTTTTGTAATCGCTGTTCAGGATCAGGTTATTGATACTCGTAACTACCAAAAACACATAATCCGTCTCCATACTCTTCCTATCGACTTATGTAGATGATGACATGGCAGTTCCAAAACCATCCAACACATCACTGGCTCTAGTCAATCTAGAGTACATACTGATTTCAAGCACAGACATGACCAAGTTGCAGCAATAATCCATCAAAATCTAGCTCACAAATACTCATTTATTCCAAATAAAACATCTTATCATAAATATAAACCAAGTGCATTTCTACAAAATAATGCATTCAAAATAAATTGGGATAGGGTATAAAGTCTACCTTTGTATATTTTTCTTTGCATAAAGTATTAAATAAATAAAAAAATTAAAAAATACCGACAAAACCATATACACTAAAATTGACCGAATATAACAATGCTGGATAATGTTATCAACACAGTTTCTTATTATAGACATAGCAGTATGTAACACACACAATCAAAATAAATAGATTTAGCTACTGAAATAAAAAGACAATGGCAGGTGGATAGAGTTCAAATCGTACCAATTGTCATATCTACAACTGGTGTATTCCCAAAGACTCTTCAAGATAGTCTGAATACACTGGAAATGCCCAAATCATCACACTCTTACAAAAAGCAGTCCTTTTGAATAAATGCCGTCTCACACTGAAATTTCTCGCTTCACCCTCATATTAATTTTACATCATCCCTTTCTAGCACACTTATTTAAGGCCCGTGTGTTAGATTTAGCTACCCCTTTAAAATATAAGGGAGACCAGAAAAGGTATAAAAGATAAAAATAATAACTTTAAACTCACACTCGGTTTATCTCGGTATCAATGCTTTTAAGATGACTCAAAAGCATAAACACTTTTAAATTCGAGAAGAATCTTTAGCTACTCTGATTTTTAAAAGCGTTTGTTACATTCTATATCATTTAACGGCGTAGAAAATCGTGAGAGATTAAGATAAAAGGGACTATTTTCATCACCTGAGTTCTCAAATATTATTTCTTCTTGTCTCTGAAATGTAATAAGAACTCTTCTGTCTGACATGTGCTCCGATAACTGATATATGCGGTTGGAAATTGATTAGTTGTCAACTATTCCAAGTTTCTGTTTATGGGCATGCTTCAATTACTAGTGTTCAGCTGAAATGTTTCATATTTGATAACATTAATAGTTAATGCGTAATATTTAGTAACTGTAAACAGTCTCCTCATCATATCCTCTGGGAATGTCAAATCTGTCTTCGGTAAAATGAACTTAATATAATGCTGAATAACTTACAGGTGACATCTGGGCGGTATACTATGGGGATCTTGTGTCAACTAGGACGTTCCTGTGTACGCTATATACCCATTTAAATTTGGCTAGTTGACTATTGGTAATATTAATGTATTTTTTAGTATTGCATTGACATACATTATAAAATATTGTCTAGACCAAACTCTGGCAGCACGTCATTCGAATCGTATATCATTTTTATATATTTATTAACATGGAAAGAAAGAAAATATTTTCTTTAATTAAAATACCACCAAAATAACTATAATTTGTCATTGCGGTAGATAAAGTAATAAGCCCCGATCCTATAAATAAAAAAAAAGAATTAAAAGAAATATTCTTAAACGTTTTAAAAGAGAAGAAAAATTTGAAACAAACCCTGTACTAACCCATCTGGCTAGCGTGGTATAGCAGGCCAAAATCTCCTTTATAAGGAGAGGCTTATATCCAACAGTGGACTAGTAGAGGCTGTCGATGATGATGATGACTCTTGAACGTGTTAATTTTCAACTCCAAACTATAGTTATATACGTAATAGTAGTATTATATAGCCTCCCCAGTAGCCTGTAACACAAAAACCAAAAAGAGCTGGAGACTTTCATCGACGGGAGCTGCACTTCCTGATTGCTTTTTATAGCATTAAAGTTAGCGCGACGCGGATAAAATAAGTTATATTTACCCAAGTTATCTAGTTAGAGAGGCTTACTCAGCGCACGGGTAACTGTGATAGCTTTTTAGTAGAGCAAATTTATGGAATATATTTATTTACAACTAGTTCTCTTCAACGTAGTTATTGCAAGCTGCTTCGTTCGCGTGATTATTTTTTATTTCGTGCTTCTAACTTTGATAATGAAGAATTACCATACTACCGTTATTTTGATCCCTTATTTTATCCCTTTTTCTGATTGCGCTTTTTTATCTTAGGGGCATTTTGCAAAAATACTACCTTAGTGAATGTTTAGAATATGAAAAGCACAGCACCGAAATTTAAAGTTAGTAGCCCTTTTTTTTCTGTGCGGAAATCCCCTCGGATACCACCCACCGGTGGCTATCGCACCGGTACCAGTGGTCGAAGACCCAGATGGACCCTGGAAAGGAAATCCCTGGTAGACCGATGTACGGGTAGATGACCCCCTCCTGTGTGGAAACCTCATCCAATCCTCCATAACGGGTCTTAACCGCCATAACCGCCGCGATAATGGAGTGCCCGATGCTCGGTTGATCAAGTCGTTACTTCCACTCCTCTACGAGGACCCGATGGAGTTGGGATTTCTGGTCATCGACTTCTCGAGTCTAAGGACTCCGACCTAACTCCCACTCCTCCTTGCGCCACTGATACAGAGCCGCAAGGGCTTTCGCCTCCAGGTCCAGCCAGGAGACTCGCCGCCTCAAAGGAGATCATTCGGTACCCTGATGACCATGACTCTGATGGCCAGCACTCGCTGCGGTCGTCACAGTAGTGCGACGTTGCTAGCCCTCAGGGCCTCCGCCAATACTAGGGCCCCATAAAGAGCCATGGACGTCACAACCCCGAGTAGGGTCTCCTGCAGGAGTTATCGGGTCCCCTTATGTTGGGCAGCAGCCGCGCCAGTGCACGCGCTGCTCCAACCAACTTGGGGACCAAACTTCGGAAATTATGTCCGAAGTCCCATCGGCTTTGGGTACGAGCCCCAGATACCTCATCGAGGGCTCGATGCCGATGCGAGTGCTTCCTACTATGAGGCTGGATCCCTCAGGTGGCTTCCTCTGAGGCTCATGGAAGAACAAGACCTCGTATTTGTGCAGAGCCACCTCGAGACCCAGCCGCCGGAACCGCTAAACAACTTGGGCCGTGGCTCTTAAGGTTGCCTCACGGCGCGTCTTGCCGCACGCCATTACGAGTGTGACGGCGACACTATCCAAGACGACGAAAGCCAACCAAGCCTATCAAGCACCTATTTGGCTTGGCACCGACTTCAAACAGACTAGATAGGACTATTACTATTATAATGTTACCTGTTATATTGAGGGTACTCATTATAGTTTTTAATTATTTTTTAATTTTTAGTGCTTTATCAGTATTATTTGAAGTCAGTTTAACTTTTTTTTTAATGATTTTTTTTACAATTTTTAGTTTAAGATATGTTTGTAATGAGTAAATAAGTACAAAATTTATAACAACGTACTATGTACCATTATTTATATTATCAAACTGTAGTATGTTAGATTATATCAAATTAAGTTTAATAGTCCGTTACTTTATTTAGATAAGGTAGTAAGATGTTACATTTGAGCAGAAAGTATATTGTTTACCACAATATTGTATTTTTTTTCTACATTTGAATGGGTTACATAAAAAGGTAAAAAAAACCCCTCCAAATAAAAAAAGAGGTAACAAACATGAAAATAATTAGGTAACAATTTTTTTTCTCTGAAAATTTTCTAATCTCATATATTACTCTCTTGTGCACATATCTCTGTAACCCAACACAAACCAATATCTTGATGGTACGCAAAAAGAATTTTGAAAATAAAGAAAATAGTTTCCAAATCAGTTTACAAATGAAAGAGTTTTAATCGCATTTGAGTAATAAATTGTTGTGCACATATTATTATCTCTGTAACCCAACACCAATATCTTGAAAAAATAAAACAAGCTCATACATAATTAGATTTTGACAGCTCATACATAATTAGAGTTATCCTGTAACTCCTAAAGGTCTAGCATCCTTCCTAACAAATACAGACGAATTGAGAACCTGCTCTTTTGTGTTTTTGAAGTTATTCGACCTAGCAAAGGTGATGACATTTCTCTGAGGTAACTTAAACACATTATGTGAAAATTTTGTATTAATTATTTAAATTCTGTAGTTAATTCATAACATCATTTTCTTTGAAACATCGGAATTGATATACAAAATGGACGCTATGAATTTTTTTGGTGATGGCGTGAAAAATCTTTTCTGATCTCCGTCTCCTAAAGAACGCAGGTGCCAAAGGTATGTGGTGTTTCCACCAATAACCACCCCGATGACCCGCCTCAGGCGCTCTATCCCTATCACACCCAAATTCAAAATTCAACTGTAGTCTTTCTGTGTATGTGATACAATATTCACAGCATTTGTAAATACGCTTAAATTATTTTTTTATCGGATAGGTAGCTATTGTGTTTATCTGGTACGCATTGATTAACCAATAATGTGACTATGATAACCAACCATGATTACCATTACTTAATTACATAAATTACTAAATAAGTGTATCCTTTGTTAATTTGTAACTTTGGTGACATTGATCTTCTTGGAAACTTAGTCTGGTAAAAATTCTTACAGATTTTAAACCTTGAATAATAATAATTTGTGCGAATCACGACACTTAAGTATTAACCAAGGATTAAGAACCCCTTTTATATACTTCGACAAAACATTACGTTGCAGTTTAGTCTATTTTTCTCGCCCCACTCTATTATAATATCAGAAGAATATTTTATAAAGCTTGCAGGAAAAATTAAAAAAACATAATGAATATTTTTGTAGATAATAGATTCCTAATTCAAATGTAGTAATTATCGTTTTTAGCTTTATTAAAATAGTAGTTGTTGCCAGAGTGCAATGCTAAATTATAATCGAAACTTATTGATGCCAATAGAATCTGAACTAGGTTCAGATTCTATTGGCATCAATAAGTTAGGTTAGGTAATAAGGTTAGGTATTTGTATTAGGGAGCGGCATTTTGTTGACTATAAAACATTGTTAACTATGATAAATCGCCGTCAATACCTTACAATATTTATGTCACGTATTTACAACGATCGAATCAATACTGAACGGACGTTCATCAAGTCACTAACCTCTTCATTGCATGTGACAGTATTACATTTGGTTTGTTAAAAAATTATGTTTTTTAAAGAAAGATTTATTTTTAAGTAATAGAAAGTATGTTTTGTCCCATGTCCCTCTCAACCTAGACAGTTTAAGTAATGTTTTTTTCTTAAGACCTTTTTTTTGTGCCAACCATCAACGTAGAGGTTCGGTCAATGTAGAGATTTAATTTTCTAATTTTTAGAACAAGAACTACAATTATTTTTGACATTGACTATACTAATGGTGTCCAAAATACACAATGAAAATAAATGAATGTAATTCGCAAGTAGTTAACTAATTAGAAAAATCACCGAATGAATTCAATTAGAAATTTGTTTTTACAATTTGTTCAATCGGTTTGTTCATTTAAAAATCTCTGAACCATGTTTTTCTTGTTCCTTTTTTTAATTAATGCTAAATTTACGTAGCAAGCAATATGCGTGTTAAATACTTAAACTGCCTCTGAATTGTCATAAATTTAATCGATACTTTATAAAGTACTGCAAACGACACACGATAAAGAACGACACTAATGTTTATTTTGTATATTAAGTCATGTGTACTTAGAAAAAAGTATAACGTTGTGACAATAAAAAATAAGTAAATATTTCGGACATCTTACACTCAACGCCACCTAGTTTCAAACTAAGCAGAGCTTGTACCATGAAAGCTAGAATAACTGGTAGCATTCGTATTTACTTTTTGGAACGAAGTTCCTTATCGCGCCTTGTGAAAGGGGGCTAGACGGAAAAAATTCATACGAAAATTTGGAACGACACTTTTAATATAAATTGACGTCTAACTGTGGATACCATACATTAAATTTGCTTTAACGTTCGCCAACGTCCATACCATGTTGAAAATAAAGGTTCTCGTCCGATAACCGAAGTTAAGCAACATCGGGCGTGGTTAGTACTTGGATGGGTGACCGCCTGGGAATACCACGTGATGTTGGCTTTTTGCTCTTTATTTTCGTGTCATCTTGTCAGACATTCAGCGCCATCTATCGAATAGATAGGAAATCATTTCGCAAGGAGATTTTACCAATGTATAAATTGTTTTAATTGTTTTTAATATGTAGGTAATAGCCGCTTTCATAGATGGCGTTTTAATTAAAATCGTGTCAAATCAGTTTTACTAGATCGTCACAACTTCGTTCCTATCGGGTGTCCCACGACACCACACGGCTTTTTTTTTTCTAAATACATACATATTATACATAGAAAACAACCAAACTCCGAAACAAATATTTGCAGATCATACAAACATTTGGTGCGACCCGGAAATTGAATCCGAAACCTCAGCACAGCAGTCGCAGCAGTCGCAGTACTACACCAACGAGGTAGTCAGATTTAGAATTAATAGGATCCATATGTAAAAGAAATGAAATAGCCACCTGGTCACCTGATAGTAAGTCACTACCGCTACCCATGGTCACTTGCAACTAGGCATAGGATAAAATGACAATCACCTGTGATTCATCATATGGTTTTTTAATCATTGCTTCACACCTGTGACTCATCTACAACATGACTGCGATTAATTATTATTAAAAGGGGTGGTGACACAAGAATACGGTTCTTAATCTGTCGCCACAGGGACTATGCGGAAGCATATAAGTATATTCCAATTTTTTGTAATCAAAGTGGAAAACATGTCAGCATATCAACTGAAAAGCTTTATCGTTTAGTGAGTAAGTTACATAATCTACCTATACAAAAACATAGAGAAAAACAGCGAGCAGATTAGGCTAAAATCGCAACCGCGTTCAAACGTGTGTTTGTATACATATGTGTACATCGGTCAAAGCCACAATCCTGGATCAACACCGAAATTACTGTGGAACTTCCCCGTTTACACGAGAGTTAAGTTTGGTTAAGTTTATATATTTTGTATATACGTACAACAGATATATATGCATTTTTTTGTTTTTATCGAATCGAAAAAAACAAAACCATTTTCTGTTATTATTTAAAAAGAAAACAGTTGTCACTTCTGTAGGCATTCCCGAAGTGCCACTGTTTTCTTTGGTATTTCATGCCTTAAGTACTTAACCGATCATCATAAAATATACATACTCTTTGCCAGGGTTAGGGAGAGTACATTGGGTTCAATTTCAACACCTGATACGAGTACACCTCGTTGTAGGTTTTTTTTTTTCCATTAACTGTAAAATTTAAACTGAGGCGAGCAAAAGGCAACAGCTAGTAAACAAAAAGGAACAAGATTAATGTGAAATTAAATTAAATCACTTGTAAGCTCAGCTAAGGTAATATTATTATACTGGTTAATTTACCTTACAGGCATATTATTATTGGAGTTCCCGATTGAAAGCGCTGTGCGCTGGGTCGAGATCGTGAACTCAAATTGCTTAGCTGTAATATCGGTTATGTAGTTACATACAATAAACAACATATATATTGCCGATGTACATAATAAACATAATTCTCTCAGCCACACCTTAAGACACTCTGACAAAATTTTTAGGCTAAATTCGACTTCAATGATTGGTTTCTCTGTTATCTATGGATTTTGTTTTAAATACTTTGATTTCTCATTATGTTAAAGTAAAGCAATGAGAGAGGCTTATGTCCAGCAGTGAACCTACGATAATCTGATGATGATGTTAAAATAATATTATATATTTACTAAATTATATAACAAGTGAAACAATGAAAAAGTACTTTTTAAACTAAATTCAATATGATCAATGACATGACCATTGATTTGATTGTACCTCTGAAAAATATGGTTATTGTACTTATAGTAGTTATCTATGTACTCTGATTATATTTGTTTAATAAAATTAAACTAATTATCATGATTGATAGACATATATAATATATGGAAATACAATTTACCCACGGCTCCGCCCGCGTGTATGTCGGTTATCGCGGTAAAAAGTAGCATATGTTACACGCTCATAAGGTAGCTTTCCATTTATAAAATATTTTTTTTAATCGGCTTAGTGGTTTAGGCGTAAAGGTATAATAAACAAACGTACAAACTCACTTTTACTTTTATACGTATAGATGTATTCTCACTTAGCCGTCTGTTATTGTTATTATTTTACTTTCTTGAGATAACTAAAACTCTCAAACAAAGTGTGCTAATTGTTAAAATTTGCTATGGCTAAAAAAGTAGCTTCTATCTAAGTATCACGTCAAAATAAAAAACAGTTTGAAACACATAATTAACCATATGCAGCTGCATTTGAATCTCCTCGTTGTATTGAGAACAGAATGGAATGAATGAAATGAACACAAAGGACTGAGTGCGTTGTATGAATTAAAGTTACAAGTGAAATGACCAACTAGAACTACCTTCTATACAAAGGGAGTTAAGGATTTCCTATTACTGTACAACTGCGGTTTGCGTTCATATCTTCTTTGTAAATACATTTGTGAATTGCCTTTGCAATGATTCCATTAAATAATGATTTATTATGTAAAATGAAATGGTTTCTAAATGAAACTTAAAGTAAATATATTAATACGTGTAGTGATAAAGATGGTGCACGCCTATTGAGAAGAAATCTATTTACTCTACTCTAAATATAACTAGGTATATAGCAAACTTAACTAAAGGTCCTTGTTTAATATCTTTTAAACATAACTAATGTAACAAAATAAAAAATGATTTGAGAGGAACAGTAATGCACTTCAACATCTGTACATGCGTCCAATAACATTATATAAACAATACACATGTTTTCGTAAAGTAAATAAATTTATTGATGTACTCGTATACCAACCTTTTTGAATTCAAATTCATCACAAACCGTTCGTTCGTATAATATTCTATTTACCCGTATTAAACCTTACCTTACGTACGTTACTCACAACTTATTCTTTGATACAAGGGTTACTGTCCCGTAATCTCATTTGTGACAACCAGGATTACAGTCTGCATGAACAGTACCGCTAATACCTTTCAAAGTATTCAATCGCATCACTACCGTCATAAAAATATATATATGTATTTTTATTTTATTTATCCAAGGCTACTTGGTTTCATTTTCTTTTCACAAAATGAGAGGTAAATTACATTAGTGAGTATTTTTAATGTCTCGCCCTGGCGACTTTTCAATGACTAGGTTTTTCAATTTGCTGTCTTTATATTAAGCTTACGAACTTCAATTAAGTGATGCGATGTTTTTATGATGGAGGATAAAGTCTGAAAATAATTTTGTTTATTTTATGTTTTTAATTAAGGTTCAAATATTGTAGGCAGCTTAGCGTTTTACTATGCTTTGAGTTCCTTCTTTTAAAAGAGATAATTAACATTGACGTTTTCAATACTCAAAGTACAAGCTCTGATTAGTTTGGGACTAGATGGTGTTTTGTGAATGTGGTAGAACATTATATTATTATTATCTTTATTTCTTTCTAGATATGACATCTTGCAAACTAGTAGCATCCATTGCTATGCAGATGTTACTATGGGAAATGCCCTTTATACCGCCCACCCCAATATTTCTTGGGAAAACATCATCGAGAGTCGAAACAAACTTGTGTCTGAAATTGGAACTTCCTTGTTGTAGGTTTCAGATTGGTGTCGACTTAATCTAGTCCACTTTAACCCAAAAAAGATAGGTTTGAGCGTTCACCAAAAATAAGATACCGTTTGTCGAATCTCATCGGTTTGAGAGCACCTCCCTAAGTGCCTCAGCCAGTATCGGAATCCTAGGCATCAACATATGGAGCGAAGTCAAGTTTCGGGGTCACTTAGGGGGTAAGGTGAAATTGGCATCAAAGAAGCCTCGGTGTGCTGAGCAGATCGAGGCAGAATTTTACTTCGACCCACCGCTTTTAGCTCTATAAGGCGCAAGTCCGGCCCCATATGGAATACTGCTCTCACCTCTATGAAGGGGCACCTCAGTACCAGCCTCTTTCTCTGATCCAGCAAAGATCGACTCGATTCCTTGGCGTTATGTAGAGACGTCACTTTGCATTCTCTATTGTATATATCATGGAGATTGATACGAGGAATTGTTCTGACTAGTACAGGCCGCAACTTTCCGCCATTATTCCACACGGCAAAAATTCATACACATCACCTGGGTTGATGCGGTGTTCAAGACACTTTTTGCCTCGCACAACTAATATGTGTAACAAGTTATCGTCAGCGGTATTTCTGGACTGAAACGACCTTCAAACCTTTAAGAAAAGGTCGTTCTCCTTCCTAAAAGGCAGGAAACTTGTTTGTGACTCCTGAGTTACAAGCGTGCATGGGCGGTATACTACATTTCTACTTAACAAATAGCCTGTGCTAAATTAATCACAAGCATTCTTGTCTTCAATCTAGGTAATCACAATCGAGTAATAGGCTTTCTGATATAGCCTACGTTTCACTGTGGATTTAAATTTGTTTATACTTAAGTCTTGTATTAACTAATCATAGTGCAGAATTTAACAAAAAATTCTATTTAGTTAATACTTTCTATAAATCCGCAAAGGCGCAATCCACTTACCTTATAATAAAAGTTGTTTGTGTATAACCTATTAACGTTCGAACGATTTCAGTTTTTCAAATCAACCTGTTGCAACTTAAAAGTTAAGTTGGGTACAACTTACTATACAATAAAGGAATACGGCCTCCCAATAAAGTCACTTAACAAGTTTTACATTCGTATCGTTCGGTATTTGTAGCTCCTTCCACTGTCATATTTGACCTCGCATTCAGTTACTATTCGACAGTATCTCCAATCCATACTTAAATTATAAATTACTAGCATTTGCCTCGAATCCGCCCGCCTGTATGTCGGTTATCGCGGTAAATAATAGCCTGTGTCCTTCCTCAAGAATCATACCAAGTTTTATACAAACTTGGGGGGGGGGAGGTGTGAAAGGGTCCCTTTCACCCCCTTAAAGGACGATTTCTGGGATAAAAACTACCCTATGTCCTTTTCCGGTATTTGGACTATCTCTATGCCAAATTTCATCTAAATTAGTTTAGTGGTTTTGGCGTGAAGATGTAATAGACAGACAGACAGACATACAGATAACATTAATATGAAAGTAAGTTTGTTTGTTTGTTACGCTTTTACGTAAACACCACTAAACCGATTTTAAAAATTCTAAGCTACATTATCAGCGAGTAACATATGCTACGTTTTAATCGCGATAAACGACATTTACGGAGGCAAAAGCTAGTATAAATAATAACGAGCAAGCCTTACAGTAGACGCATATAATGTGTAACTTTTAACGTCTGACCTATCATCAGTAATGTTTGTTGTGTTAATTTATTTAAAAAAAAAATACAATTTTAAATAGATAAAGTTGGTAATAAATATATTGAAAGGGAGAAGTATGTAACAAGGAGAGGCAATCAAAGGGGATGGATATCGCTTATACGGAGGGGTTAGAGGATGGGATTGCACGGATGGCGTTGTAGTTAAAGCGGTCACCTCGCCGCTTCCAACTACGCCGAGTGATGTAGGTTTGATCGCCATATAGGACAACACTTTGTGTGATCCACAAATTGTTGTTCTGAGTATGGGTGCTCTTTGTGTCCGTTTGATGTATGGTGTAAAGTCCCCTGCGATACAGGATATATTCCTAGTGGAGTTGCCTTTTTAAAGAAGAAAAAGAGAGACTGTCAGTGAACTGATTTCAAACGAAAATTTCGAGCCCTCTAACATAAAATATATGAAGATGAAATTGATGGCACAACATTCATTACATCAGAATTTTTCGCCGCTTTTATTGTTATGTCTGGCACGTTTTATTGAGGAATCGACAAGACATCTGCTCGGTAATTGACATGTTAACTCCCGTGAGGAATGGAATGAATCTATCGCTGAATGTCTTAAATATTTTACATAAATTCGTCATATTGATTTAATATTTGTTATACTGAAGTATACCTTAAGTTTGATATACTATTTAAGGCAAGGGATAGTATCTTTTAGCTTAGCATATTAACACTAACTTAGTTACTATTAAAATAGTATTTAAGATTATCGAATATAAAACTATTAGTAAAGTATCTATTTTTCTTGATAATTGTAATCCTGGAACATTTAAGAGTGCATCGCATACACACGCATCCAAGAAAAGCTTATTCAGTCACAGGTTTCACTTACATAGGCTTGTAATCACCATCTTCGAAAACTACTACAACAAACAAATTGAAAAATGAATGCTTATTTAACTAATTAAAATATATATATTTACATCGGTTCAGTATTATCATTACAGTGTTTGGTACTCATTATATAATATACTCGTAAAAGACAGTATTGCTTACTTGATTTTTATATTTTATAACAGAATAAGACATTGTCTATATGTCTCAACCATTTTTATTTTTAAAGCAATCGATAGTTAAAAGGGACCATTGCATAACAGATTTTAATCAATTTGGACACCTGTTTTTCATAGCTTCAGGTATTTAACCGCAGAAATCGGAGTGGCACTAAGAAATTGATATATCCCTTTGTTGTCTTTGTTGCTTTATTAGCAGGGAACAACCCGCATGTAAGCTGTCTATTGTCCCTCAATCGTCCCACAGACCTCACAGAGAACAAGCATGACACGTAGGGGAACGCAGGGTAATGAGAGCGGTCGGGCAATGGTAGCTATGGTGATTGAACGGAACCCATGAACATTCGCGCGATCGTAAGCACTTGGCTGTTTCCGTCAACTAACGACAAACTACGCCTGACGCGCTCGAACTGTTAGTGTCATTCGTTTAGTCACGAGGGACGATTGCGTGTTTTTTGCTCCACGCTTACAAAAAATTGTCAATTGCCAGGATCAAGGTAAGCATGAAATTATATTCTTATTTTATTGTATTTATGCTTATTATATCCCTAGATTAATTTACTAACAAGTCCAATTAGTTGTATTGTGATTGAAAGTAGAATTACATATTTATGTTGTTACTTATCAAAATTGTTGTTAGCGGCTAATGGTAGCCTAGCTTGGCTCTCATTACCCGACACACCTCCCATTACCCCATTTACGTTTAAGAGGCGTAAAATACCTTATTTTTTGTTTTAGATGCCAGATGTGGTGACGGATTAAGAATACAAATTGTCACCACCCCAATTCATCCCTTGGGTGTAGTAAGAGCCGACTAAGGGAGCAAACTAAGCAGGACAACAGCACTGCAAAGAGAAGGAAAACATGAAACAAACCCTATACCAACCCGTCTGGCCAGCGTGGTATAGTAGGCCAAAACCTCCTTTCTAAGGAGAGGCCTATGTCCAGCAGTAGACTAGTATAGGCTGTTGATGTGATGTGATGTGAGATGCCACGTAAAAGGAATCGAACAACCACAAAAAACATACCAAGAAAGAAACCAAATAGATTAAAAGTAATTACATAATTAAAAGTTTGTGTGCAATTTGTTTAGACACGTGGAAAAAGTGGAGAGATGTGGTACAGATGCAGAAGTTGCGGAAACTGGGCCCATAAAGAGTGCTCTGGCAGTGATAGTCCAGATTCCTATATTTGTTTGAATCTCTAAAGTCTGGATATTTTGTTTTTCATTAATAATTACATATTTACTTCTCCGTTTTGTTGGAAAAAAATATTTTTAAATTGGTGTTACAAATACTTTTATTGTATTGATTATTATAATAACTAAGATCTCATTTAAAGTACGTTTTGTTAATTTTTTGGTATAAGAGTAATTATAATGGCTCCCATTTCCCGTGTGAGCGTTAAATAGGCTCTCATTAGCCGCATTTGTCGGGTAATAGGAGCCCCTGACTTTTTTTGTAAAACTATGATTGTACCTTAATACATGTCTGTAGTTGATTATAACTGTGATTAAAGTATCCTTTAATAATAAAGGTAAGAGTTGATAATTAAAAATTACAAGAATTTTGACAAACGTGGTTTTTATCCAAACTTTCCCTTAGTAGGCGCCCATTGCCCTGTTCTCCCCTATTGTATGTAAACCCTTACGATATTATCGATTTTGATTGATAAAAGAACACCCGTATATAAGATGTTTCTGATTCTTTTGTGTGTATATATATAAATATTTCATTTGATCTTTTATTACAATAGTTTTTCATGGTTAAAATAAATTATTTAACAGCCCTCACAAAAAAAGGCTTTTTTGGATACTTTTAGATCATCACCCTATTGTGGAACTGTAAAAATAAGTGATTCGACTTCAGCGGAGTATTCATTCTAAATTTACAAAATCTTTTTTAAGTTTATTAAAGAGATACTGTCAAGCATTCGATTTTTTTAATATGACGCCTCTGTATTTATGGAAAACAACAACAAACTAGACAACTTAAATATTAGATTAGAGATTTTAAATTGATACTATAATGTTACCCATTTTGGCTATTACTATTTCCAGCTATTAACTATTATAGTTTGAAATAGCGCCTCTCCGACGCAAATACATACAAAGGTTCATATCCATACGACAATTTGATGGGCCTGTTGGTATATTCTATTAATTAGAAATAGGCTAAAACTTACTTCCGATTCTTAAACCTGCATTTTGTTGACGTGGGACATTCAAAATATATTAAAAACTAATACAGACGTATTTGCGTTGTATTGATAAATTGGTATGCAAGGTACTCGGAGAATTACACCCATCTTTGAAATACCTCGGACGTGCATCTGCTACAGCTGTTCTGTCTTCTTTCAATGAAACTTTGACTAGTTAACTACAAGTGAAGCTAATGAAAACGCTTCAATATAGACATATTAATAAAATAAAACAGATAGTTAATTAACTTATCCATTTTAATAAGTATATTAATCATCGTTTGTCAATCTAAACCACAATGTGATTTAAGTCAAAATTTTACTATTACTAAGTTCTTCTTCTTTATTATGTAAAGTCATTTTTTTTCTGTTGCGTACAATGATCTTAAAATGTAAAGAATGAAGAATTACCCTTACCCGTTCAGCTTATGAATACCGGTGTATAATATAATAGTATATCATAATAGCTTATAAGTGCAAATACATGAAAAATATCACATTTAACGTGATTTATTTCAATAAATGTAAATGAAAAAGCTATTAAAAATCCATATAGACCTACCGCACACTGTAAAAAATACCAGAAATATCTCTGAAATCCTTCTTCTGAAATCTATTTCTGATTTCGTCGATCGTGCAAAGCTGGAAACGTGAATCGGGCATCAGCATTATTTTTTAAAGAGCGTCGAAATATTCCTGGAGATTCCTTTACATACACAGTTTTAGAGCTACTTGGAAAATAAGACGATTGAAAATAATGAGTTTCTGGACATATCATTGTTACAAAACTACTCACAATAATCCGAGATATTCCTTATTCCTTCCTTATTATAATATAATATATCTGAATGCATCTGGATGTTCACACTATCATTATTCCAACAGTCTGTCTCTTTGTTACGGCTAACCTCCGGAACGGGTAGATCGAAAACCATAAGAAGTAGCGCACGCCTTCAAAATGTCCTTTATTGTAAAAATAAAGAGTATGCAGTATCGCAATCTTTGATAATACTTTAAAATAAAAGGTATTTCAATGGTTACATCTCCCTGCTTAGTTCTGAAAAATAAATAGAACAAATAACGCATAAAGTTGTCCAGTAGTGATATTCCACTGTGCTCTCAGTTAGTACACTTGAGGGGAAGTTATTGAAAATTTCATATGTATGGTTAAAAGTTGTTCCGAGTATTCGTTGGAACTATTGAGGCACAAAACTAGGAAGAAGTTTCTACCACTGTGTCAAAAACTTCATAACACTTAAGCATTTTTATCAAACATGAACATCTTAAATAAAACTACCAGTAAAGTAAATATTTAGAAGAATCTCTAAAGATCTTGGTAATTTACATAATTTATTACTTTAATGGGTTTAAATACCCACATTAGTGAGTTAGTCATTAGACTAACCCACAAACATTATATATTATGACGATAAAACAAATGAAATTAACGAAAAACTAAAACGATTATGGGCTAAATAATAATGTAACAAAAGTGGCATCCATTAATGAGCTTTTGAAAAGTTATACAAATTGAAAGCATGCGAGTGTTACTAGCCTGCCACTTTCTTGGGTTATAATTACTGTTTAAGTTTGCGAGGAATATTGATTTTCAATACGTTTGAGCTTTTAAAATTACTTTGGCAGTATGTGATATGTCCCAGGATATCATAATTATTGATTAACAAACATATAACATTTAAAATAACGAGATATTGTATATTATGCATGTATTTAGAAATATATAGACACGTTTATTTCCCAAGGAAAGTTTGCGTTAGGTAGGCAGCCGGCCTTACATTGATTCCTATGCAATACATTTCGCTGAATTCAAACAAAATTCGAAAACTGGCAGGCTAATGGTGATAATGATAAACAAGATAATAATTATGAAAAGTGTCATACGAATGTCGTTCCTAACTTATAATAACCCGATGAATGGCTCAACACTTTTAACGCAAGGTTTTATGGTTGTTGAGTCATTATCTTCTGACGCTAATGTTACAATTGTTAATAAACTCCCAATTAATACAATAAAAACTGTGATTATATTTGTTTACAATGTTATATTTATGTTTTCGTTTAAATAATTGTAAGTTCGGTAAAAATAAGGTAGGTTTTTTTTACTGCGCCACGAGGTATGTATGTAGGGTATACTCGTATTTGTTTTGCACGTTCTGGGACTACAGCCGTTGAGGCTTAAACGGCTTAATTATGTTCTCACATTTGGGAGGTCATTAGCTTCGTCTTAATTGCAAGAGTAAGTGTTTATTGAAAATTATGAAAATTAAAATCACCGATTTGTATAAGTATACATTTTCACGCAGTCGGGTTTTTTGAAGTGAAAACTTCTTTAGCGGCGTTGTCCACTTTTTTTTAATGGGTAAAAAATGTTAAACTCGCGTCGGGACACGTCACCTGATCGAAAATTCGTAAGACGGATGGAGAGTAGACAGCCGGCGCGGCGTAGGAGAGGAAGTATCCCCCTCTCTTTCTACGGCGTGGCCAAAATGTATGCCTGCGCCTGCTGTTTCGTTTAGGCGGCGCAGGGCACTTGCGCGAATGTTCGTTTTTCTCAGAGATAAACTTTTTAATGCAATATAAATTGTCATGTTTGTGTACGATAGCGCAATAAATAAATATTGTATTCTACCACATAAATGATAGTACTTTTATACTGATAATTAAAGCAATTCGTGCAAAATTATTCCCTAACCATTCCAAAATATCAAAAATGCACAACGTTAATATTCAAGTTTTCACTTCTGCCGGCACTCCCTGAGTGCAACCCGTCGTTTTTTGGCTTGTTTTATATTTGCGGTTGTTTTATTAGTGAAAATTTGAAAATCACTAGAAATAGAAAGAGACTCATAAACCTAGAATATACAGCCTTTACGTAGCAACAAGTGCAAACACTTGCCAAATGTTAAATGCAAATCGACTAATAGGAAGCACTGCTGTTGAATAAGTTAACTCCGCGAACCGTAAGGCTATGTCCATTTAAGTTCAAAAGGCATTCAAAATATTACAGAACTGTCTCGCTCTAGCACTATCAATCTCTACCATCTATATTGAATTATGTTTATGTTTTCTTTTTATTACACTCCGACCTTATAAAAAAGTAAGTAATAAATAAAACAAATCGCCTAAAGATCTAATCAGATGACTGTAATCAATAATAACATAAGTCTGACATTACACCGTATTACATGAATCATTTTTTATTATAACTTTAACTATAAAACGAACAAAGTAATTCAACAAAAAACACTATAATGACTAAATAAACAAAAATAAACTATAATGTGGGATAGGTACTAATAATTTCTTATTTATTATAGAAACGCACACTATAATACCCAAATCATAATTTGCCTTTGGAGATACATACAGTTTGTATTTGCGTGTATACTCTCTTGCTCTCTACTATTTACTCATAAAAAAGGTCTAAGTCCAGAGAAGTTATTGATGGATTGCCTTGTGAGGTAAATCTAAATCTTATAGCAATGCATTTGTAATGTTTTTTCTATACATTTTCTGAAAACTTAAAACCTACCACCTTAGTCTTAACTAACTCTATGTGGTTGCAAACATATTCCTTACACCTACAAACTTTAAGTTGTCTTCATGTAAACCAACCGTCAAGAAAATCATTAAAACAAGAACAGTACAAAGCGTCTCGGAGACGTAGACGTATAGTACTGAATAGGCAATATAACTCTCAATGCTCGGTTCTCTGAAGCCGTTGCTATGGTGCCGACCTGTTGCCGTACAGACGTCTGCATCGATCGCTTGTTTAGCACAAGCGGGTAGATGGATTTATTGTTGTTTTACAACTTTTTTTTTATTCATCGAACTTATATTTGAATTTTACAGATACATAGATAGAATATAAATTTTATAAATGTCACAAATAGAAAACAGAAATACAAATAAACTGTTCCTGTTTTTTCTTTGTTACATGTACATTATGGAGCGCAATAAACGATTGAGTATTTAAATTATTGTTGTAAGATTTATCACATCATATATTAATATGACATCATTTTCAATTTCATTATGATTGCTCACATGATAGAAAAAATTATTTAACAACCAATATATATTTTCGGCATTCGGTTATTTCAGTTCTAAATGAGTGTTAGATTGTCAGTTACTTGTTGGGATTTCTTAATCCATTATAAATATTTTGGCTACTAATTTGCTAGATTAGTCCCAGTTCCCATCACTGTGATTCTTGTGCAACAGAATTAACAGTAGTGTCTGTATTATATAGTACATAGTACTTATGGACGCAAAATTGGTATATCTATAGGAAAGCTATCTTAGTAAATTGGAGTTGACAAAGCAGGAGACAAAAGATACACAGACAGTTACATTACGTGTCTTAAATATATTGTATCTTTTTGTAATGTATATTAAAAGTATCTATGAACTCAATAGCTATCTATGTGACCCGGCCTTCACGCACAGGGAATTTCATATGCGCACAGACAAAAACTAAGGATCAGATTCAGTCAAACAGCTATTGATAAACCTAATACATTAATTTCTATGAAACTTTTAATACTATACATATACCTATGGAATCGGTATTATGTTATTTGATCAACTATAATATAATTATATTTATTTATATATTTTTCTATATATTTATAGTGTAATGAAAACAATGAACTTACGCAAAAGTTTTGGAATATAGACAACCCTTCTTGTGTAATATCTCGATTGTGTTTAAACATTTGAGGGCACAATAAATGAACTGGAATAGTTTATCTTAGACTAATTAAGCTGTATATTAGTTTAATTAATTAATGAATGTATGTATGTGTGTGTACACGTGCCAATCGCGGTACACCATGTGTGTGAATACATTGCCACGTACATAGCCTTTATCTATATGCAATATATGGGATAGGTATACTCGTAGATATCTGTTTGAAATTTGACCCGCATCGAACGTGATATAAAACATCTAAAGAATTTTGTATATTGAGGAAGTGACGATTATATTTTATTGTTTACAGATATTTAGAGTTTTTTTTATTATTAGCTAGAAACACAGAGTTTAAAAATTGGCAACGGTGTTGAACTTGTACATTTGTTGACGTAGTACATTTCGGTTTACAAGAACAATGGTTAAAAACTATTTCCGTTACTAGTATTTAAAAGTTGAAATTAGGAAGTTGTGTACTCGGTAGCTTGTTTTTCCTTTATACATTCGTTACTGGTCTTCAGAAGGGCAAGTTAATCAATAAAATTGCCATGAAAAAAAACAAAAAACCGGAGCCAATCCCTAGTAAATTCAAGGGCCATGACCTGAAAGGCTGGCAACGCACTTGTGTCTCTTGAGTTACAGGTGTGCATGGTCGGAAGTCACTTACCATCAGGTACCAACTTGTTCGTTTGCCCCAAATCCCATGGAAAACCGATAAATTTTAATTTCACCGTGGGAGCCATGCCTCGGCACTAATGGGCCGACCCGTCTAGAGCGATATCAATGCCGCACAATTTATTATAACAGGTTTTTTTATTTTTTGATTCGAAAAGTTCCGAGTTGAATATTTGTATATCTATGTTGTACGTATATACACAATATATGTTTATATTATTATATATATATTTATATTATCAATGTATTTCAACTCAAACTCAACTCTCGTGTAAACGGGGCCAATACATATAGATACTTATATAAAGAGGTGTCGGTAACGGTCACAGTGTCGCGAGTTCGATGTTTTTTTCCCATCTCAAAAAATACATTATTTGGCTTGCTGTTAAAAAATGCCCAACGCGCCTAAAGAAGTATTCACCTCAAAAATCTTACGTTGCTTTTTAACCACCGAGTTAGGTTACTGCAGTCCCAAACACCGTTCTAACAAATTCTAGATAGATGCATTCAAATGCTGGTAGTGCAATTGTGTCTTTTGCGTTGCAGGTTGCATGGTCCGTAATCAAAGTAAGTGACCAATTAACCCCATATACAAAAGCGATAAAATATATTATACTATCTTTTGCCAGCGTCTCCGCCCGCGTGTATGTCGGTTATCGCAGAAAAAAATAGATTAGCATTCCATTGGTGAAATAATTTTAAAATCGGCTTAGTGGTTTAGGCGTAAAAGTGTCATAAATAAATAAACTCACTTTCACATTTATAACATAAATATGGATGATAACATTAACACATATCTACACACATGTGAATTAAATACAGACGCAGCACCTAATGTGTGCACACCCCCTCATCTTCACCATGTTTTTCTTTCTTCAAGTAAAGGAAAAGCTATTAAATTTTCCACGTTAGGAACGTGGAAATTTCCACGTTCCTATAAATACGTATTACATAAAACAATCTCTGTACACTGATATCCTTTTAACCTTAATACATTTTACCTAGTCTTCAAATTTAATATCAAATATGTCATTTTCCATGAAACGTTGTATGCTGTAGTGAGCAATCAAATTTGTTCCTCCCTTATCTTATAATCTCATTTCAAGGGGTTATTTTACCCGCCAATAGTTTTATTGGCTGTTTACCTCTCGCTGAGTGCCTTGCCGAATCCCAGGTATAATAATAAATTGTTTTAGAATGGTGACAACTATAAATTATTTTATACAAAGATCAAAGTTTTGAATTTCAATATAAATATATATATATATATATATATATATATATGACTTTTGAAACTTATATTGAAAACTTTCATTTCAGATTAGTTTTATTTGAATTTTATCATTTTACATTTAATTACATAGGGATTTCTTACCCTACTATTTTGGTACACAACCACATGCTCCACCTACATGTTAAGCGGTACCTAGAATAAAACACTTAACACCAGTGACATCATCTGTTCGTTTCAAAACCCTATCCGGTACTTTACTCTGTTTCTCTCAATGTAGGGTCGTATTCAGAACACAGTATTATTTATTATTTTTCAAATCGTAACGTTTAGACGTACTTTCATACATATTCACACTCGCACCTGTATCCAGAACATGAAGGGACAGGCAGCCACGTATTACTATAACTCGTGCCCATTCAGGTAATAGGCGCCAAGTCTATTTACTGGGAACTTTAGAAATTAAAGATGATTTTAGTAGTAAGTTGTCATAAAAAAAAGTAGGTAATATAGAAGATCAAAGAATATTATTTGATATTACTTATTTGAACGTATTAAGGAGTATGAACAAATAACTTGAATACGTCAGAGTGGTATGGCTGTAACTCGGACTGCCTGCAGCGTAGAAATCTGAAGCTTAGCACCTAATTAGAACGATTTGTCATAACAAAACGTCCAAAAACATTTTTGTGGCAAATTACGGTTAAAGATTATTTATTCTCAATAAAAACAAAGTCACTTACTTGAGAACAATAATAACTTCAAGTATTATATAGGTTCGTTCGTCATTTCACTCAATAAATAATATAATTGTGGGTAGATAGGTACTAATCTAATGTATTCATTTGCTCGAGGACTAGTTATGTGAATGATGTACATACATATTGAGCTAATCGGGTTTGGAATACATTAAATGAGTTTACATTTTTAATATAAGATGGTAGTTTACCTACTGTATAGCTGTGCCCCTTCATATGTCAGCATTTTTTTACCATAATTTGTTCTAGGTTTAGGCAAAACTAAGAAACTAGCTCGGCGAGTACTACGTTGGGTTGTGTGTTTTACTTTAGTGAAAGATATGCTAGATTGAATTTTTTTGTTTAGAATTTTTCGGATAAAAATGCATGTATTAAATGTAAATAATTGTTTTAGTTTCTTAATTTTGGTTTCGTTATAAATTATGTATATTGGTGAAAGGCGTGGATAATTAAAAATCAATTTTACGAGTTTATTTTGCATAATTTGTAATTCGCCTAATTTAGTCTTAGCCATAAGCCTTAAATTATTCATAATATGCTTTGTCAACAACATACGATTTGAATTATTTTTAAATCTTAAATCGGAACGGTGTTACTGGATAATAATGTCTGCAAAGTTCGTTAGCATTTAAACCATCTTTGTTGCTTACACTTTTAAGTTAAATATTACTCACAACGCAAAAGCGATACCTTTCTTCCTTTGTTTACCAATAAATGTCACATTCTGGTACAATTAGTTATAATAACTGGGAATAAAAGAATTTCGCTGTCTACATGGTCTTAACATATGGCTATTTAACATTCGAATATTAATAAACTTACTAAAATGCGGAAGACCCAAAATAATTGTTTCACAGTATTGTGAGTCTGTTCATGCATATTAATGATCAATTGAGTAAGTTTCGTTCAAATGAGTTATTACGGATCGCTTCTTCTACGTGGATCTTATATCCTTTGTAATTATATATTAATTTAGGATAAACCTGATCTGTGTAGCAAAAATTTAATGCATTGTATAATCCGATATTTATAGAGGTTATTTAGCAGACTAAGAAACATTTGAAAATTATTATCTAAAATAGTATATTAAAGAAGAACCAGAACAATTAATAATTGCCTATTAAGCGAGATCGATTGTTCGATGTGTATCAAGATGAAACGCTTTCGTCTAGAGATAATCTTTAGATATTAGACAGGAAGATGCTCGTAAATGCGGTGGATAGAATTGTGGTCTTGACAGGCTATAAAGTCTGTACGTGTCATGAGAGTATAGTAAGGTATTTCATGAAAAAACCACATGGACTTATGAAGTACGAGTAGATTCTGATGATACGAGTTTGCTTATTTCGCAGTGGGTTCTTACTAAATCTTATACGTGAGAAAATTCCTGAAAATAAAATTTACTTTTTAATATAGGAGACATAGCTAAAACGTCTGCTTAACACCCATATATGTATACAGAAAATTAATTAAATTTTAAATGAATGCGTACATAACTGAATTTATGTATGTTTATGCTTTTAACAACGTTTTAGTTTTTTTTTCTAAAAAAGATTTAATGATGTATTTGAATCTGTAAATTTGTGAACTAAAGATGACAGAACGGGACTAGGTACGCCGCGACTTTCAAACATTGTTGTTACCCATTTATGCAAATTAAGAAGATATGAAATAGTCAGTGTAACTCAGTAACTGTAATGTCAGTTAGAAAGTGTAGCACATATAAATTATATATTTACTATTATTTATTGGCCATGAAGTACATACAGTTACGACCTATAATAATTTAATTTAATATAATTTATTGTGTTGTATAAAGTACGTACTAACCATTGTATCAGACTGATATAATATAGTTTATTTGTTACAAGATTACGCTCATAATTTTTGGGTGGGCGTTGCCCTCCGGCTCGTGGTTATATATCTTTATATATATCTGGTAATATTATCAAATCTACATTAATCTTAATCTTAGAACACCAGAAAATATACTTGTATTTAATTTAAATTATAGCTAAGATTACACCTCTTCAAGTCACCTATTAAATTAAAACTAACTCAAAAGCGATACATCCATTTCAAATGCTCAGATGACACACAGACGCACTGATACACATGCTAAACTTCTAAGGAATATAATCTATTATATTGGTTATTTTCTGATGTCTTGCTTTCGCTTTCAAATTATAATTTTTTATATATCAATTATTTAAGCCCTATGGAACTGAATTACAAAGCATAAAAATAAGTTTTTTACTAGCAACTTCCTCTTAGGAATTGAATGAAAGTTGGGGACTCAATGTAGGGAGACGGCTGATAGGTAATTATAGTAAATTTTTAATGGGATCAAGAAATTATAATGCAAAAGAGCGTAGGCGCACACGCAATCACCGTTGATCGTGCACTAATTGGAGGTTTTTAATAATTAGGGGTTAAAAAAATACTTGTTTGGCAGTTCGGTATTTTAATACGTAGTGTCTAATGTACTTTTTTGTACTTTTATCTTTTATTTAAAAGGTAGTAAGTCCGCCTTTGTCCAATAGTTACATAATTATTATAATTATAAATTAACCTAAAAAAAAAAAACCTCCTTTCTAAGGAGAGGCCTATGTCCAGCAGTGGACTATTAAAGGCTGTTGATGTGATGTGATGATGTGATAAATTATAATTATTTTATAAATTTTAGATACTAAAATCATAATTAATTATAAGATAACTAGTGGATAATATATCTCTTTTAACACGATTTTCTATGTAGAAGAGTGTGTCAAACATTTTTCCTAAAAAATAAACTTAAACAATAGAGCTGCTTAAGAAACAAAATATTGACAGACCAACGTATTACTACCATTTTACCTTTGCCGGCTCTGTGAAGAGACATCCCACGTTCACTTATTCAATTAAAACAATGTATGTCCACACTCGTGTTTAAATCGCATTAAACATTGAATTTGCCTGACATTGACATTGACTGCACGGATGGCGTAGTGGTTTAAGCGGTCGCCACGCCGCTTCCTACTGCGCCGAGTATTGTGGGTTCAAACCCCACATGGGACGACACTTTGTGTGATCCACAAATTGTTGTTCTGAGTCTGGGTGTCCTTTATGTCCGTTTCATGTATGTTTGTAAAGCCCCCCGCGACACAGGATTTATTCCTAATGCGGGCATTGTCTTTTTAAGAAAAAAAAAAAAAAAAAAAATTTTTTGCCAATCAAGTTGATACTGAACTGTCTGTCATCGTCCACCGTAAACAATGATCTCCACCTAATCTCCTTATTTGAAGCTACGGCGAAGCTAAACAGATCCTTTTAAACTGGATTAGAAAAGATCTTTTTAATCAAATTACTCCTAACAAGAGCTTTGCCATTTTTAATCTGTACTAAGCCGATTAAAATTATGTAGGGTGTGAGAGACAATTATGGGATGAAGGGAGCTTTTATTGTCTCACGAACATCAAAACGTAATTATGGAAAACATATTAACAAATGAAATGGCCTATTTTCAAAGAAAATAACAACCTGTTCGGTCAATGGAACTCACTTCAGATATGGAGAAAAGCAGATGACTTTGGGGCTTTCTGCATAATTGTTAAGTATTAGTAGTAACGTTATATTTTTTTATTTGTATTTCGTCAGTAATTTTTTTGTATGATGATTTGAAAGAAAGAGTTGTACCCTAAATAACTTCACTCACTCATAATTTTCATGTTGTCCTGGAGAGTTTACTTCCTTAGTCGACTTTTACGACACCCATGGGGTGAATTGGTATTGGCAGTCCCTTTTCTTGATCCGTCACCACACGGAAAACAAGCTGATCTTAATATGGATTTCGGTTTGAACTTTACATACTGTAAAACAATAAAGGAAACTTTCTTGCTTTTATAATTTATTTAAAAGCTTCCACTAGACATCACTCTTAATTATAATATTATTTTAATAATTCATTATACCTAATAGTAAATCTCATGTTGTACGTATGTTAAATGTAAAATATTAATGTATGTTAAATGTATAATACTTAGCAAAAAACTAACTATAGCTAATAGTAAAATAACTAATTAACTAACTATACCTAACACTTATGACAAGAGAGCGTTACTAAGTTTGATTATAAGGTCGGCGTAGTTCCTAACAAACTTTATTATTAACTAAATGTAAAGAAAATCTCGAATTGTTGGCAAAGTTTTTGTACCTAAAATTGCTTAGCAACCGCGCTTTACGTAGTAACTTTGAAATTTCAACTTTACTCACAACTTTCAAATACCTCTGTACATAAGAATGTGTACCATAGTTAAACTGATGTCGCATTTGATATATTTAATCCATTAAAATCCATCCCTAATCCACTTTGTGTACTTTACAATTTGTGTGTTTGATATCTGTAAATTATATAGTAAACTAAAGATGGCTAAAATTATGAGCGTTATGGAGCCGAAAAATTGTACCTAAATTTAAATTAATGATTTCTATCTTATTTTGACAAATTAGAAGCTCTTTATCGCTCTAAGCCTGTTCAAAAGTCACATCAAAATTGATAAAACTAGGGGCATGGATTATTTAAAGTTATTTTGCAAAAAAGGACAATAAGTAAGTGAAAGTAAATATTAGAAGAACTAAAAATCATAATACGTTAAAAACTATTTTAAGCTTTTTTAAACTTTAAATTGCCACGTCACTTACAAACAGGTTTTTTACGTTGTGTTTCTATAAAGACATTTATAGTTCAATTTTATGAAAGTTTCGAACGAAGACATAAATCTTGTGCAATCGTAAATCAATCGGTGAAAATAATTTATTATACTGCATCTATTTTTAGGAACAACTGTTGAAATTTTTCGTTGATATTGTGTACAAGTACTCTCAGACAGTATTTGCCATAATAAAGATTATAAAAACAATTTTATCATATTAGATAAATAACATTAATTGTTTTGCAAATTCTAAGTGAGTTGAAACGTTGTGACACCTGAGGCACGAACTGATTCATCGATGAGCAAACTGAAATTGCTCGAGGAAATTTATTACCTTCAGCCCTACAAAAATATTTACGTTAAACCTAACTGTTATGGAGTTGTTGTTAACTGTAAATATGTAGTATCTATAGCTAGTATATACAGTTATAGTAATGTCATCAGCTTGCTTGACTTTTAAGAATCTTTATGAAGAAGTCTTTCTTTTTTCATAGATGAGTAGTTTTTAAACCCAATAGATGTTTTTGATGGTCGGTTTATTGATATTAATGTTCTTTTTAATTATGATTATTCAGGGTAATTTAAAAGCTTGATTGATGAGCAACGTGGAATTATAGTTTACCAAAGTTTGAACTTCCTTTGTGATATTTCTTTTCTTTTCTCCAGGCGATAGAAAAAAATGATTAAAGATTTTCTTGTTTTCTTTTTTATGTCATGTATGTTCGTGAACAGTAAAAGGTTTACTCGGATTAGAAGCATAGTCTGTTAATAACTTAGTTTCATTATATTCCATCAATTATTCTATCTATTTTTATTGATTTAATATAGATTGATTTAATATAATTGATTTATAGAAAATAAACATATTTTTTCATTATATACACTGTGACGACTTCAATAATTATACTATTTAGTCCTAATTGGCAGATACTTAAATTACTAACTAACATTAGTGTAGCTATATTGTATTGGGACCGAACTTATTGCTTTGTGTACATATGTATTTGACACCATGATTAATGATAAAAGCCATTTGGTTTCTCCTAATAGTGTTATATCTTTTCAGGTTGTTATTTCAATGGCTTTGGTGATATCACAAGCAGCAGATGTTAGTGAAAATATTAGTCGATAGTTTATTCTTTAGATTTTTTACTTAGTAGAATTTTAATCATTTCAGCTAAGTCAGCCACGCAGCGGTGATAAGCCTTTTCTCATTTTAAACGTATTTTAGAATTTGCTGTAGGTATCATTGGTAAATTCAAATTATAGTAATGAGTTATCAAAACATCAAGTAATTTAAACCGCCAACTTACTGATTAAATAACAAAAAAATATTTCATGAAATAATTTTATGTTTTGGACAATTGATTTGAATCGATAATTTTTGTTCAAAGTTCATTATCTAGTAGTTACTTTTATTGAATGATGAAACAGGCGTTTTATCAGGCCTAGGCTGAGGCTCTTTAACTGAACAGATTAACCTTAACACTTAAGAATAACTCTTTGAACCGAGATAAGTTAAAATCGCGTTTTTTAAGTACAATATAATTTATTGTTAGAAACTCTTTACCTAGTTTTACATACATTCGACATCCTTTCTATTTTCTATTGAAATATAGATAAAATCGGTTAAGATAACGCCCCTTTTCCATTAAGTGCAATTAGCCATTCATTCAGAATCGCATGACGGACTGATATTATTTATGTTTGCTGTAGATATTTATGCTATAAACGTAATTAATGTTCTGTTTTATAGCGCTTTTGACACTCGAACAGTATACGGCTTATCGTAAAATGTTCCGGGACCAACAGGTTGTCATGGTGATGGGCAGTCAACAAATGAAATTACGTTACAGCACCGTCATAATCGGGATATATATGATATCCATTAGGAAGTTATTGCTTAAGTTTTATGCGTCGTCTTTGGAAGTTGTTATAGTAATAATAGTAATGCTTTTCTAAGAAGTAAATATAAAACCTCCCATCACTATTTTCTTCAACGCAACTTATGTTATCTTTAAGAATTTTATATATCGAAAATATGTAGCATAATCAACTTATTCAGATTTTAATTAAACCATAATAAGCTCACATTTGCTAATAATATATTGTATATACAATAATGTATCCGCCTATATCAGTTTGTAGCAACTAGATTTGATAAATAGATTGATTGACGTTAATGATGATTGGATTCCAGTTACAGTATTATGTTACGTAAACAATATTGAACGAGAACTGAGAGATACTATAATTAAATATTTCGTTGAGAATTATATTACAAAACCGTTCAGGAGGACGTCATCATTGAAAGGATATTACTTGGAAAATTACACATAGATAATTAATTAAGTCAATATTTGTTTGCGCCTAGTGGTTTCCAACCAATGAAGGAGAAACGCGAACCCGCTTTACTCCTTTATGTTCCACTGCAATATTCATAACTATAAATATTTCAGTTAAACATCACGGTGAATCCTCTCAGGTCTGATTAGTCTAAATAGTCCTTTTTTTTCTGTGCGGCAGTCCCCTCGGATACCACCCACCGGTAGTTATGCCGGACTCGAACCGACCAAAAACCGCACGCTGTCTAGGGTACCAGATGCCGGGGAACCAGGTGTACCCCAGAAAGGAAAACCCTAATACCCCGACGTACCTCGGGCCATCTACGGCGTGTAAATGACCCCCTCCTGTGTGGGAATCCCTATGTCCCCTTTGTGGTTCCGAGAGGGCGCGCGCGCTTCGAAGCGCGTCTAGCCACCACCCCGGCCTGCTTCTGCTAGGGTGACAGATAGCCTCACCTACCACCCACAGGCCTGCGCTTATGGAGGACGGAGGTCATTCTGCGACCTCCGGCGCCTGAGTCGTCTGCGATACCTGGCCTGGCTGTTTACAGAAAGAGACGCCGCCGTCTCTTTTTGTAAGCAAGTTCCACGAGCTCTCGCTCCGTACCATGGCGGCAATCATGCTGCCGAGTGAGAGAATTCCCACTCAGATGGCCGCCACGAGGCAACGCCGCTGCTCCACCCATGCAGGGCATTCTGCCAGCGTATGGAGCGCTGTGTCCACGGTCCGGCCATCGCAGCGGTAGCACTCAGGCGTTGGCTCCTTGACGATCAGACACAGGGGATCTCCGAAGATTCCTTTCCCGGTGATCTCCTGCGTCAACCGGTATGAGAGAGTTCCGTGATGCCTCTCGAGCCTGGTTCCCCGGCAACTGGTACCCGAGACGGCGTGCGGTTTTTGGTCGGTTCGGGTCCGACAAAACCATCCGACCGGTGGGTGGTATCCGAGGGGATATCGGCACAGGAAAAAAAGAAGCTATATCAGTTAACGCATCGCAAAATTGAGTTTCCCTTCAATGTTTTACTTGGGTGTCATTTTTTATTTACGAAGGTATAACAATTTAATTTTATACCTTTCACTAAACTGTTACAGTTATTTTTAGATTGCTGGATTTCAGCTCCCGGGAGAGAGTAACAGGTAGGCGAAATACTAAAATAAACATTGAGCAACTTTTGTTTGGAACTAGTAAATATCAAACCTACTTATGATTCAGATGTTTTTTTTTGTGGTAGTGGTCATACATTACCACTACCACAAAGAGGTAAGTAATGTATTTTTAAGAAATTATAGTTTCTGTCCGAGCTAGCCCAAATATGTATCAGAATTAGCTCTTCCTCGGTTTCGTATTTTATAATTACCTATGTTGAAATCTGCAATATTGCCTTGCGTCACCTCATTCTTTGAGTGAATTCATTTGCAAAAGTGTTAATATTGCACTACGTCTCTGACAAAAAAATGACAGTTTTTAACGGTACCGAATATATGAGATATTTTATGAGATATATTTTTATTAAAGACATGTATGTACAATACAACGGTGTCGAAAAAAAAGTCTAGAGAGGTATTACTACTAAAAATAGTATTAAATAGTGATGAACGTACTGTAAACTAGACCATGTGTTTTAGTCAATATAGAATTGAATATAGCTTCTTCTAAAAAACAATCAAGAGGGCTCTAAACTAGTTGGCTCTATTTTAATTTCGTACCACTAATCATTAACGTTCGAGTGAATACGTAAAGCACCTACAATGAGCATCGATGCGTGACAAATATGTACCTAATAATTTGAACTTACATTAAATTTAGATACAGTTAACGCGTATTGCTCATAATCTTACTCATTTCGTAATCTAGTAATATACTCATTTCAATCCAACCTCTGAGTCTCACTGACAAGAAAACGAAAAAAAGGATTCTATAGGATGCGAGAGTCAATCATCAGTAACATTTGTTGACATTGAGTTGACATTATGAAACCTTCCTTATGATGATCAAAATAAAACACAACTATTTATATTCTGCTAACACAACTGTGTATTAATGTAATATAATTCTTTAATAAGTAAAAACCATCTACATCGTTCATAAATAAATAAGGCTCTTTAGATACAGAGCGCTGACATTTTAGTCTATTTGTTTAGGTAGACATTTGTACATGAAATAAAGTATCTGTTTCAAATAACAGATACTCCAATATTACCTGCTGTGTAAATATATTCACGTTCTGTTTATATAGGTTTGTGTACAGATGTCTTCATATTATGTACCTATCTTTAAATATATTTTTATAAATGTACCTTTAAGTACGTATAGATTGTTATTTCAAATAAATTAATTTTATATAAATGACTTAAAGACTTGTTACAAAAAAAAATTTAAATGTTTAGATTGAAAGTTTTGTAAATACTCTAAATAACAAACGATGCTTTTATCACAGACATGTTGAACTAAGAGAAAAAGAAATGTACAACTGTTAAAGAAAACATGCTTTACTATACATAAGGACTACTAAAGAAGCTAATTATTTAAAATATATTTTATAAACACTAGACCCCCGAAAGACTTCATTCTGTGCAAAGTTATTGGCCTGTCACAGTCCAATAAAACATAAATTAATAAAACGTATTTTAGGGCAGGCATAGATTAATATCCATACATCCTTATCGACTTGAAGGCATACGAAAGATAATCCTACTGCGCCTTTGCTTTATTTTACTTCAAATGTTTGACAGCTTAAGACAGGTGTTTCAATTTATTCTATGGTTGGTGTGGGAAAATAAAGTGCTTTTTACTATTTTCTTTCTTTTTCTTATTTTCTCTTCATAAGAACCATCCTTGCGCCTTAACAAAAACATGAAAAAAAACAGCCACATTGGTCTAGCCGTTTAAGAGGTCTGCGCTTAGCAACACATTTGACTAATCATTTTAATTTATATAGATAGAAAGGTTACAGAACAAAAACGGTTATCGATTTTGGTTTAGTTTTTCGTTCATCGAGTGGGTTTATTACCTGCAATTAAAAATAATATCCATCATTTGTAACAAATTCCATTTTAACTTAAACTACTTTCATTCTGATGATACGAAATATTATACTTTTTGAAGCTTTCATAAAGCAAGTGCAAACTATTCTACGTTGTTCTTTTTAAAGTTTGAAAGATTGTTAAGTCTACAGCTTCCTGACAAGTTCCACATCATAACCGTAAGTAACTTATAATAGAGATCCATCAAAACAACACTGCAAATGACTTAAACCATAAGCGTCTATTAAAATCTTCTTGTCAATTTCTTTTTTTTTCTCATGAGAATACGTATTCTGTGATTTGTGTTTTTTACTTTCAACAGGTCACACTTCTATTTTTACTACTTATTTGTAAATCTTGCAATAAAAAGTTTTATGTTCAAACGCAGTAGTCTTTGGATTTTGAGCTGGTTAACGTAGATGTTGCATGCCCCATCCCTGTCAACTCACGGAACTCATTCTTTTTAACTCCAAATCCTTGCTTATGATAAAACGCATAATGTATTACTCTTGAGAGTAATAATATTGGTTTCTGGTAATTGATATGGTAAATGTTTACCTTCGAACGTATCCAATCATGCGCCCATATAACGAAGTAAACCTGAAAAAAGTGATTCTATTACACATTTTAGAGCTCTATTGTAACTGTGTGTTCCAAATGTGAAATTAATTAACTGTATTTTCTTCTTTTTTAACCGAAAGAGCAACCATTCATAACATGGTCGGTTAGGGCTAATATCTCTAAAAGAACTCATAAGGAAATCCAAAGGTCTAAAGTCACTATCATTCTTGTCTCGATAAAACATTATCCAAAAACAGCAAATACTCCCTAAGAAAGAAATAAGGCTGTAACCCCAGAGGATAGGATGTCTCATTTTTCGCTGACTGTGTGCGTTCGCAAACATGAAATATAACAAACCTACCTAATTTATCTATATAATTGAAACTTTACTAATAAAATGTTTTAACTTCTATAATAAAGCAAAACTTACAACAAATATAAGTTCCCGAAATTATTAATGAGAAAAGCTATCTGCACACTGCCGACTAGGGCTGTCTACGCCTCCCGGATAAAGTCGTCAACGTGTCACTACCCACCCGGCACCGCTGTCCAGAACATGACATCATACTACCTGTTCTTGATTGCTTATAAATAATTAATTACTGTGTACGTACATATTCTGTTTACAAGCAAGTTCGTTTTGGACGCTGCTACGTGATTAAAATATTTTAATACATGGCTGTCATGTACCAATTTGATTTGGGTGATTGATTTACGTTACAGTGATTGATTGGTTTTTATTTCAAGTTGGAGAGTGGAAAGATGGATATAGATATTGATAATACTTTATTAGTGCACCAAGATTTTTATTTTTAATAATTTATTTGGAAAATTAAAATATATACAATACAATAATAATAATATCTATTTGCCTCATTTGGTTTTAAAATATTTTTGTAAGTCTATAGAAAGTTTAAACTGTGAGAAAATGTGAAAAATAAGTAAATACAACATTTTTTTTCTCTTACAAAATGTTCCTACCTGTCTGTAAACAATGAGGTTCATCCCGTTACATTAAAGAACGTATTGAATATTAAGGGTTTTGTATCGACAACATAATTATATCCACACTACAAGAATTATAGAAAGAAATTAAAAATTCAAAATAGTGTCACTGTTTTTTTTTTTATGGCAAACTGTGCTGATGTCGACAATTCTGCCAAAGTCTAGTGTGTGATGAAGGTGCTTGTGTTTGTAGAGCCGTAGAGGGACAAAACATAACCTGTGAAGGAAATCAGTGCACTAGTGTCACTGTTACAAACGATCGACATTTTTAAGAGTTGTCAAATAATTATGTGTGCGTTCAGAAACCTTACGTTAGTGGCAGTAAAATGACGAATTTCTGTTTGGAAGTTAATTTGTTCTTCACTTCATTGTTTTGCAATTTAGTTTGTCTAATTATTTCTCTAAAAAAGAGACTATTACGTACATCTAGTTATTTTATAAAATGTTTTTTTCAAATCGTTTTATAAATAAATAGTTCTGAGGTTTAAAAAATATCCAACTGAGTTCAGAATTTCTCTTTTTTTTAAACTTGTTAAAAAGAGTCAAGTTTAGACAAGTAATTAATTTATCTGAATGTGTATCTCTTACAGTAAAAAACTCACTAAATTATGATTATCATGTAACTAGTTTACCGGAGTCAGCTTTCAACGATTTAATTTGAGTTTCAACTACTTTTGACGGGCTTGACCATTAGTTAGTGACTCTGACTACTAAGCCGGTGGACGTGAGTTTGATTCATACCCAGGACAAATATTGTGTAATGAACATGATCTTTTGGTTTGTGTCTGGATGTACTTTATCTGTAATATGCTTCGATCAACGATAGCAACGTAATATGTATGTATTTAGAAATATATAAGTATGTGTATAAGCAATCTGGTTACCATAGTACAGGCTCTGCTTTGTTTGGGATCAGACTGTGTATGAGATCTGTAAAATTATTATTAATATTACTTACTTTAAATGGCTCGGACTTCGGTATGAGCCAGGTCAAAGGTATGTGATCCTGACCTATTTCACCTATGGTTACCTTTTATTTTATATTCAATTCCCAAATTGCCCATCTATTACCTAAAGTATATGTAGACAGTAGGCATATCTAATACCTGCTGATATTGTAATCGATAGAATGAGGGTTTTTAATATGTTTTCAGTTACCATTTTGGCGATTTAGGCATAAGTCAACAATTCAACGAAATAAACAAACGATTTCAACAAATTTAAGGTAAATATTTCAGTTTAAAGTAATATATCCCAAATCTTGACATTAGTTGTATGGCTCCTTAACTCATGTAAATAATCATATTTATTAAAAACATGCGTGTATGGGCTTTGCGTAAAGAATATACTGTTAAATTTTGTTAAATATCAACAGTTAATTTAAATTTCAACTATTATTGAAGTGTAATATCAAACAAGCTGGTTTGATTTTAAGATATTTGGAATACTTGAGATACTAAAATGCAATTTTATTCAAAATATTTGCTATGAAAATGAAAGTCATATAAATGGTAAAGTCTAAATAGGCTTGGGTTGGCATAACAGGCATGGGTTCAATAACCTATGTTCGTCAATAATAATAAAATATTTTAGTTCTTTTTTGCTCAGAAAATATTGACACCCGTTATTCATAATCCTTTGAGCTTAGCTTTTTATAGTCAATAATTTTGACCGATTTTGACCTCTGGAAGTCTATGAATCTGCATTTAATTACTTTAACTAACTTCAGAATTTTAAGCATCCTTCTAAACCTCCAATATTGATCGTAAAACTAGCAGTGTAGTACACAAGATAAGAAAATCTTTGGAATCACATTCGTATAGTGCTGTGAATAGAAATATAAGAACAAAATATGCATTGAAGAGGCACCTTTTTTTTTTTTTTTTTTTTTTTTCCGTGCGGAAATCCCCTCGGATACCACCTGTCGGTGGCATGTCGGACTCGAACCGACTAAAACCGCACGCCTTCGCCGGGTACTAATAGCCGGGGAACCAGGTATACCCTAGAAAGGAAGGCCCTGGTGCCCCGACATACCTCGGGTCATCTACAGACGAGTAGACGACCCCCGCCCCGTGTGGGAACCCCATGTTCCCTGTGCTCCCTGGAAGCGAGCGCGCTTCGCAACGCGCTCGCCGCCACCCCGGCCTGCTTCTGCTAGGGTGACAGATGGCCTCACCTGTCACCCCCAGGCCTGCGCTTATGGAGGACGGAGGTCGTTCTGCGACCTCCGGCGCCTGAGTCGCCTGCGCTGCCTGGCCCGTGCCCGGGCCTGGCGGGCCGGGAGAGTTCTAAACCTCTCCCGGTCCCGCTCCGCCGTCTCCTTCGCGAGCATAACTTGCTCGCAGAAGGAGACGGCGGAGCGGGACCAGCGGGATTTCCATTATACTTAAGGCTAAATATATCCTACACACTGTCAATTATAATCGTGGCTTTATTATGCAGCCTATCATTATTAATTAACTAAATTATTGTTACGTATCGGCCAATGTCTGCAACAAAACACTTTTTAGTTCAATTTATAATCGGTATCATTGTAATTGAAGAAATGTGGTTAGCTAGAAATGTGGCTTTTGGTTTTCTCATGAAGACATTGAATACAATGAATAAATTTAACACGAGTTCGAACATTGATATTTTAACTTTAATGCGAATACTTCATTTATTAAATTTTATAATTATATACTTTAAGTAAAAATCATAATAATGGCAATACTTAAAGACTACTGAAGTACAAGTTTAGTGCTATTAAACAAATTATGGGTACTCGCAGCCCGGTAATCCCCCGTAATACCAAAAGTAGTCTGAATGTTATTGTTATTTATTCTATTACTACGTACATTGTTTAACCTACATATTTTTACGTGTAACTGAACTGTTTTAAAATAATTATTTAAGTATAACGGATGAACCTTTTATTAATTAATGTACTCGTTTCAGTGCACTGATATCAAACACTAATTACACGTCAGAGAGTTCTGATCATGCAGTACTTGTTTCATATACTAAGGCATATAATAACATATGCGAATACCTACCTATATGTGGAAAGCATTGATGATACCAAGTAAGTTGTTTATTTACGATCAAAGAAAATTTCCCTCTCACTATTAAGTATATGTGGATCCTCTAATTTAAAACCAATAAGATCAAAAGCAATATTCCCAGTAAAAAGGATGGCATACTTTGTGTATAAAAAATATTTCTCATTTCAGTGAAATTTTCTTTTTTTAATTTATGTTTGCCTTGACGTAACTCTTAATTAAATGAAAAAAGACAGCGAATAGCAATATTCTATTAAGAAAATTAGTTAAACATGCAAGCTAAGGGCCTTATATGCCATAAGGCCCTTCCTTCTAATGTATGCTTAAGATCTCTAATGTTGCCCAGAAGAGCTCACTGTTAGCTTACTACAAAATCTAAGAGTACATCACTTGTGTTCCCAAGAGCTTCATAATTATAGCATAAGCCACTAGCGACTTACGCTACTTGGTTTGTTGTACAAAGAACAAATACCATGCTATTCTATTTAGTTTTTAGGGTTCCATACCTCAAAAGGTAAAAAAGGAACCCTTATAAGATCACTTTCTTGTCCGTCTATCCGTCTGTCCGTGTGTCCAAAGTGTAAGTACCAAAATTTACCTTAATTTTCAACTATTTTTATTTTTTATTTTTTAGAATTTTCTCTTTACTTGTGCTGTAAGATCTCGCTTTTAACCAAAATTTTCAATTCTAGGTGAACCGGAAGTACCCCATAGGTTTTGGGTCGAAAACCTATATGGTAGTTCCCGTTCCTACCGTAGCCTGCGAATCAGTCGCGGCCTACAGACCAATTGTGTTGCTCGACGGGGCGGGTAAATTATTTGAGAGGATCTCTCTGCACGCATCGTCCGGCACCTCTGTGACTTGCACCCTGTGAGGACGCCCAATTCGGATTTCGAGTGGAGCGTTCGACGGTCGGCACTGTGTTGCGCCTCAGGACCGTGACCGAAGAGGCGAAAACCGTGGCGAAGTGCTGTTGGTGGTGTCTACAGACTACTTAGAGGAGCGTACCTTCATGTACGTACGGCCTACGTCGTGCGGTGTTCCTCAGGGGTATATTCTCGGGCACTCCTGTGGAACGATACAACTGGCTACCAGCCAAGGGGTGGACTTTCAAAAGATCGCAGAGGCCGCGCTCCCGTCCACCAGGGGAGTCTCTCTGATGGTCGGGCGCATTGAGGCGTTGGGCTTACGGGTGGCCCTGAATAAGACAGAGGCTCTCTTGTTCCATGGGCCCCACCGTGATTCGCCACTTGGTGCCTCCATCGTGGTTGATTCGGTCCTCGTACTGGTTCAGACCCAGATACTTCATCCGGGCCTGAACCAGTACGAGGAGCGAATTGATTCTTGACAAGAGGTGGCTCTTCGAAGAGCACTTCCAACTGTTTGCATCAAAGGCTTGCCTAGGCTGCCCTAGGGCGACTTTGCCCCCCCTGGGCCAGACGGGGTACCGGCCCGAGTGCTGGCCCTGGCCCTCAACCACATGGCAGACCGCCTCGGGGAGGTGTTCGACGCTAGCTTGGCGTCGGGACGCTTCCCTGAGTGCTGGAAGAGCGGGAAGCTGGTCCTATTGAGGAAGCCGGGACGGCCTGCCGATTCGGTCGCGGCCTATAGGCCCATCGTGCTGCTGGACGAGGCGGGCAAATTGTTTGAGAGGGTTCTTTCTGCCCGCATCGTCCGGCACCTCTGCGAGGTGGGCCCCGATCTGTCGGACGCCCAATTTGGTTTTCGGGCGGGGCGTTCGACAGTCGACGCCGTGTTGCGCCTGAGGGCCGTGACCGAAGAGGCCGTGAGCTGTGGCGGCGTGCTGTTGGCGGTGTCATTAGACATCGCCAACGCATTCAATAGTCTGCCATGCAGCTGCATCAGGGAAGCACTCCACTATCATGGGGTGCCAAAGTACCTGAGGCGGCTAGTGGCAGACTATTTAGAGGAGCGTACCGTCGTGTACGAGGACCGAGAAGGTAATCTGAGGTGTCGGCCCATGTCGTGCGGTGTTCCACAGGGGTCTGTTCTTGGACCCCTCTTGTGGAACATAGGGTACGACTGGGCCCTTCGCGCCGATTTCCCCCCCGGGCTGGGTGTAATCTGTTACGCAGACGATACCCTGGTGACAGCCCGGGGGGCAAACTTCCAAGAGGCGGCGCGCCTGGCCACAGGGGGAGTCTCCCTGGTGGTCGGGCGCATTGAGGCGCTGGGCTTACGGGTGGCCCTAGATAAGACGGAGGCCCTGTTATTTCATGGGCCCCGTCGTGGTCCACCCCCTGGCGCCTCAATCGTGGTCAACTCGGTCCTCGTACCGGTTCGGGCCCAGATGAAATATCTGGGCCTGATCCTCGACGGGAGGTGGCTCTTCGACGAGCACTTCCGACAGCTTGCTCCAAAGCTGGTCGGCGCTGCGTCTGCCCTAGGGCGACTTTTGCCCAATATGGGTGGACCCAGCGTCGCGACAAGACGGCTGTACACGGGGGTTGTCCGGTCAATGGCACTGTACGGTGCACCGGTGTGGGCGGCGGCTCTGACTGCCCAGAATAGGGTACGCCTCTGGCGCCCTCAGAGGGTAATGGCGGTCAGAGCCATACGCGGTTACCGCACCGTTTCGACGGAGGTGGCATGCGTGTTGGCCGGAACTCCCCCGTGGGATTTGGAGGCGGAAGTGCTCGCCGAAGTTTATCGGCGAGTGGCTGACTCCCGGGCGGAGAGCGGATTTCGCCCTCCGCCCGAGGATGTGCGCGAGTGGCGCGAAGCCGCTCGCCGAGCCACGATGGCTCGTTGGTCGTTCCGGCTGGAGACTCCACGCGCTGGCTTCGCCGCCGTGGAGGCTCTCCAGCCGGTCATCGCCGAGTGGGCAGGGCGGCAGCACGGGTCCCTTTCCTTCCGGCTGACGCAGGTGCTTTCCGGGCACGGTTGCTTCGGAAAGTACCTGCACACGGTCGCTAGGAGGGAACTGAGTCCCGCCTGCCACCACTGCGACTGCAGTGAGGACTCGGCCCAGCACACGCTGGCGGTCTGCCCCGCATGGGCGGCGCAGCGCCGGGCCCTCACTGCAGTCATCGGAGTGGATCTCTCGCTACCGGCCGTAGTACGCTCCATGGCCGGTAGCGACAGTTGTTTTACCGCGGTCGCAACCTTCTGCGAGGTAGTAATCTCGCGGAAGGAGGCGGCGGAGAGGGCCCGGGAGGACGACCTCCACTCGCACCCGATCCGCCGCCGGCGAACCGGGCGGCGGAGGCCCGCCTATCACAGCCTCATGCCGCCCTGAGTGTGGCCGCGGGTGGACGGGGTGGGTTTCCCCTCCACCCGCATTAGTTTGGCCAGCCGCGAGGGGGCGGCGTCCGCGTGTGCCGGACGTCGCCTAAAGAGAGGAAAAAATATTGAGACGGAGCCCGCACCAGGAGCGGGCTGGCGCTAGGAGGGGTCCGGATGTCTTAACAACAGCTGTTCCCGGATCCCTCCTGTTACAGGCGCAGAGTGGCACACCGTGTGGTTTTAGTCGGTCCGAGTCCGACACACCACCCCGGAGGGGTGACGGTCCGAGGGGATTTCCACACGTAAAAAAAAAAAAAAAAAAAAAAAGGGCGACTTTGCCCAATTTGGGTTGACCCAGCGTTGCGACAAGAAAGCTTTACACGGGGGTTGTGAGGTCAATGGCACTGTACGGTGCACCGGTATAGGCGGCTCTGACCGCTCAGAATAGAGCACGCCTCTGTCGCCCTCAGAAGATATTGGCGGTCAGAGCCTAGAGTTGGGATTTGGAGGCGAAAGTGCTAATCAAAGCAAATCGGAGGACGCCTGAATTCCGGGCAGATAGCAGCAATGGGGCCCCGCCCGAAGAGGTACGCGAGTGGCGTGAGACCGCTTGGCGAGCCACGATGGCTCGTTGGTCGTCCCGATTGGATGCTCCACGTGCTGGCTTTAGCGCCGGGGAGCGCTCTAGCCGGTCATCGAAGATTGGACAGCGCAGCAGCACGGGACCCTCTCCTTCTGGCTGATGCAGGTGCTTTTCAGGTGGCATGCGTGTTGGCCGGAACTCCCCCGTGGGATTTGGAGGCGGAAGTGCTCGCCGAAGTTTATTGGCGAGTGGCTGACTCCCGGGCGGAGAGCGGATTTCGCCCTCCGCCCGAGGATGTGCGCGAGTGGCGCGAAGCCGCTCGCCGAGCCACGATGGCTCGTTGGTCGTTCCGGCTGGAGACTCCACGCGCTGGCTTCGCCGCCGTGGAGGCTCTCCAGCCGGTCATCGCCGAGTGGGCAGGGCGGCAGCACGGGTCCCTTTCCTTCCGGCTGACGCAGGTGCTTTCCGGGCACGGTTGCTTCGGAAATACCTGCACTCGGTCTTTAGGAGGGAACTGAGTCCCGCCTGTCACCACTGCGATTGTATTGAGGACACGCCTAGCTTGGGCATCGCAGCGTCGGGTCTTCACTGCAGTCATTGGAGGGGATCTCTCGCTACCGGCCGTCATACGCCCCATGGCCGATAGTGACAGATATTATACCGTGGTGGCATCCTTCTGCGAATACGTCATCTTGCGGAAGGAGGCAGCGGAGAGAGCATGGGAGGATGGCCTCCAATCGGATCCAATTCGCTGCCGACGAAGGAGAGGAGGAGAGCGGAGGCGCGCTTAACGGGGCCTCATTCCGCCCTGAGTGTGACCGCGGGTAGGCAGGACGGGTTTTCTCCTCCATCCGCTATAGTGCTCATCCGCGAGGAGGCAACGTTCGCGTGTGCTGGGCATCGTTTGAACAGAGAATTTACCCAAAGGAGGTGCCTGCGCTGTTGTGGGCAGGCGCTGGAAGGGGTCCGGATGACTTAATATCAGCTCCTATTTCACGCCCGTGCCAAGCAGTGGCACACCGTGTTTCTTAAGTCGGTTGGGTTCCTACACACGCCCAAGGAGGTTTCCACATGTTAAAAAAAAATGCGAACCAGACCGCTGATACACATATTTCCATATTTCTAAGTCATCATCATCATCAACAGCCAGCCAGCAACATAGTGTACTGTAGATAAAGATAAAGATAATTTATTTGCTGTAACATGTGTACATAATGGCGTTACAAAAATATTAGTTTCAACATGTTCTGTCCATTTCAAGTCCATTTCATTTCATTTGCATGTGCAAATGTTCAACATAATATAATTATCATTAATCTACAACTAATCATAAGTACTTTTTAACAAGAATAATAACTTCATACATCTCACACACACAAAGAAAGTAAAACAATTAAATACAATAATAAAATAATAAAATAATAACCTTTTTCATTGTTACTATTAATTAATCACAAAATTTTACTAAATTCAGCAGATGTTATTATTAGTGCAAAGGAAGTCATGTCAAAGAAAAAGAAAATAGAGTCATAGCATCACAACAACAACACAATTACGTTATTCGTTTATCATTTAGGTATTCGATTATGGTATAATAACATTTTGTCGATAAAAGGGCTTTGTATGTAGTGTTTGTATGTAGTGCTTTGTAGTGCTGTTGCTCTGCGTAGTTTACTCCTTTAATCGGCTCTTAAGACACCCATGGGATGAATAGAGGAATAAACATACATATTTTACATAAATTACACCCAGACACAGAACAAATGAGCATGCTTATCATACAATAATTTGTCCTGGGTTGAAATCGAACCGACGACCTCTGGTTTGGCAGACAAGATCACTAACCACTACATGAATAGGCCCGTCTTAGTAAGCGTTTCATTACTTTAAAAGAGCTATGAAATGTTGTCCTATGGTATTCTTCTATTTAATGTAATTGCCTTTCAGTTGCAGTTTTGACGACCTGTTTTGCATGATGTTAACATTAACAAGTTGAACATTTTTTTTGTGAGCATGTATACGCCTATCAACATTGGTTAAGGTATTTACATACAAAATTAATGTATTTTTAAAACTGTATCTAAGTTTTTATATACGCGTTCTAGAACCCATAGTAGAAGTGATGTTTACTTAGAGCTCAGAAGCACTGTATTATCCTAGAATATTATTACTACTTCCAAGGCATCCGTTCTCTGCATATATAATAGTTTTTTTAGGAATAGGTTCCCGGTACCCAGATCGGTACATAGACCGTGAATTGATTTAATCATGAAAACAAATGACGACTTATTAGTGCGGAGTCAAAGTCATGCTTCAACAAATCATCTGCTGTACGTCCTTTCAAAATGAAAGTAAAAATTTCTAACAAAAAAAAAACATTTTTTCCCCATGATTTTGAACTATAAAGTTGTCCTTCTGATTGATGTTATTACTACATTCATGGAAGTTGCTTATGACATTAATTAATAATGTGTGGTTTGAAGTTCAATATATTATATTAACGAATAAGTAATGGTAGTTGATACAACGATAAAGAACGTAATTTACATTTAATTCCTTGACCGCTTTGATTTTATGTTATAAAAGTAATATAAAAGATAAAATTAATATAGATTTGGACTCATACTTGATTTTCTATTTCAGGTACTGGGATGTTATTAATTCATATTTGGAATTCATATTGAAATTTAACTCTTGAAAATGGTTTCACATTGGTTTCAATTAAGCCAGGTATGTACATAATAATCCTGTAATTAAAACAGGATTAAGAGTTCCTGGAACTCATGAATATTTAACCCATTTAGGCCTACAACAAAAACAAGTATCTTTTGAATACATTTATAATTTCCCTACTGAAATGGAAGATTCTGATACACATGTCATGTCCCTTACTGAATCAACCGAATGTCGTTTAGATAATGCCATTTCCATCCATTTATCACATTCATTAAATTTTGTACACAAATTACCAGAGAAAAACATTTATTTATTTATTTAGATACATTTATAATATTCTTACAGGAATTCTAAATTTCTAAACGCCTTGCCTCAGATGTTTACAATGTGCTTACAAAACCTGAGCTCAGGTACCATTTCAACCCCGATGTCACGGGTACAACTTAAGCGCGGCATCAATGCATCATTCCTACTATATATATAGTGCAGACGAGTCCCCGACCGTGTATAATAATAATAATGGTTTCATACATCTCACACACGGCTGTCTGATCCCAAACTAGGCAGAGCCTGTACTATGGTAACCAGACTGCTGATAAACATACTTATATATTTCTAAATACATACATATTATAGAAAAATTACACCCAGACACAGAACAAGCGATCGTGCTCATCACACAATTATTTGTCCTGGGTGAGAATCGAACCCACGACTTCTGGCGTAGCAGTTAGGGTCATTAACCATTCGACCAACAGGCCAGTCAAAAGTATAACTCATTACTCCGCACTTAACAAAGTGAAAAAAAACCTTATTACTATTGCTCCACTATACTACCCTATTTGCATCGTCTTGCAACTTTTCCACGTCCGACGCGTCCGTTTTTGACAAATACACCGTAAGGTCACCTATATACAGTAGACACTCGGCATGCTGGACTACTGCTGGTAGGTCGTTAACCATTAAAGTGAATTGCAATTAGACCCCGGACTTATGACCGAAAACATAAAATCAGTCGTGATTTATAACCTACTGTCTGCTTTCACCAAGGCGCGCGCGCGTTTAAGTTTCGACAACAGTATATAAGTATTGACTACATCAAAAGTCTTCCGGAATTCGAAGTACGCGCAATCTACCTAAGGATGCATTTTATCTAGAAAAAAATACTGTGCCCAAGGAATTGAACATTTGCTTTTACTAAACTGTCGAGTAAAAGAGCAACTGCTTTCTTTTCACACATACTAACTACCAACTTATAGCTAAAAGAAACAGAGCAGAACAGCAAAAGATAACAAAAGAGTAAATCGGGGAAAATAACTTAAAAAAAGATTTGATATACAGAGACTGCATGAGATTCACGATAGCTGAATCGATCACTTTACTTTTGAAATAATTTTATGTTAACTTCGTAGATTCAGAGTTTTATTCACCTTGTCGAAATGTCAGGCAATTGTGTTAATCCTCCATAATTATATATCATAGCACGCAAAAGATTAATACTTAACCTACATATTAGTCTTTCTAAGTGAATTATTCTTTCATTCTACTCTATAATTCTTCATTTCATAGAAGAATTATAAAGTAGAATGGAAGAATAATTCACATCGTCGACCCAATAACATTGGGATAAGGGTAGGCGGATGGTGATGATATTAGTCTTTCTCATCATCATTGGCTAAGGTAAACTAATTCATTATCGTCTGCGGTGTTCCCGGACCGATACGACCTTCAAACCTTCAAGAAAAGAGCGTACTCCTTCCTCAAAGATCGGCAACGCACTTGTGACTCCTGCAGTGCTATTCTCTATTCTATACTATTATCTAGGAAACAGCCTTGCATACAGCACTGCCACAGCGTCGAATTTCAAACGTGACCCGTCTACTAGTTTGCCCGCTCTGCCATAAAAAAATAAAACCTTTCCTTCTTCATGTTCTATTACAAATTTTATCAGATACGGAAACTAAAAATTTTCAACCAAGGTAATAAACCAAGGTAATAAAGGCTCTGGTTAATGCTCAACAAAAATTGATTATAAAGAGAAAAACTACCTATAGGTATGAAAACATGCTATTAATACATCATCTGTTGTCATAAAACACCTCGGTTGTAGATAAGCTCATCGTTTTTGAAGAAGATGTGTACCAGACATGTACGTTAAAACCAATACGTCGTCGATCCAACTCTGGCAGAAAAAAATAATGTTAGCGAGAGCGAGCTGTCAGATGAAGCTCTCTTTCAATTTAGTTCGCGGAACTAGTTCGTTAGGAATATTAAATCAGGTATTTTTTTTATGTTGGAAGCTGATGTTCTTATTTTGCTAAGTAATTTATAAATTCTGTGCTCGAATGATATGATGATAGTGTACTTTTTTGTACTTTGTACAAAAGAGAAAGCTACCGAGCACTATTAGGGTTAATAATGGCATGTTTGATGTTAAAAATAAGATTTTTTGTTTAAGTTTTAGAGAAACTAGTAATTATTGAGTTGCATGCTTATGTATTGAGTTTCGAAAAGATATATTATAAACGATCTTGTAATCCTAGAATTGAGCAGACGGTTATTAAACCATGCCGATAATTAATTAACAAATTATTATTTTATTGGTGATGATATCTTGTTTACTACCTCCTGCTACGCTTGAAGAATGTGGCCTAGAAACTTATAGCTTAGAAATAATATACTTCAATATATTTCGAGATTATTCTTATTGATTGTTGTCATATAACTTAGTCCAAGTAACTGAGAAATGATAAGCAGTTAGGCTAACGTACAAATCTCTTCACAAACTGTATACATAGATACATATAGATATAGTATGATCAGAAGATTCATCGTTAGCTAGCTCAATTCTAAAATTAGTTATTTTTTAATGAATCATCGTCAACCGATGAGTTTGATTACAGTTCTATAAATCCATCCAAAGTTTAATTTTACCATGCGAATAGACACGTGTGTTTTAAGAACTGTTTATAATCAGTATAGTGTAAACACTCACTTCTGAACAGGTCGCTTCTCGAGCAATTATTTATATTTACCAACGTACACACGAGTAAGTTTATTTTTGTACCACAGATAGTTCAATTTTTTATAAAGATATATAGTTCACCGAAAACTGTCGAGAATGTTGATTTTCAAAGGTCATTAAATTGGTAAAAATTTGCTTCATTTTGACATAAAGAAGACCAGTAGATTAGCGTTCCCACAGTAGTTCTGAAGTGCAACAGCCGAATTCTGATAAGCCTCTTGAACTCTTAAAGCTTGCTTAACTTATATCCAAACATTATTCGATTCCTTGACTTTCACCGTACGTAAGCATTCATTGTTGTGTCACATTTATAAAATTTCATTTTGTTTGTCTGAAATCGGTTTAGTAAAATTAGGCCCGAATGTTGTACCGTGTTATTGTCTTTAAATTTTAATTATTTATTTATTTATTAGTTGCTTGTCATATGTTATTTTCTATTTTACAACATAAATGGTTCCATTTCTTTTGACACTCTTTTTCCAAATTAACTTTAGCCATTTTAAATTTTATATTCCTCAGTATCTTATTATGTGGAGAAATATACCCAAATCTGCGTCAGTATGACCTATTTATTCACTACGGGCAGTGAATAATAATGCCAAACTGGATGTGTAATAACTTTCAAATTTTTGCATAGCTCTGCAGATGTAAACCGAAATTGCAGCAATTCGGTTTTACGAACAAACAAATCATACTACCTGCCGATAGTTTTGATTTGCATTTCAATTAGTATCTTGGTGTCGAGCGATACGTGGCTGAATGACATGCACACAATAAAAATAAAAAAATCTATATGTAAATATATTGTTGTATGTTACGGTATGAGTGATAATTCTAGAAGCATATACATACACTCACGGTTAAATGTGCGACTGCATGGACGGCGTAGTGGTTTAAGCGGTCACCTCGCCGCTTCCTGCTGCGTGTATTGTGGGTTCGATTCCCACATGGGACAACACTTTGTGTGATCTACAAATTATTGTTCTGAGTATGTGTTTTTTTCTGTGTACGTTTGTTTAAATAAATATCTAGTGCGGGAGTTGTCTCTTTCAAAAAAGGGAAAAAAAAGGAAGCTGCGTAGAGGTAGGTATATTGAATGAATATTTAGGGCCAGTTTTTAATTCCTGAGTTATACTGTCAGACAACTAACTTGGAAATGCATTTATCTTGCTGTTTATCTACTTTTTCTGTTTTTCAATCGGGTGTAAAACGACAGATAGTTACTTGATGGTCTTTAATGGCTATGTTTACTGTAAACATGCGCAAGCGAGACGTAGTTATACAGTTAGTAACATGTTAGATAAGGACCACAAGCTATTAGACAACATTTGTGTCATTCTTTTCTTGACATTTCTTGTCGTCAGATAGTAAGACAACCTTATTGAGGGTGGTGGTGGTGAACATAAATGTAGTGGTTTGTGTAACGGACGAAAGGTCGCGGGTTCGAAAGGTGGCGATTCCGCTCCATTCAAACAATGTGTGTACATTTGAATTTAATTTTGAAATTTTGCCTGGGTGTTTTTATGCCTAATATGTATATATTTACAAAAAAAAATAATGAAATAGTGTATGTATTTATATCAGTTGTTTAGTACCCATAATACACGCTCTGAGCTCTTAGTATGGGACTAGATGGCGTTGTGTGAATGTGGTATAGCATATTATTATCATTTGTGTTACTTTTGTATAAAAATAAAATCAATTAAAAAACGAGCATCAAAACAAATACACAAAAGTTCTTTTTCTTCTCAGCCTATGCTTGTCCACTGCTGGACATAGGCCTCTCCCAATGATTTCCAGCGGGGACGGTTGATTGCGGCCTGCATCCAACGGTTTCCGGCAACCTTTACCAGGTCGTCCGTCCATCGGGTAAGCGGTCGTCCCACACTGCGCTTTCCAGTACATGGTCTCCATTGGAGAACCTTGCTGCCCCATCGGCCGTCAGTTCTCCTTGCTATGTGCCCTGCCCATTGCCACTTGAGCGCGCTAATCCGTTGGGCTATGTCTACCACCTTTGTTCTCCTGCGGATCTCCTCGTTGCGGATTCGATCACGCAGGGAAACGCCAAGCATAGCATAGCCCTTTCCATAGCACGCTGAGCGACTCTGAGCTTTCTGATTAGGCCCATAGTAAGAGACTAGTTGAGACCAGTCTCAGTTCCGTAGGTCATCACTGGTAACACACACTGGTTGAAGCATTTCGTCTTTAGGCACTGAGGTATTTTGGACGTGAAGACGTTTCGTAATTTCCCGAACGCTGCCCAGCCGAGTCGGATTCGACGATTGACCTCTTTCTCGAAGTTGGAGTTACCTAATTGGACCGTTTGTCCTAGGTAGACATATTCGTCAACAACTTCGAGAACAGAGTTTCCCACGACTATGGGAGTCGGCGGTGGGATAAAGTTATACCTCAGATTTATTTATTTCAGTTTTTTTTTATGGTATAACGGCTTAAACGAGCAGACGGGTTACCTGATGGTATGGTATGAATGGCCGTGGTATCACTCCGGTCGAGCCGGCCCATTCGTGCCGAAGCATGGCTCTCCCATGGTAAATAATAGCTAATATGACCATTTCAAAACCCAAAATTACGCTGACTGTGGAATAAATGCTATCTAACTGTTTATCTGATGATTAAAAAACCAGCCCTTAGTGAACTAAAATGTTGGTCCTACTTACGTTATACGCTTGTCCCAACAAGCGTATTGCCTTCTACCGGACATTCTAGGAATTAATGCTGAAAAGTTAAAAGTAACTTAGTGTAAAAAATTTAAAGTATTAATTGATAGAACTTTAAAATTAATCACACAAAATGGTAGAAACTAATAAATATCTCGAAAGAATATAAAACAAGGTCATCAAACATGATTAGATTTTTTAGAGAGTCGTCCTCTAACTCCTAAAAGTCAAGGATCATTCCATCATCAGGTCAGCAATATGACATAACGACCACTAAACGCAAATACCAATATAGCTAAAGAAACGTTTCCCTCCATTTGTCTAGGATTTCATCATCAGATCCTGATTATGGTGATAGGACCACTTCATAAATATACTCTTTCGATTACAAAAAGAATTTTGAAGGTCGGTCTACAATTGACGGAGATATCGCGTAACAAATATCCAAAAAAATACAGTGAATTGAGAACCTCTTCTTGTAGAATCTTTAATTTGATGATCTAAGCTAATAGGTATTTTACACCTTTGGCACGTTGTCTTTGTTTTAGGTTAACCCCATCTTACCCTATCATACACAACACAACACATCTTAATATTTTCTAAATAAAATGGAAATATTGATAATTGTTGTGGTAGACTTCCACCAAAGCACACAACCGTATTGCAATTTCCTTTTTTGGATTCGCCAAAATATTTTGAACAAGCCCAACATCCAAAATATTCAATTTAAATTGTCCAATCAATAATTCCCTTTCATTTCTGTTCCTGACACAATCCATCAGCAAATGCTGCACATCTTCAACTTTGTGGTGGACAAGGTGGATATCGTCGTGGCTTTAAAGAATCGCGGACAATACCAAACTAAAATACTCTGACGCGCAAATTTTTGGGTAATAAACTAACTGAGATATTGAAAAAACGAATTGGTATTTAAGGTTCTATGTAACGTTCTGGGTTTAAAAACAAAAAAATAATATAACTTAAAAAAAAACAGAAATGAAGATATAAGTAAGAAACATACCGTCAAAGATAATTTAAGACTTCAGAATTCAGTCAGCCCGTGGCCAATGAATACTTATCAGGTTTCTCTAGTTTCGAACTGAACCAATATGCTGCAGTTAAAACTTTTACAAGTAAAATGTGAATGGAATGGAAGAAAATTAAGTTGAAAAGAAGCGCGCCACGAACATATTTCTCGCAGCGTGAGTTCGGAGCATATTGAAACTGTAGAAATATTGAGCCCTTTGTTGAACATGAACGTTTCAAAATGTACAAATTCGTTTGTAAAACACATGCACGCTTAAGACTCATTCAAATGTCTTATTTACCAACAATCTACTTCATCTATGGGTACATATGAGTTACTAATATTTAGCATGCTATGTTGGCTAGTCCGGAACTATTTTTTTATAGAAATATTAACTTTGCCCACGGCTCCGCGTTGTATGTCGGTTATTGTGGTAAAAAGGTTGCCTTGTTTTACTTGCTGATAATGTGGCTTCCCATTGGTGAAAGATTTTTTAAAATAGGTTTGGTAGTTTAGGTGTGTAACAGTAAAAAACAAACAAACTCACTTTCACATTTATTTAAAATATTATATAAGTATGGATGGATATTATGACTTTGACTACTTAAAAAATATTCCTTTAAGTTGTAAATAAATACAGTTTCAATTCTTCATCACTGGGTAAAGTTTACAGCATATTTCATTAATATATATATATATATAGATCGGATATATCATAGGAACACTCAACCTTTTTAAAAGGCAAACAGATTTTTTTTGGAGTAAATTTCAACGCTGATTAGTCATGACACTGACTATTCCTCAGTTCTTTAGCGTCGTTATATAGTACTGAACAACGTGTGCAAATTATTAAACTTTATTATCAAAATTATTCGAGAAACATTTAGCTCGTGACTTGATAAAACCGTCCTGCCATGTCGAATATTCGAAAACAGGACGACGACGACGAAACTAACCCAATAAACCACACCAGGTGTCCTCGGTGGTAGTTTATTGAGTTAGTTTTCAATAAATTGATCCGATAAATAATGAGGTTACACTCATATATGACCGAAACGAAAAACAGAACAAAAATATCAGAAAGTGAAATCGTTCTCTGCTCAACTTGAACTTGGCAAATTGTATGTAGGGACTGATTGGTAAGGACTAGTTAAATCGCAGATCTATAATGATAAGCCACAAAAATTTGATGGCCATATAGTAAACACAAACTTAGTCAGATTTATACCATAAATAAGTACTATTTTGTTATCGAAAGTTAGATCTTGACGTGGCACCAAAAATGCTGCGCCAGTTTATTCAAAGGTACTAATTACGATGATTATTAGTCATTTCTCACCAAAGCAATCACAATGTGCCACAACGAAGCTTTTAAGATTTGAATACATAAATGAAACAACTTTTTGAGCCAAATAAATACGTTATAAGGCGGTTTAAAAATGTATTTCTTATTGCGGCTACTAACATAAATTTCTTTCTATAAATGGAAGTTGCAAATCTTCTTATCACAACTCAGTCTTCTTTGCTATGCTCTGCTATCATGCTTATGCTGATTTCATTACTCTTGCTTGCTTGCTTGTAAAACTCCTCTTTTATCGTCTGTCATGGGTCAGTTCACAATATACGGAAACTTGCGATAGGTCAACCAAAAACATCGATTTGTTCAAACAAGAACCAAGACTACAAGAGTCAGTCACTGTCTTTTTAATAGCAGCTGGTGAATTTTGTAGACCGGCAATTTTTTTGTGTTTTCTAAAATAAATAAAACTTATTTATTAAAGTTCTTCCTTTAGTGACTTACTTTTAGTATAAGGTTTAAATAAATTTAATGCAACAGAATAATTTTCCATATCTCACTCACAAATAGTGAATAAAGGAACTCTAAATTTTGTGATAAGCTTTAAAGACTATTTCCAAAGTGTTTGTTAGATGGCGTGTCGCGATAACACTACGATTACAAAATGTTTGCGATTCACGATTTCCTTCTTAAAAGCATCGGGCAACTTTGTGTTAAAGTAATATTTTACAAGGGTTACTTTACGATTTTCTTCCTTAACTTTGGTACACTTTTCCTTCTTGTACAATTTTCAATTATGAAATACTAAAAATGTGCAACTATATTAAGACTGTACCGTACCTCATTATTGAAATCACAATATATTTTTCGTTCAGAATACCGGCTAATTGAGTTTTTGATTTCCCATCACCACTCTTACAAGCACCATGTTTGCAGATTTATTAATAAAACACGTGACAAAGATCTTTAATGTTCGTAACGCATGCAAGTACATGTTTTTTTTTATTGTCTACTGTATTATTTACCTCACAAACCACCAAGAATTTATTCGTGGTATACTAGACACGTCTCGGTTACAATTATATGACATATATCATGAAGTAGAGTAATCATCATCTGCCTACCCTTTTCCCAATTTTATTTGGGGTCGGCGCAGTATGTATGATTTTTCCATTCTACTCTGTCATGAGTCATCTCACTGTTTACTCCCTTGCTAGCCATATCCTCCCTCACGCAGTCCATCCACCTTTTCTTCGGTCTGCCTCTTCTCTTATACCCTTCAACTCTCATACCTAAAACTTTCTTCGCCACATTTTCCTCATCCCTCCGCATGACATGTCCATACCAAGATAACCTATTACTTCTTAACTTTTCATCCAGTGGCGCTCCATGAAGTAGAGTAAATAGACAGTAAATAGTTTTTTAATAGCTTTACAATTATTTTTATTCATTTTACTACAGGTTTCAATAGATATGTTGTAAATTATACATGGCAGCATATATTCCCACGTCCACGTCCCATACACATTATGCTAGGCATTCTATAAGTAGGTAAGTGTGACAAGTGACGTAATGACTCCAATCTCAATTTTTCTTCAAATTTTCAAGGTTTTGGTATTCCTCACCCAGTACTCATTATAATTATTATTTTAAAAGTAAAAGTGAGTTTATTAGTTTGTTTGTTACGCTTTCACGCCTAAGCCACTGGCCTGGTGATCAAATTCATAGCACAATGCATCAAGTCTTAACAGTTTAGTTTATGTAATGGTTTTAGACAAATTGGTCTAACAATGTGCGAAGCGACACGGCTAATAGAGATTACATTCCATCGAGGCTTGAAATTATTAAACAGTTGTTGTTGTGCACTCAAGTCACTAAGATTTTACTTTAAACAACATTTCTAAGTAAATACAATACTAAATCGTCCATTGGAATTTCGATTTACAATATTTTACTACTAATACAAATATGTTTGAACGGACCCATCAAATCTCAAAAAGTAATATTTATTAGTATGCTTAAATAGTTACTTTATTTTGGACATTTAAAAAAACGAAGGAAGAAAAATAATATTCTGCTGTTAAAATCATGCAATAAATTAATAAAATAAATAGGATTGGAATATCTACCTTAGTGAAGTTTTCCAGTACTTTCAAGCTGTGTCCCAATTCCTACTTAAAGCGATATGAACGTAATTCCTCTACACAAAAAGCCATAATATTACGCTCTGATGGAAGGAGAACCAGAGGGAATACATACATCAGGTGAAATACGATAAGCTCATGGAATCGTTGCATGAATATAAATTACGCACTTAAACAGTTTCGGCATCTTAACCCTGATTGATCTCCTCCTTTCTAAGGAGAGGCTTATGTCCAGCAGTGGACTGCTAAAGGCTGTTGATGATGATGATGATGATGAACACTGATTGATAAGTAATATTTGTATTTAAAAAAAATTAAAAGTTCCTCAACATGAACAGGTCAATTTTTTGGATTAAAATAATAAAGAAATGTTCTGGATAGTAGCAAATGGTACCTACGAACTGACACTAAACTATCACAGAAACAAATACTATCATTCAAATTGTTTTATTTTTTGTGTAAAGAGCCAACGAGTAGATCATAAATAAAAGAAGATACTTAAAAAAACTGAAATGAGAGTGTTAGTTGTAGGGTATCGGTCGACATGTCTAATATTACTAAACAAAAATCCTTGAAATTTTTTGATAATACGAGGGTACCGCCGAATATATTTTTTAGTTTTTCTTTGAAGATTTGTACTCAATCCTTTTTACGACTAAAATAACATGTTCTGGAGATTGTAATACGCCTAATAATTTAATTAGTCTATAAACTTGTATTCATCATATAAATCTAAATTAAACGTGGCTTTTATGAGCTTGTAAAATGATAAAGTCCAATGAGATATTTTGTGGATCATAATTTTATACAGGAATATAGAAAATTATTTCTGCTCCTAATATCTGGCAAAGTGATTTGAATAATATAACAATGTTTAAAACATGTAGTCTAAATTTCAGCCAGGCATAGCCGGTACTGCAGATTCTAGAACAAGGAGAAATAGGCTTAATACATTTTTCTAAGAACACATATATTATATACAGTAACATCACTATTTCAAACATTTTAACTGAGTGGGAATCTATTCACAAGCTATAATATTTTGGAATCAAATGCATTACAGGTCGCTACCAAGGTCCAACCAATTTGTGATATTATGAAGAAAATAATTTTAAAATGATCAATATTTGATTGTTCGTATTTCATGCGCTAAAGTACCGTTTATCTGATAATCATGTAGTTTACTTACTGGTTGTCAGAAATACAGAGTAGTGTAAAGAACTTTATATCTAGACAAAAAGTACTTTCAACGATGAACGGAAACATAAGAAACGAATAATACTTTATAGATCTTAGCATCAGTATACACAGTTACATCGTATAGAATGAACCGTTTTTATAGAGGTTAATGTTCATTCCAGAACCGTCGTTCATACCGAAGAGGTCGGTATCTTACAGTATACCTATATGTAAGATGTTATGTTATAAATTATTAACAGGTATGTTATTTACTCTTGATCTATCTAAATATTGATCATGTTTGGAACACCACATCAATTTCTATCCTCGGGACAATATTAACGAGTACATATAATATATGTAAATGAGCTACCAATTATATATAGTATTTAATTCACATAGCTCTTTTTAGATGAAATTTGAGGTATCTTTTAACTTTTGTTAGGTTCATTTGTTTTTTACGTGTTAGTTGTACTAAAAAGCATCAAAACTGTTTATTGGGATTCGTAGTAACAGTTTGTTACCATACCAATACATATAAAAATTAATGTGATTACGATCACGTAATCCTAACAAAGATGATCTATTAAGATAAAATATATCTTTGAATTGCCTGAAGCAGCAACCAGCGTACAATGGCCGACGTCACAGGCCGTCTGAATCAGTGGAGCAAACCCACGTTCATCGAATCGAATCCTTGAGGTAGAATATTGTAAATATACGCACATATTTGGATATTTTTAAAGTGTATATATGTTGTGGTATTTTTTTATTAAATCTGGATTAAACGCTGTAATTAATTTTAAACTATTTTCCCATTCTATGCTTTTTTATTTCAATCGCTTTATTTACAATATTGGAGTATAAGTAACATTCAATAGAGGGATTAGTGTGCGGTAAAACTTAATCCAGTGGGTCCCGTCTTCGAATAAATATTTTGCAGACTAGCAAATCATAGCCTGTTGGTTCCATGCAGTTTTTACGGGCCTGATATATATGTATTTAGTAACATATAAGTATATTTATCATCAGTCTGGTCACCAAAGCAGATGCTCTGCCCAGTTTGGGATTAGACGGTCGTGTGTGAGATGTGATGTCATATGTGTGATGTTATATTATATTATTAACATTATATTATTTGACTCTTTCAGAAACCCTGAATATTTTACTTACGGTGATGATATAGAAAAACTCTGTTTTTTTGTTAAGTCGAAACAGATGGCAATTGTTGGACGAAACATTTAGGTATTTTGCAGTGCACATAATGTGACAAGAACCCATATAATCTTACGGTTGCATCTAAGAATCACATAATAGACATTACATACAAATATGATCGTTTTAAGAGCATCGCACTCATGCACACTTTATAATTATAAAATTACACAACCAGGCTTGGCTATAACAGTTTTTAAGATACAATCATTAATCATAAAAAAAAAAAAAATCTAGTCGCTCTCCTGCAAAGTAAGCGTTTACAGTTTCAAGACTTGCCAAAGAGACTGTTGACTGTTATTTTTCTATTATACAATAAAAAGTTTAATAGTTAAAAATTTATCGATAAACAGTTCTCAATCCGGTTTTTTGCCAATTAGGAACTTATTTCTAATTGTAAAGGATTTTAAATAAATGTTTCAAGAATAATAATAACTAAATCCACGCACATTTTTATTTTACATCTGAAAGAGTGTTTTTCAAAGAATGAGTATCGAAAATAGATTAACACACAAGTAAGTAAATTAATGTATGGGAAATTAACTTAGTTCTCGAAGTAGTAAAGTTACAAGGAAACTGATAAAGGTATTATAGTTTTCATTCAACTGTCGTTCGGCACTTATTAAGTGTAATAACTCACTTGAACTTTGTTACGTTTATATTTATATTACCAGAATATGATAATACAAATAGCTTTCTATTAACTTTTGCGAAGAAACGGTAACGAATCACGTAAAGCCAACTTCGAATATCTCATCCATTAGCGTTTAAAAGAAATGGTTTCTATGATACTAAAAACTTTGGCTGCTATAGACGATTTAATACGATTTTAATCATCAAATTTATAAGGCTCATAAGAACAGTGTAACGGAAAATATAAAAGTTTGAGCACTACGAGCCATATTTCACATTTTCCTGCTTCGTATCCGCAAACAATAGAATACATCAAGTTGCAAGAGCCCACGAGAAAATCTGACATATTTAGAGAAAAGAAAACAATATTTTATCCACACAGCCTATTGAATCTGCTTTAGTTGTTTTTTAGAAATGTTTTGGTAAATTGTGTCTGGCACAAATGTTCTATCATATTTAGTTACATTTTATTAGGCTTTATTGTCAATTTAACAAACGTACTTATGTTGACATAATAGCAACAATCTATATTAGAATATTTTATTATGTTTTTAATCGATCTACTCATTTAGAAGTTATGTATGATACACGGACAGGTGCAACGGACAGATACAAACACAAAGTGCAACTTTAATTATGTAATTGGAAGATGTATACGATATATCTATGTATTCCTTTTAAAACGAATTCCCCTTTAAAGTAATTATAATTTAAGAATCAAAACAAAAACAATTAAAATAATTGAAATTCATTTCTCGGCCAGGCAACCTAAAGATTATTTAATCGAACCAATTTGATGATATTTTCTAGCTAGAATATTCAGGAGTGCTCGAAATATTCACGAGAGCTCCATGCTTGAGATAACTAATGTACTACGATTGAAATATTGCTAACGGAAAACTGCAGAATTGTATGAAGTTGTTTGAAAGCCACGTATAATAATTTCTAGAAACAGCTTTGGAATACGAGCTGCTCGGTTTTGTTTGTGAAAGTTCCATCGCACATTTAATGCGGGTTTTTAGCTGTAATTATAGGAAGTACATAAACGTTTTATTTTAACTCATGTTTCATTGCAAAGAACTGCTACCGAAGAATTCGCAATTTCACAGTCCTGTAAGTATTAAAACTAAGCATAAATAAAGAAAAAAGAAAGGTACAAACAAAGAATTCAACTTGTGTTTTCCTATATATGTCATTCTCCAAGTTTTCTTTCTTTATACTCGTATTATGAATAAAGAAAAGTACTTCAGTTCTATCTAGCGAAGACATCGTGAAATGAAAGTTCTAGCACTGATAAGTACATACGAGACTTGAGCGAACGAGCCTCGTTTCGCACTTTTTTTGTATAATTGTGTTATATAATCATATTAGATTTAAATCATTGAATCCGTTTTACGAAATACACAAAATATTAATACAAGAATTGCTCGTTTTACGTTATTACACGTTATATACAACTTACTAACAAGTCGCTATGGCTCACCATGCATGATAACTCGTTGCAGGATCCTCCCTTTGTGTTAGATAGACTTAACAATCGTTCAGTCAGTTATTTTACAGTTATTTTTTGTAGGTTTTCACCGAGTCAGGGATAATACCGGAGCGTCAAGCTCCCCCCCCCCTCCCCCCGGTAGTCACCGTTTTCGATAGTACCGCTGATCTGTCTGCTCATTACTCTATGCCAAAAGTGTAATAACATGTTATGTGTGTGGTGACGGATTAAGAATACGGAGTGTCACCACCCCTTTTCATTCCGTAGGTGTCGTAAGAGCCGGCTAAGGGAGCAAACTACGCAGGACGACAGCACTGTAAAAAGAAGGAAATCTTGACATAAAGCCTATATCAACTCGTCTGGTTAGCGTGGTATAGTAGGCCAAAACCATCTTTCTAAGGAGAGATGTCCAGCAGTGGACTGTTAGAGGCTGTCGATAATGTCATGAACTTTCATTCATCATTTCATGTTATTGTCATTATTTATATTTTGTATTTGACCTCCAAATTTTTCCTAGTCAACATTTCTCTAGATTGGTCAACTTATTTACTTACTTCTCCGATAAAGTCCTACATATACTGTACATAATATAACTCTCCTTTATAAATGCCCTATTGAATAACAAGAAACCCTACACCTGTTTCGATTCTATGTTAGTTGTTTCAATTTCATTACGTGCTGCGACGGTAATTGACACAGACAACATGTTCAAACGTTCAACGTTAACATCATCACAAGTTAAGGTAATGAAGCGTTGTCATAGACCATAATGTACATGAAGGATTAGTGTATTAATATGGTAATTTATTGTGTTATTTTAGAGAACACGAGTTACGGACGTTTTCAGTAAAAGTGTTAAGAATATATTAAAATAATGTATGAAAATTTAATTCCAGTGGTTTAGAGGAAATGAAAAAGTCCAATCTGTCTTTAATTATTTCAGAACTTTAATTATTGCAAGCGCCTTAGATGCATGTTGCACTAAATTTTGATAGAAAACTGTTATTTTATTATTTTTCATTCGGTTGTGTATTATTTGTTATTCAATTTAAAGAAATTGATGCGATCATGTACTCAATAAGTATTACAAAATTTTGAATTTCGTTTCGACCATGAGTCACTTGTTAGCATCACTTGCCTTTTTGTATTTTTGGCAATATGTATAAAAATATCGTGATAGTTATATATAGTCTAGAATAATTCTGGTATGATAGCCGAACTAAATATCTATATTATCATTTATTCGCACTGTTGTTTTCTTAGGAGAGTCTTATATAAAACCATCAATATATAGTACGAGTTAACGTGAACGACATACTCGTACATAGCCTTTTTCCAAAGTGTTGTTCACCTAGTTAGAAGGGTTAGTCATAAAATAAATGGTTAAAGTTATAGCTTAACCACTAGGATTTAATAGCAGCGATAATCAGTTCGCCACCACTTAGGATCGCAGTTAACAACTAAAATTGCTTGTAGATAATTATCTCAGTAAACTTATAAAAAAAAACTAGTTAAATATTTTTTGCAAATTTTTCACAAATTTATTATCATCAAAACAATTATCATTTATTAATTACTGAACATTGATTAATTAAACAAATATTCCAGTTGATACGCAGTTCACAGTGCTCATGCTAGTTTGGCGTGCAATTTTATTTAACATAATAAGCATTTCCATGATAAATATAAAATGTACAAATGTACTAAATGTACAAATATAGTCATAGGTCGACTCTGTAGAAATACAGTGATATAACAACAATATTAAACATCAAATATATTTCACGGAAACATAATACAAAAGCAATCGAACCGCACGGGTCCCAAATTTTATATTACACTATAACGCCATTATATGACAGAATTCGTTTCATAAAACCCGACGTAGCTCGAAATAAATTTCACGCCGTGTGGTTCCACCGTAAATTAATTATTCCCCTTCGCTGACGTCCAGATGGTATAACTTGATAAGCTGTTTTCGACAAATCACTAAGCTTTCGAACCGTTACTCTACTACTCAGGTGCTGTATTATTATATATTCCTAGAAATTTGGTATTTAGTTATCGTTAAAAACTTAATATACATTAGCGGTTTGAATTGTGATCTCATAATTTTAGGTAGATAAAAAATTACTACTCGCTGGAATAAGTCTAGAAATCAAAAATAACCTTTAATATTTTACAGTGTAAAGTAATTACTTTACACTTTATTATGTTATTATTATTTTTTACGCTTAATCAAATCGATCACAAAAGTTTTCCAATGCTGAGATGATTAAAGTTTTTAAGGTCTTCCATTTTGTTGATGATAAACCATGATATTCTTTAAATTATGAGACTGCAGCTCAATCAATACATCATATCAGATCATATATATAAATTTCAACAGGTTTTTCGAGTTATTAACATTATGTCACCAAAGCTCAATTCCATACATAAAACGACATAATATTATCAATCTCTTTACAAATATGGGTTAAAACATTAAGAAAATTAACACACTTGATGTCCTGTCCTGAAAGACATTTTATGAATTTTTATTATACTAACGTATGAGAGGTTTTGTTTTCCATGTCTATTGTTTAATAAATTGTTTGAAATTAAATACCGCAAATGATGTGGTAGAAAGTTTTACATTTTGGTTATTTTGGGTAACACGTTACATTTTGATCCATTTTGTTTCAACTGCCTTTTAATTAGTTTATTAATTAGAGGCAACAGTTGAAAATTATTATTTAACTTATATTTATTATCGTTAAGCTAAGGCAAAGGCAGTCTCGACCGAAAAAATGAGTTGTTTGATACCACGATAAAAAGTCGAATTTGGTGGGTAACATGCGGGCAGTTTGTATGCTCATTCCATAGTACCTTTTGCTTCTTATTGAAGGTCCCCGGTATTAGCCCTTTAAGGATACAAAAAAGAGATTATGAAGGAAATAAATGAATACAAAGAAAATATTATTTATCCTGGTTTTATGGTTTCAAGTTGCTTTTTCTTCTAGCTTTTCTACGGCGTTTTATTTTTAAAAATCCTACCAGTACGCCTGATATTATACAAAGTTAGTCATAGTTGCCTCGTTTCTCAATTTATTGCAGAGTTTTACATGCTCGCAACCCAAAATGAAAAGTTTCTGGTGACCATTAACTATGACCACTGCTTTAAAAAACCCAAATAGCAAATCTGTTATCGTCCTTTATTATATTCTCTGCATGTGTATTGTACATGCTATAATAAACAGACACGTTTCACCCACATTTGCCGCAATTAAAGCTGCAAACAAATTATGAACTTAATAACTTTAAAATTATTTCCCTTCACTTTCTTTTTGCCCTTTCTACTTCCTTCCCTCTCCTAATTACGTCACTACGTGTGAGGGTAATATCGTCAAATGATAAGTATTAAGACATTGTTTGTAACGTACGCAAGTGAGGGTGTGTTAGGAAATTTTCCCATGCAGCTGTTTTATTAATGAACATATTTATTAAGGACGTACATTCCTCAGTATGGGATGATCTTGTAATACGAATAACCGGGACATTCAGGAATATTCTGTGACTAGATGCCTCTTATTCAAACTTATTTTTTTTTCAATTTCGTAGTTATCTTGCAAATTGTTTTTAGAGAAATAAATAAATTTGTTTTCTAGACCAATTCCATTTCTTCTTCCCTTCGTCCATATAATGCTTACGTCAATAAGTAGTCATTGCATAATATGTTATTACATAAGTAACAAACAATCAAATAAACAGTTTATACCAAAATTTCATTCGACTCGGTACTATGAGTTTTTTACATACCAAAAAATCATACACGTAGCATGTAGCTGATGTAAAATTAAAGTAATAAATTTTGGTTTAAAAGTAATTACAGAAACAAAAAGGTGTTTATTCAAAGTAAACAGTAATTACAAGTTATTCAATTAAATCCTCAGAAAACGATTTATTTTACAATGAAAGTGTAAAAATACTCTGAATTTTAATTAGGTATTTTTATGGACGTCATCAAAAGTTGTTTGTTTTAAAAAAGAAATCCGTTTCACTGGACATTTTCTACGTCCCGCATCCGTTAATGAATCTAGAGGTCAAGTTTAAACAAGGAAATATATATTTATTCCTATTTAGAATTAGTACACATAAAACTAAAAATGCCTAATTTTTTTAGGCTTTCAAAATATTGCTAATCAAAAATGAAGTTCACCTTTGTACAATATGTGCATTAAGTTCATTCATAAATCTGTTAAACCTTGCCAAAAATCACATCAACAACTTCGGTTTGCAAATAGACCAATAATAAAGTGTAATTATGAGTTCTGAGTGTCAGCAGTGCCAACTTTCAAAAATTTAACAGTCAAAGTCAAAATTTTATTGAAGTTATTTTTTAAATATAATATAATATTTGTATGATTCTGAAAATAATATTATTATATATTAATTCTTTCATTTCAATGGCACTATAAATACTTAATGTACTTAAGTCACAAAGCAATTTGTCTTTTGATGGTAATTGTATTAAAGGTAGAAGCGATCGGTACCTTTTCAGTTCAAACTCAGAAAAGTTGCAACGAGCTTCTCGACATTGGTCTTTTAAAGTCTTAGGAACGTAGTGCCTTATTTTTGAGTCCTATGCAACACAATTTCAATCAACTTTAGAAAAAGAAGATGTTTACAATTCTTAGTCCACACACATACACAAAGAAATTATTCATTTTTGAACCAATTAGATATTCTTTTATTTATAAAAGAGTGTAGTTTATACTTGCCGTTTATTCTCATTAAAATTTGAAAAACAAATAACCTCTCTAAGTTGAAAATTTAAAACAAAAAAAAATAGTTTATTACAATTCCTTATGCTGTGCAAGCTCATTGGATTCGGTGATATTTTTTTTAAAGTTAATTATTGCTTTATCGTACGTAGTTGTTGCAAAACATATATTTTGATCGACCTCAGAAAAGGAAAAAATTCAAGAAAGCCTACTAAACTTTGTATTGTGTTCAAGTTATTCATCCAATAAAACGATAACTTTAAAATAATTAAAATCGATTTACAATAGACATACGACAGACATAATAGGTTAACTATTGTAAACTGATTTTTATTATATTTAGAATTGAAACAATTTTCAAAGACTTAGATTAATTCCAATCAGAAAAAAATAATTAACCGGTTAGCCCTAGGTGTGTGTGCCTACAGGTTGCAATAGTTTAAATTCTTTTAACTAGTATTATTTCATCTTTCTGAAGAATACAGCTTAAACTTGATCAAAATTGGCGTATTGCTGTCGGTTAAAGTTTTTTAGGAAAATAATAGTATGTGTAATATTACGTATTTACCTTCACCTGTCACCTGATATGGAAAGCGACTACCGATGTCCCTGAACGCTACTTACCTACCTAACGATAAATAAGAACCAAATAGGTTAAGATATTTAGCTTAAAAACAACATAAACTTAATGCAAATAGTTGGCTATTCAAATATCTTCGACGTCGTCTGAAAATCTTAATAATAGTTTGACCCTTGTCAGAGCAGATGGATGAATATATCTCGACAACCCATCTTATTTTCAAAACCATTCTCTAACAAGGGTAACAGTGCTTAGTCAAAGTACTTTTTAACTTCCATCTTTATTTAACACATAAACTAAATCAGGTGCTCTGTTGCAAAAGAAAATTGTAATATTTAAATTCCTTTACCCCATCTGATATTGATCTAATCACACGTAGTTTTTTTTGTTTTTTTTTTTTTTGTTTAAATAAAACGAATAAACTAAGGACTTAACAAATAAGAGTAACGATTTAGGTTCAATTTCGTATCGAAACCTAGAATCTACTAAGACATTCAAAAGCATACGCTCACACATAAATAAAACTTCATTACAAAATGAAAAATAAAAACCTGGAGCCTAATTGCAGCTCCACCTCTGCTAAGAACTGATTAGTATTTCAAGGGCTGTATACTTTTATTATAATTAGACGAAAAACTTCAGTTTCTAAAGGTTCTGGTACTCATATATTTGTGTTATATGAAACTTTCTTACTTAAGTGAATAAAAACCAACATTAATAATAGTTACTTGTTGTCAATACATAATGAATCACTTGACTTAATGTCCTATGTTCCCAAGATAGGGTAGGGGGCGACCACATGCTCCTGCATCACGCTCGGTCTTGAGCTTCGCACTTCTTGTCTATACTACAAGTCTTGCCGATTCTTTTCCCCTCCTCTGCGACAATGCGTTGCCAGGTTTTTTTTAGGCGGCCACGCTTACGTTTCCTTATGGATTTCAATTCGGCGCTTGTTTGGCAATATGATTAAAGTCTCCACGCAGAATGTGGAATATCCAGTTCTACTTGCAGCGCTTGTCAAAAGTTATTGGTTCCAACAGAAAAGTTCGTACATAAAGTTCTAATTCATTTCATTCATTCTGTTCCATATTTATTTCTAAAACAATAATACTTACACAATAGTCTCGTTACAAAATAACATTTAAAAAACGAACACAATAGAAAAAAAAACAACAAGACTAGACGTCATTTCATGAAAACATCAATTGGATAGAAACACCTTGTTTGCTTGCATTGATTTAAATTTCATTGAGTACACGGTGCTCTTAATTTCCAAAGGAAGTCTATTAAAAAGTTTTACTGCATTGTAACATGAGCCATGTTTGACCACATTTAAAGTAATTGTGATCATGGAGTGCATTTTCTTACTTTCTTGGACTATCACGCAATAACATTTCCTCGTGACTTTCATTTTTTCTGACAAATGAGACAGACTTATTAAAGTGTTAATTAACAATATTGTTATGAAGTGTTCCAATTAAAATATTGATTAAAATATTTGAAATATAACGTGGTCCAGATTCATTCAACCTTTTCACGTGAACTCATCTCAGCCCAGTAAACACATCAACTTAAAGCTATTCTAACAATATACCGCAATCCCCTTTTGTGATTACAGTATTTCATGACAATGGGTTCCACTTAAGTTCCTGTTTAAATAACGTTGTGCAAACTTGTCTATACATATACAACTCTTCAATGTTCCTGTGATTGTGGGTGTCGCCTGGGAAAAGTTTTCAGCAACATTGTGATTTGATATTTTTCTGAATCATAAGTAAAAGAACATTTTTGATTTATAAATTTAAGTAAATTTATTTAGATTTAGATAAAAGATTTAAAAGTTATTTAGATAAGTCAAGGATATTTAGAATTGTTTTTATTATGTATTGGTTTAGAAACTGATTTAGAAATGAGATTGTCGGACAAGTTAAAAGGTGTAAGTTACTAATTGGGAGCAAACTACGCAATCAAAATAAAAAAATACTGAGGATTCAGTGCCTAACAGATCAATATAACAACACAGTATGAGTTTTAGAGAAATTTCAGCTTTTCTGCCTTAGTTATTACACACACTTCTAATAGTTTCAATAGATCAGTTTTTAGATTTTTTATATTATGTTTTCTAAGCTAAATGTTTATCTAACCAAGACGTAGATTCATTGATTTTATTCATTTAGTTACAAAACTATATGCTGACTTTATTTTTTGCACAGAGAATACTTAAATACTTTTTTTTCTAAATACACACATATTATACATGACGATATTAATGTATATACAATACAGAAAAGTTTCCATTTTATTTAAATAGATCTGAATAGTTCCCTAGTAGTAGTAGTAGCCTTGTTCTGTAGTCATGACATCTGCAGAGCTGTCAGTCTCTTTTGAAGATTATGTAAATCACTTGTTCTTGTTTCAGGTAGAGGGTTCTATGTAAATTTGACATTAAGTTTCCAAATCTCGGGGGTCTCTTATTTTTACATAATTGCAATTGTTTAGGCAAGTACTTTTATCGAAAGAAGAAAAACAGGTTTAAATATTTTGGCATAAATAGCTTTCTCATAATTATTTCAAATATTTATTTAATTATCAGTCACTTAGTAATTAATAAGAACGAGATGAGAACACTACATAAAGATAAAGAACATAACATAACATAATAAAGAAAAAAGTATAACATCTGTCCATGTGCTGTAGCATTATTTTCATATAAGCACATTTACCGTTATTTATTGTTCTAAATTATTAGAAATATTTGAACGCTAAGTTTAGAAAAATTACCTGAATAAAGATTTTATTGTTATTGTCATCATCACGGCACGCCTGGCCACCAGAGGAGTCTCTCTGATGGTTAGGCGTATTGTGACGCTGATCTAGATATATATCACTATCACATCGAAATATCAATAAAATATAAGAGCTATGGAGTTGAAACTTTTCCGTTTAATAATATAATCATACTATTGACATTATATCCCGAGAATTTTGTTTAACTGGTATAATTCATAGTGTCCCCAAATATAGTAATATGGAAATCAATTAGAAAACAAGAAACATCTCACTATTTATCATTTAGTCATCTTTTAAAATCCTTTTATCTAGTACGTGCTCTTTCGTTAGTGCGAATATTCTAACAGAATATAAGCATTTATAACATAAGCTCAAAAGTTGGTCACGCACTTAAACAAAATACAAGACGGTAAAAGAATGTCTACAACACGAGGTAAGTGTAAATAACCTCGACCGTAATCAGTTTGTTGATAGAGGCTGCAAATTAAATAACTTTGCCACTGATGGACTTTGATCTCGGGGGATCTTGTTTCGCAATTTGTCGGGAAGACGTTTTATTAGAAAAATAATGCGGCTAAAAGAGTTCGACAGACTTTCTGGTTGAATTTACCGCACTACAAGTTAAATTAACTATCCAGGATCGGAGATATTTGTTTTACATAATTTCTAAAGTAATTTTTTAACAATTTCTAAGGAACATAAAATGATGGCCTAATTATACATGCAAGATGGCTGGCAGGAGCTGGATGCGAGAAGTCCAAAATCGATCTAAGTGGCATGCAATGGGAGATACCTATGTCCAGCAGTGGACTGCGATAGGCTGATGATGAATTATACATGACTCGATTTTATAATTTAAGGAAAAAAACATTTAAAGGGAAGAAAGTGAAGTGAAGAGTTTTTTTATGGTAAATGATATTTATTTCTGTAAGTAAATCTTTTCAGATATTTTTAGAAGTCGGATTTTATGGCCAGAAGGATCCGGCATTTCCTAAGACTCACTCTGGAAAGAAACGCCCGGCATACAGGCCCCAACTATCGTGTAGCTTAACCGATATTGGTCAAGATCAACGACCCAAAGCACGACACTACCGCCAGCAGGACATTTGAAAACACTCAAAACCACCAGAAAATTACTAAAAATATGAATTACATACTTACAACATATACAACATTTACATACTTACACAAAAAAAACTTTACAATTCAAATTGAAAACAAACAAAAAAAAGACGTGTGGCACTCGGGGACTGCCGCGGTAAAGCTATTGCATAGCATTTTGTATCAACTTATGCAATTATAATTATTTATTTATTTTATTTATGCAGTATTTCTTTTTCTTTGATATTAATTCAAGATACGTTTTTTGAGCGTGGTGACCGATAAGAAAACAATTTTTTTTCTTTTATTAAATAAAAATATTGAAGCATATATTACAATTTGTTTTTAAATAAATAAATAAAAAATTTCCTTTGACGTTCAGCATTTGATTTTGGTACTGTTTTTTGTTTTGTTTTAAGCGTGAGGTTTTTTTTCGTTACGGAATTTCTGGATTCGGTCCCCGCGCTCAAGGCCCTCGATAGAAGCTATGCAATAGCTTAATATAAAAAAGAAATTAAATGTCCATCCTTCTCAAACATAACAACAATGATAGAAACGTAAATGTGGGATCGAACAGCATCAATCCCAAGCAAATTTGTCATCTAAATAATCTGTGATCGTGTAGTAAGCCTTGTCACATAGTTTTAGCAATCGAACCTAATGAAAAGGGTATAAAAGTGTAAAAAACGAACTTCTGTTCGCTATTACTCTCGCCCTAAGTGCCAATCGTCTGACTAAGCGCAATATTTGTATTCAATTGGACAAGATTGTTAGCAAACATAGTGGCCATAGCGATATCGACCACAAAGTGCACTTCTATCTGAAATATTTTATTAGAAATCTTTGCTACTCATTAATGTTATCATTCGATTCAATTATTTTTACAATTTCTAAAAAAACTGTCTAATATAATTATGTAGGTATCTTGATAAGTGTATCTGCTTTTTATGTCTCTGTACACACATTAGAAGCAATATCCACTGGGGTGCCAAAAAAAGGTGCTTACAGTGTACATCACACACTATTCGATCATCATCCGATCCTTCAAGTAGATGAGGTCAATATATAGTAACGAGGCTCTGTCGGGAATAATTGGCTCAATTCGTACGATGACGACGTGTGCTTAACACCTCTTTCTGCTTAAGATGTGAACTGAACTCCAGTTCCAACTCTGTAAATGCAGAAACCTACTATGTATGCTCATATTATTTGCCGCACTCTAATATTAGCCTCATTGTGTTTCCCACGGAGACAGTGTCATACTGTCTTGATGCTGTCAATATGATAACCCTTATACATTTTAGTATAAAATAGCATTAGATAAAACAATTTAGTTGATATTGTCATAGTATATCATCTTAATAACTTTAAGTCAACGTTATTTTGCTTTTTTTATGTCATTATTAAATAAAACCATTTTTTCATACAATATATACCCGTTTTAATAGCTCGAATAAAAATATGGACCAGAACATCGGCAACCCAAATTATTTTACTGAGGTGTGTGGGAATCCTCTATCAAAAACAGGTACCTAACAATAACTTGGATCTGGATTCTTTGTACAAGCATTCATAGGCTTTGTTGGCCTTTATCTGATTTAGTTAGGAATCTAAAGCAAATACATTATTTGATTAGTAAAACATTTTTGTCTATCTATCATATAGATGTAATATGTATGACAGATAGACAAAAATGATATGATATGTGTGTTTTATGACTTTGATTTATCTTTATAATATCAAACAATCATGCCACAAATTGTTATGTCATACAACTCTTTACCAAACTTATCATTTTGAGAAAAAAGATAATTATTTCCTTCAGAGGTGAACCTCTCCTAATCTTTGTTCTCAATGCCCCTTTAGTTGATTCTGTGATCATTATGCACAAGGACTACATCAGTACAAGCGCAAAGTAAATAGTTATTTTATGTGTTTTCATTTCAATGTGGTTGCTTGCTTTAAGTTATTATTTTTAATATAATTATTAAATATATAGAAAAATGAAAACATTGTCAGGAATAAATTCAATAAAAAAAAACAAAAAAGTATTAGGTAAATATATATAACATTATACGACATCACTTATTCAACCTAATATTGGCATGATCTAATACACGAAAATAGGATACCCAGTACTATTATCACGCATTATATCAAGCCATTGAGAAAATAGGATGGCCCTTTATTCTTCGTAAACTTCCCTGTAATATATTATTTCACATACAACGTAAACAATAAAAGCTACTTATGCATTACTTATATTAAAAAAGTGGATACGGGTACTTTAAAAATAGAAATTACGGTTCCTCTTTGGAATATTAATGGAGTAGTACCAACATATATTATCGTGCTCAGTCAATTATTCTCACCACGTGTTCGATTTATGAACCAGCAGACAAAATAAAGATGTTCTGAAAGTTTTGTACATGAACCTTTTACTTTATTTCGTACAACAGCAGAATATAAGGGCTTGTTTACTCCTTTAAAAAATATAGCGGCAAGCGAAAGTAATTTATTAGTTTGATGAACTGTACTGATGGCAATAGTTTTTGGTTGCAATGGCAACTGCTAGGGCCTTTAAGACCTGAATAGCCATGACCGAAATAGCTAATAATACAAGTATAATAAAGTCGGAAGCCTGTTTTTTTATAGTATAAGAAGGCTGACGAACAGACGGATTAACTTATGGTAAGTGACTACTGCCGACCATGGACACCTACAACCCGGACTCACAAGTGCATTGCAGACCTTCGATGCCCCTAAAATAGGGAGAGAAGAGAGTGAAGAGTGAGGGGGATTACCAGAGCCAAAACCCTTACTGGGTTCGAGCGCCGGTAACCTCACTCACTCGGTGAAATACAACGAAAGAATTGCTTATCACCAGCTTTCTATAAAGCCTTGGCTGCAAGCCGGTCCGTTTGTGCCAAAGCATGGCTCTCCCACGGTATACAAAATGAATTTCCCATCTATCTAGTTCGAATTGGAAGTTTTTTGTGTCGGATAGCTCATTTACCGAGGAATGCTTTAGGCTATATAACATCCAGCTACGACCAAAAGGAGACGTGTATCGATGAAGAGTGCTGCAAAAACTGGGAAAGAAGAATGCCCATTCTTGGTTTCACTTTTAGACGTTTGCGTTATTTTTTCAAATGTTAAAAAAAGGTTTTATACTCTGAACAAGTTACATACGTATGCCATAGGGTTTCGGCATTCTCAGCACATTATATCGCCTAAAAATATTTCTTCCCGTGAAAACTAAGACAGAGCTCGTGCAACCCATTCATTTCATTTCATTTCCCTTAAATCTACTACGATGACGTGTACTGTTATAACCTGAATGCAGATCTTCTCAACAATTTTGTGTTATGTTTAATCTTCGTAAGTATGACCATATCTTCAGTTTTTGTTCCCAGCTAAAATGGTTACCTATTCCTCTTACTACCCTATTAAATATTTCTTCTTACTACCCTCTTTATTGAAATTAATGGTTTTGTCGTGTTTCAACGTTTATAAATTCGTATTTATATTGAAATTGCGTAATCATTTTGAACAGTTAAATTGGATTTTACTAAGATTATATTTGTAGACACTGCCCACCCATTATTTCGTATTTGAAATTTAAAACTAATGTGGGAACATTCAAGTTTAGCGTAGTATTAATCACAATTCAAAATATTTTACATTTATTTTAAAATCGATGTATATAGGACAAGCATTTGGTTGCGTTTGAAGCATCCTTTATTTGGTATTATTTAACATATTTATATATTACTAGCCTTTGCCCGCGGCTCCCCCCTCGTGTATGTTGGTTATTGCGGTATAAAGGAGCCTATGTTACTACTACGCTTACAATGTAGCTTTCCTTTAGTGAAATTTTTTTTAAATCGGTTTTTTAGACGTGAAAGCGTATCAAACAAACAAACTCATTTTCACATTCATAATATAAGTATGGAAGTATGGTATATAATAAATAGTTATTAATAGTTACTAATGTAACCCACTTAGTATGGACCTTATTATGACGTATATTAAAATCTAAATTTACATTTACATTCACTTATTTGATCCAATGTAGAGAACTCATAAGAAGAAAGAATGAAAAACTCTTTCTGTACTGTCGCGCTTTGATTATATACATTAACAAAAAAAGTTAAATTTAATAAGATATCTAATAGTCACACCGATTCACACACAAAGCTGCTTTTCAGAAATTTAAAAGCAAGAATACTGTTCGCATTTGATGTTTCTTAACATTTATAAAATGATAATGGACAAAGCTGGGTCCACAGTCGGAAGTTGTCAGACCGATATGTTACACCACGCCGTGCAAGCTCCGGCTATTCTTTTGACAAGAGACTGATAAAGGAGGGGCGTATTCAGTAACTAAGTGTAACATGTTTTGGGTTCTTTGTTTTGTGAGGTCTTTTAGAGAGGTAATGTGTGAGTTGACGAGCTAATTTAACTTTAGGGTAAGGCATTATTCTTGTAGTGAAAGCAAAGTGTGTAGGGGCTTTTGATATATGTAGTGTAAATGCTATTTAATTTACTTATAAAATACCCAAGATACAGTGTGATGCGAAGTTCGTCTGCTTCACTTTAAAATGTTTAATTTATAAATTCCTAAACATCTACTAGGTAAACTCTTTAAAGCGACGTTTTAGGGTATATTAAAGTCAGGATTTCTTTTGATAAACAACTTCGACTGATCTACTTTTTCTGTACTAAATGGTTACAGTTTTCAAAGCTGCAAGATTCTGGAATTCTGGGATCTGGGATTTAATTTTAGATTCACGGTCTCTGTGTGTGTGTTTTTTTTTGTCGTAGTTATGGGAGTATTGAATAGGTATACATCCAGTTACTTGCTTCTTAATAAATAAAATATTTTCCATAATAAAGAAAGGACTGACATCTCTGAAAAATATTAAATAATTACTTTAATAGAAATTAGTGTAAAGAAATAAGTGTAAGTTGCAGAGTAGATTTTCGTTTTTTTTGTCTATAAAATGATGATTATGAAAGTAAATATTTTTTTAATAATTTATTTTTACAGCTTAATTACGTCAATGTCGATTTTATTACTAATTTTGCTGGGATAAAAGTATTCAATATGTTTTACACAATTTCATTCAGATCCATTTAAGCCATTCTAGCCTGATTGAGACTCAAATATCCATCACAAATTTTAACATTTAATTTAGTAGCAAGATTTAAGATTAAACTAATACAGCCAAATTATTTTTTTAGTAAAAAACGAGTAATATAAATAGATGGATACATTGCTCATCGAAATGATTTTAATTTCCACACGGAGAAATATATATAATATTTTATATAATATTGTGTGATGAGCACGGTCATTTGTTCTGTGTCTGGGTGTAATTTATCTATAATATGTATGTATTTAAAAATATGTAAGTATGTTTATCAGCAGTCTGGTTACCATAGTACTGGCTCTGCCTAGTTTGGGATCAGACTGCCGTGTATGAGATGTGTGAAGTTGTTATTATTATTATTGTTTGTTATTATTTGAGATGAGTATTCGATTTACCTTTGAGTAAGACAAATTAAAAAAACAATTTAAGACCCGAATATGGTGAACATAATAAAATCATTTAAGGGTCCAACGTATTAATGTGTAATAAAAACCGTGTTCAAAGTACTCTGGAATATTACAGACGCATATCTAAATGACGTCATCTATTCATTTTAGCACTTTATTCAAAAGTCCCAGGTTAACACCTTAAATCAAATTACATGTTGTACAGTGCCTATCATTTTGTTTAAGTTATCGCCTTACATGATTTCAAGAGAAATGTTGAAGTTAAGGCAAATTCAATTTGTAGTAATACTATCTGTGGATATCGTTTGACACCACTTGTAGTCAACGTTATCCTTTAAGGACCTCTTACCACTCCGTCCTAAGTTACTACCTAGATGTACGAAGACTTCGAACAGATGTAAACTGTAGGATGTTCTTTTTCTCTAGGTAGAGACATAGTCGTCTAGGTCGTGTTAAACTATGAGTTTCGCATCGCATCCTTTTTCTTTCTCATTTTTTACACGTCTTACTTTATATTATACAAATCTATAAGATCAATAATACTTCATAATTAGTAAAACCATGGTATGTAGGCTATCTTCTTAAAGTAGGACCAAAACGTGAGTTGTTACGTTAGTATTACTCATCATCATCATCATCATCATCATCAGCCTATCGCAGTCCACTGCTGGACATAATCCTCTCCCATTGCACGCCACTTAGATCGATTTTGGGCTTATTATTACTTTCTATTACTCATGGGTGATACTAATTAAATACTTGATACTGCAATGAATCAAATCTAATAGAAACTGCAATGACTTAAGTTTTAGTTTGAATCAGGTGACAAACAGAGTATTTCTGTTTGTCATGACGATGCAAATAAGTTCATTCCAATTAATTTTGAACATTTGATAAAAAGTAAATTTTAGTTGAAATGAAAATAGAATATAATCAAAGTTTCAGCTGAGTTGAAGCAATTCCCAAATTAGCGTTCTACTTCGACTGAATCATTGTGGCTTTTTAATATATTACCAAAGCCGCCTTCACAATATTATAAGTTCCATGTAGAAATAAACTCAACGACCGCGGTGTGACAGTAAGCTCCAATCTCGCTTAAATTTATCGACCTGTTGATTCGGGATCACACCGCCTTATGTGAGATTTCCACACGATATATGTTGACTCATTACTGCCTGTTGCTTTTTATACATAATAAATGTCAGTGTGTGTCTGTTTGTGTATATTTAGATTTTAAAAACTACTGGTTTTATTTGAATGTTTTGTTTTGCTTTAAAAAATACGTTGTAAGACATAAGAAAGGAATTTAGTTTAACAGTTTTATATATCGTGAAGAAAACACGTGTTTAAGTATTACCCACGTTCCGTCTTCCTCTACGCGGTTGCTACTCGAGAACTCTTTTGCCCATCGGTCATAATTTCTTTGTCTGTTTAACTCACTCTAATTTACCTTGTTACTATATCCCCTCTCAAAATGATAACATTACCACTGAAGATTGGAGTCAGGCAGGCGGCTGGCCATAAGATAAACCAGCCAAACTAATTGTGCTGAATTAGCAGAAAATATAATTGGGAAAAGGACAAGAAATTATCACCCTAGGGTTGAATGGTAAAAAAATCCTGTGGGAATTAAGTGCGACGTTGTATAATTCTTTTTATACTTATAGCATCAAATAAAAATATGAATGAATATGATCATATACTCGTATTACCTATTGTTTACACGACAACAAGCGAATTTCTATATCTAATTTAATATAGACCTTAAATAACATCACACACACACATAAAAGATTTATCGCGATTCTCGACAAAACTGCCAGTTCTAACATTCTTATGACAAGTTTCAACCTAGTAACACGAATACACCATTACACATGAAGTGTGATATTTCATTACCGGTGAAAGGTGTCAACTTTATGTATATCTAGAGACGAAAAAAGGTACTTAAATATTAAAACATGAAGAAGAAAACGTTTTCAGAACATTTTAAAGGAATTATTATTTATCGCGACAAACGCAAAGATTTATAGATTTTGTCTTGACTTGTTTTATCCCAATTTTTTAAAGTTTAGAGACTTTGAGGTCAAGGAATTTGAAATTTTGCACGATCATAAATATTCACACGCACGTCGAAAAAATGATATAAATCTTAAAATTATAAGAAAATAGGATACCTCCTCTACTCGTAGTTCAGGGATGATATTTCTTCTTTTGTCCTATAGTGTGAGATACCATCCAATAGCTTCTTTTAATATTTAAAAGTCGTGCAAACTTCTTTTGGATAAACTGATCCCCTTTGCGTGATTAGCAGATGAAAACTTAATTCCACATACGTAAAAGGTGGCAAGCCTATTGCCGACAATCCGGCTCACATATATTTCTTAAAAAATATACGTATAAATTTCTAATTACGCACATATGTTAGGTAAGTTACATTCGAACATAAAACAAGTAATCGTGTTCATCACACAATATTTACTCTTGGTGGGAATCGAACCCAAAACCTCTAGCTTAGCAGTCAGGATCGCAAACCACAACACCAACAGACCGATCAACTTAGACAAAGTTTCTTATTTTAAACGGGTGGTATGGAACTACAGAATCCTACATTGCATATTGGCCTTTGTCAAATCAACCAGAATCATCATTATCATCATCATCGTCTGTTTTCTGTGTGGACGTTGTCTAACTCCGGTCGATCAGGCACATTTATGCCATTTGATATACCACATTTATAATTATAGCTAACCCAATGTTGTCAATGGTGTTTCATTCATTTAACAATTCCTAATTGTTATACATGCTTGAACAATTCGGTACCGTTATGACACTCAACTAGGCCTACCAGGTTAGTACCAGGTTAATAATCAATCAATACAACTGGCATATTTGTACAGTAGATTTCTAACTATTTAATTCTATCGCTATTTGTGCCCAGTGTAAAACCACAGAAAGTAATTAATATTTAACTTTAGTTATGAATTTAAGTAAGCTTTATTAATAGTATGCCTCATTCATTTAATTTAGTCCACAATTTGTTCACTTGCTACCCTTATAAAATTTCTCGTTAGAAATGACGCTCCTATTACACTATAACAGTGGAGACTAAAATAATGATTCAATTAAGCTTAAGTGCTTAATAACAGCTTCCCTTTAAGAATGATTACTCTACTCTGCCTATTATTTTATTTATTTTTAATTATTTATAAAGAGTCAATTAGTGATATCTAAAAATGTTACCGATTTGAATAAAAGTAAAAATTGATTGTTTTTAAGTACAAGATTCAATTGATTTAAAAATTAGTAATAAGTTAAGTTTAGATCTAAATATGGAACGTATTAAATAACGTATTATATAAATTAAATTAAATAAACAACGTATTATAGGCAAAATAGTTATATTGTGCGGGCAAGCCGAAAATTCAACAGATTATGCAAACAGCACGATATTGACCCCTTTGCTATAAGTATTCCTTCGGCTAGAAGGTGCTTGAGTCGTTTCTTTTTTACCTCAGTTAACAATAAAATAAAAAAAAACTAAAATTAAACTAATTAATTTATACTTAATACTTACTTTTTTACTTTATTTATTTTTTATTTTTATTATTAATTTGTACTTAAAACCTAAAATGCATACATAACCCAGGAGGCTAGTTGAGACCGTGATTTAGCTTATTTATAGTCTGTAAAATTTTTATACTGTTTCTTTTTCTTTTTTTTTTGATTGCACCTCAAATTATTAATATAGTGCTATAAGTGAAGACTTGTAATTGGCTTTCAGGCAATTATTGTAATTTGTAACGTTTTGAACAATTGTAGCTGTAAGTCTTCCATGCTCTAATTAAATAAATAAATAAATAAAAACTATCCACATTGAATATTTTATATAAAAATAATAAAATAAAACACATAATATTCAGAAAGACTTAAGTGATACATCTAGTATGTGGCATCTTTTGCGACCTTTGATAAGCTTTAGACTGTATAAGTAATAAATACCTTTTAAAAATTGATCATAAGAGACATTGTAAATAAGCCCTTTGTTTGCTTGAATCTTACCTAAGTGATAGAAAGCATCTGGTTCAAATATCTAAGTGATGTCGATTTGCTAGGATCAAACATGAAAGAAGGCGAAGGCGTCCGTTATGAAACCGATGTTGGTTCTCTATCTCATTTTTATTAATGATCTTCTCTTTTTACGGTATAGCCAAAAGAATTATTTGCTGACAATTCATTATTTGCTAAACTAGATAGATGCGCCAAAATCCTTAACGATGTAAATAATTTAATTCATCAAGTACTTGGTTGGTTGGTACTACCATTTGGTACTACCAATATCATTTAGTCCTGTATGGGAAGGGAAATAAATCCATAAGTTTCTCTTCTTTCTCTCTAAATATAAAGTTCACTGAATGTATTGTTTTATTTCATAAGGAGATGCTTTTGTAAATGAAATTGATTAAGAAGGGATAACACTAGATTCTAGATTGCACCAGGACCCTCACTTAACATTGGGATTGAAAGAGTCAAAGCAACTCAGTTCTACAGCATTTATTTTGAAAGACCGCTAATTTACAGAATTACGAGTATAGACTGCAGGGTTAATTTATTTTAGACATTTTTACAATGTGTTATGGTATTTAATAGGTGGGGGCGTGATGCAGCTGGAACCTGTTTTTACTCTGTATAGAAAGAACCTTGTGAAAATAATGACGTATTTCATTAAAATTATCCACGGGTATTATTACCAAACTGCGTAAAAATCATAATTATATTAATAGAAAACTAACTTAATTAGTTTAATTCAATCATTTATTCTGAAAATATTAAAGAAAAGTAAACAAAGGTCATTTTTAATTACATCTGTATTTAATATGATGATATTAAATACAGATGTAATAAAAAATGACATTTGTTTATCATCATCAACAGCCTTTACTAGTCGTCTGCTGGACATAGGCATCTCCTTAGAATGGAGGTTTTGGCCTACTATACCACGCTGGGCAGACGGGTTGGTAGAGGATTTGTTTCAAGTTTTCCTGCATTTGCAGTGATGTCGTCCTGCGTAGTTTACTCCCTTAGTCTTCTCTTACGACACCCACAGGATGAATAGGGGTGGTGACACTCGGTATTCTTAATCCGTCACCACACAGATAGTATTTAATATAATACAATTAATTTTAATCCAAAATTCATTACACGTCATAAAAAAAATCGTATAAATATATCAATCGATGTATTTCATTTATTCCAGGATGCTGGGCGGCGTGGGAGGGCGGCATGCGTCCGTGCGCCGGCGCGGCAGTTCGCCGGGAGTGCGCCGGCTTGCGGCGAATGCCGGCTTGGGCGCGGGCGATGGCTCACCGCCGGCTTCCCCGCGCCCGATGCGCCGGCGCCGCGCAGCACTCGCTGCCTCCGACCACAAAACATGCGCCCTTATACATACAAGGCTCAAGCTGGGCGACATTATGTGAGTATTTTATTATATTCCAAAGACTATTTAACACACTATTTCAATAAGATTACGTTCAAACGACGGCCGTTGCGTTGTTGTATAGTGTTTACTTAGCGAGCATTTCACAGGCACTAAAAGGCGCGCTTTCGCAGTTCAGTTCTGTATTCGATAGATAGGATGCATTTCTTGTATTTTATTATAGAATAAACTGTATAAAAAGTGCGAATGAAGTAACGCTGAACTTTTAATGCCCAAATCTTTTTTTTAACAACAACAAAATGCATGGCCTTATCAAATGCGTACTTGATGCGTTTTGGATTTCAACTGATTTATAAAGCTCACTTAAAACATTTTTTTTCTGTATTATAACTTTCCCCGTGAGGGAATAGTGTCGCAATTATGGATAGATAAAGGACAGTCTGTACATTGATCACTTCCGGTAATCACACCTTTCATCAATAATAAAAGGACGTCTTTGTCCATAAATCTTATTACCACCATCTTTTCGAGGAAAGCATTGATTGAGCTATTTCAGAGGTGGGTTCTGCAGCTTGTTACAAAATATGTCTAATTGGAAACAACACAACTTGCATTAGTAGGAGTAGGTAGGTTGATAGGAAATTCTATTGTTTTCTGTTGATTGTCTTATTTACCCTTTTTTTTCCGTGCGGAAATCCCCTCGGACACCACCTATCGGTGGCATGTCGGACTCGAACCGACTAAAACCGCACGCCGTCTCGGGTACTAATAGCCGGGGAACCAGGTATACCCTAGAAAGCAAGTCCCTGGTGCTGTCATATTTACCCTAGTGTGAGCAAAACTATAACGCGATTCCGGTCTCACTCTCTTCTTTCTAGAACAACACCTTCCATGGAGATTTAAGTTCAAATTAACCAATTAACGTTTAGCTTAAACGTTAATTGGTTAATTTGAACTTAAGTTCTTTTAAAAGTTTATTTTCTTTTTGTACTTAATTCCAAAACAAATGACTAGGTCATTTTAAGTATTAGTTCTTGAGCAGGTTAGCGCAATAGCATATAAAGCAGCCTTTATAATTCAACTTCGATATCGCAATAAAAATTTTAAATGAAGGTTCAAATATATCTTTATTTTAAAGGTTTAATTCGTCTTATTTTAGATTTGGAAGTCATGATGCTAACAATACAGCCGTGAAAGCTGCAAAAATTATAATTGAAAAAATGTTATTACAGTTGTGTACAAATGTGCACATTACAATTATACTACATTTGGAATGATTTATTGTGTACCATTACATAGTAAGTAAACTAACCCTATTTATTTAAAGATCATTATATGTCAAAAGTGTTAGCCGAAGGCAACCAGTTATTTAAATAACAACGACTCGATTCATCAGAAGCTTGCTCCTTCCAAAACAGAAACACTGAGTAAACTCTTATCATATGAACATGATTTTTGTTATAAACTATATGACTGCATATTTAAACTTATAACGTATTTATTTATGAAAGAGAAATCATGTTTTATTTGAAACTTCATGAATCAATGTTTGGTAATTTTAATTTGAGCGCCCTCTGCCAATTCTTCATCGAAACTCTATATCTTAAACGCTTGTAGCGCCATCCCGGTTTACAGGAAAACAAATGAAATATTTTCAGCGCCATTACAATGTAACGGAAAGTGTTGGTACTAAATAGAAATCCGATACTATAGCCATCTAGGTTGATATGTATAGAAACACTCCATTTTACTTGATAGTAGAGGGCGTTTAATGTGGTCTTTCCTTTGATATTTACGCGGGTTTGTGTTTAGGTACAACTTCAAAGGTATCTACAACTTTTTGTCGCTAGATGTCTCTGCAAGTCCCGCAAAGCACTAGTTAAAATGAAATATACAGTTAATATATTACTCTCGGGCCTAATTTCATACATAAGTTACTTATTATTCAAGTATTGCAATTATGGTTATAATCCAATAATAATAATCTAACATCTAGAATATAATATACAGACGAATAAGTGTTATGTATATTTAAAATACAGAAAACTAACCAGTTCAATAATATTTTATTAATATTTTTCAATTGACATAGAATCGTTTTTTTTCATTCGATATTCAAAATAGGTGACATTTAAATTCAATTTGCCTTAATAAATGGAGGTTCAGCAAGTCGTCTGTTCCCTACGTTTACCCATTGTAAATGGAGCAGGCTTCGCTTCCTGCCTCCACGTGGCGAGATGCCATTATTGATTTCCGGCGCCAGAACAAGACAACGCTATACCACAATTTGTTGCACTATTTTCCGTCTCATTCTTTAGCCAATATATGACCTATTTTTATACTGCTTTGCCTATATTAATACAGCTTAAGTAATTAGGTGAAAAGTTCGGTAGGCGCGATGTAATCTAAACAGTAGCGTCGGTATAATAATGTGTTGCTTTTGTAGATATTTCTATAACGCGGTGTTTTGGAACAATTATACTAGTTCACGTCATTGACTTTGAAATATAATATCAGGTTTTATTAGTACATTCAACAACGTCATATCTGCAACTGTTATACTTTAGTTATTTTCTTTAGTCCTTTATACATCAATAAACGTAATTTAAAAATATACTGAGGATCAAGTCAGGCAATTACAACCTTCAAGTAATAACCTCTTATTAGACAAGTTATATTTGTAAAGTAATAATAAATTCTTGTTATATATGTTTATATTTGACGTATTTATTAATCTGTGGCTTTATTCTATTTCCTTTGTTCATCTATGTAGACTGTTTTAGAAAGGTTTGCCAAAACAGTTAGGAGTAGTATGTGCAACTGATTGATTTAACTTTAAAAATAGATTAAACATATTTTATAATAAAAATAGATTAAAAATAATTTTTAAAATAAAAATAGATTAATAATATTTTGTTTTGTATAATATATATTTTAAAAATTAACATATTATACACTTTTTTTATTATTTTAAATAGTCAATAGACTTATTCATGTCATTCTTTTTTATAATACATTAGCTTAACCAGTCAATTTTCATGTTCAATGTGTTAATTTAAAAATTTATATTTCTGTTTTTTAAATCGGCAATTTAACAGTCTGCATAGGTGACAACCTGGATTTGAAAAACGACAACTAAAAATCTTGATTGGTTAACAGGTACAAATATTATTGTCATATTAATATTATCGTTGGTTAGACTAGTACACTGTTTTGTTTTTGTATTCTATATTCTTTGTTTCCTATTTATGGTGTGGTGATAAAAAGAACCTATCTCTATTCCATGTCATCTCTTTTCTTCTTACAACATTTAACCTAGTATTGTGGAATTGTTCGTATGCCTTTATGCCTAGTGAAGGTTAGCAGTCAACTCCTTATACTCCTTCTTTGTGAGGCAAAAGAAATCGGCGGCAGTTTTTTTTGCCACCAACTCCTTTTCGTCCGGCATTGTTTCAAATCACAATGTGTTGTAAAACTTTATTTCTTTTATGATATGTTATGTTACTTTTCTTTTTCGAAAATCACCAAAAATTATCGATTCTTGTTACTGCTTTTTAAAACTTTAAAGGCACTTGGGCATTTATTGATAACTTTAACTGAAATTCCACTTAATAATTGCTAATAAATAACTACCTTACGATAAACCTTCATTATAATAGTTTTTTTTATGCCACAATTTAAGTGTTAGGCTTAAATAAGACGCATCGTAAACATACTACCTTTACATCGTATACATGTTTGCTTTATAATAGAAACATAAAAAAACATTATGGTATTCACCATAATGTAATCCATAGGTATATACACATCATAGTCGAAATTTAATTTTCTTAAATAATTATTTATTGTTTTACAATTCACCGCAACACGATTTATCATGAAGTGTGTATCCTGAAACAAAGGATTATCGCGACCGCAGTCGGTTCGACGCACCTGCAGCGCTCGGCTTAGATACATAAATACGTAGGATTAACACCGCGGTAATTGGACACCTACTCCACAAATAGAAAAGAAATACACATTTTTTTGTTTAAATATTTTTATTATCGTTGCTTATTTTTACATTGCTTATTATTGTATCTATATTATTTATCTTTTTAAATTAAAATGAATCCCCAAATGTGTTGCTAAGCGCAAATCTCGAAAAAGGGTTCGACCAATTCAACAATTATTTTTTTCATATGTTTGTTAAGGCACAGAAAGGTTTTTATGGAGAGAAAATTGTTAAGAAAATAGTAAAAAAACCTGCATTTTTTTCTTATATAAACCACAAAGTAAATTAAAACACTTTCTACAAAATCTTAATAAAAGCTGCCAAACATTTATCGTTCATCAAACAAAACAAAGGCATGTTAGGATTATCTTTGGTATGACTTCAAGTTGATTAGGCTGTATAAATATAAAGCTATACCTGCCTAAAATAAAGTTAGAAGAAAAGTGATCACTCCGAAATGCTTTTCATTTATGTATTTTTTCTTACTACAAGTATAACTTTTGACAGAACGAAGTCTGTCGTGACAGCTAGTTTTAAATAATATTATTAACAAATATAATTTTTCACTCGTACTCTCTTCTTAAAGACTGGCTACACACTTGTGATCCTTGAGCTGCGGACAAAATAAAAAAAATATACACTAATGCATAAAAATAGATTAAACCTGCCAACCTCTAAATTAACTATGCATTCTACCGGACCATTTGTCCATCAAATCAACATATCTATCAAAATATTATAAAACATGCTCTCAGATTCAACCCAAAGTTAAGAAAGCAATATTAAATTTCTTAGAGTATTAAAGTCACTATTAATCAATAAAACATATTATACACTAAAAGAATACCTTTATGATAACACCCTAGCAAATGATAGTAATTTAATATAATGTAATCCATACTAGTCCATATTAATATAAAAAATGCGAAAGTATGTCTGTCTGTCTGTCTTTCTGTCTGTCTGTCTGTCTGTCTATCTGTTACCTCTTCACGCTTAAACCGTTAAACCGATTTAGATGAAATTTAGTATAGAGATAGTCCCAGTCTCGTAAAAGGAGATAGGGTAGTTTTTATCCCATAAATCATCGTTAATGAGGGTGAAAAGCGGGTGTGGAAGATTGTATTGTATTGGGAAATTTAATATCCAAATACTTTGATACTTGAGGAAAGATATACTTTTTACTGCGATAACCAACATTTAGCGGAGCCATGGGCCAAAGGTAGTATAATATAAATATATTGTTTTAATATTAAAATAAAGAAATGTATTGCTTTAATATTAATAATTAAATCCTATTAAAATAAAGAAACTCTAAGTAAAAAAAAAAAACATTTATATCATATATTTATTTACAAAATAAATAAATATTAAAGTTAAGTATAAACTGGCTAAGCACAACAACTTTATCCTCTCTCACACACTGCCGTGCCCGACGGGGTCCATAACGCACTGTAAAAACCAATTTAACATCTCTGTAACGTTATGGTGTGCTATAAAGTATCGAGTATTGTCATTACTTTCCATCAAGTGACCTTTCTGGACGTATGTCCTCTATATCATAAAAGAAATATTGTTTTATATACTCATAGTATATTACAAGGTATGTAACTGATTTAGAACTATTTTCTTTTTATTTACTTTATTTTATTCTTTATGCACAAGTTGTACATTGGCGGACTTAATGCCATAGGCATTTTGTCCCAGTCTACCTTAGGGCGGTGCTGAAATGTGTGGCTAGGTGCACTAGACATTAATAGGAGAAGTAAAAGAAAATGATTGATAAGTTAGGTAGAAGTAATGCGATAAATATACATACATTCATACGTACCAAATACATACACATACACAAATACTTATATAGCAACATACATACATAAGCCTAAAAATCAATAATATATAGAATTTCAAGGTTGTGATGAATCTGCTAGCGTGTCCAGGATGCGAGCTCTAGCTTTCATCTTGAATGAGAGGCGGCTGGGTGCTATCCTGACTTCGAGAGGGAGAGCATTCCAGAGGAGTACGGATTGGATTAGGAACGAGGAGTGGACACAAGCGGAAGTATGAGTGGGGAGTATCTTTTTCTGTGCGGAAATCCCCTCGGATACCACCACCAGCCTACCGGTGGCTATGTCAGACTCGAACCAAGCCGTAGCCAAGGAACCAGGTGTCCCCTAGAAAGGAAATCCCTGGTACCCCAACGTACCTCGGGCCATCTATGGCGGGTAGATTACCCCCTCCTGTGTGGGAACCCCCATGTTGATTTGGTGCTCTCAAAAGGGCACGTGCCCTGCGCAGCGCGTCTCGCCGCCACCCCGGCCTGCTTCTGCTGGGGTGACAGATGGCCTCGTCTGTCACCCCCAGGCCTTCGCTTATGTCTCGCTTCGCCATCTTCTTCGCAAGCATAACTTACTTAGTTCGGCTTAGTTCCACGCAATCTCGCTCCGCACCATGGCCGCAATCATGTTACCGAGCGAGAGAAATCCCACACCGATGGCTGCCACGAGGTCACGCCTCTGCTCCGACTGATATAGGACTTCACAGACAGCGTAGTGGTTTAAGCGGTCACTTCACCGCTTCCTACTGAGCTAAGTGCTGTGCTGGCTTGCCCCACATGGGACAACACCTTGCGTGATCCAAAAGTTGTTATTCTGAGTCTGAGTGCTCTTTGTGTCCGTTTTATGTATTTTTGTAACCCTTGTTGTCCCTAGTGCGGGAACAGGAAAAAAAAGATATGGTTGACACTTAGACATAGATACACATAGGTTGTGTAGTTTTAAATTAAAGAAGGTTAACTTTCAGGTTCAGGTTCAATTGATTTCTTCAACTGTATTTGATTAAGTCATATCTCGAGTTAACAGTATTTTTTTTTTTACAAATCATCTTCGGACTTAATGCCCTGGGCATTCTCTTCTAGTCAACCTTTGGGTGGTGTAGTAATCGTGTGAGGTAGGCATATACAGGTTCCATTATTAATAAACTAAAGTTCAAAGGCTAGCAACGCACTTGTGACTCCTAAGTTACAGGCGTTCATGGGCGGCAGTAGTAGCTTTCCATCAAGTGACCTGTCTGCTCGTTAGCGCTCTATTCCATAAAAGAAAAATACACTGCACGATATTACACACTATAGTAATAGTTATTCACTAATAGAAAAGGAAACTGTCCAAAAATACAATCCTGTCTACACATATATACACATAAACATACAAGTACATATTTACATTATATTCGTACACTATGAATATAAGAAAATTGGTGGGTGTACTACCGATAAGATCATTCTGTCATCTCATTAAGAAAGAGGTCATGTACCTTCTTTTTATATACGGGACGGTTTGTAGATATATGAATAGTATTCATATATTTCGTTCATGAGTATCATCTCTTTTTATTTTAATTTGAAATACTTAACTCAAACTATGACGTAGAGCATTTTCAAAATTGCGCGTAGCTTTGACGTGGTTATATTACTAGCTTAATCTACTTATAGCTAATCCATTGCGCGTGACACCAAAGATACTGAATAGAAATACATCGGTCTGAATGAAATGAGGTGAAGGATTTTTATTAATTAGATTTCGTTACGATTGTACGCAGTAACGCAGCCAACGAGCAAGTATTATATAAAAAATATTAAGAAATTTCCTTGCAAATGTCACGCAGTACACGAACATAATCTATATTTATAAAAATGTTAAGTTGCTTTGTGAATGCTTTAAAACAGCTTGGGTTTGTGCACTGATTGATCTCAAATTTTGACACGATATACAAATCTTTGCAAAGATTGTTTTTATCTATTTTTGACTTCTTTTGTTACATTTCCCATTAATGCAATCACATAAGACACCACTTTGTGTAATCCACAAATTGTTGTTTTGAGTTTGGGTTTTCTTTGTGTTCGTTTCATGTAAGTTTGTAAAGTCTCCCGCGACACAGGAATATACATTCCTAATGCAGGAGTTGCCTTTAAACAAAAAAAAGTGATACAGCAAAACGTGGCATTGTAATTTCTAACTACAAAACAAATCACAATTCAATTGTGACTGAATTTTATAAAGTATTATACGATATTTTAATGGATGCCACATAATTGGTAATACTGACTAACTAACTACTAACATTAACGATGCATGCCACTTAATAAGTAAACTAAAGAGTATTTCTCAAGTTAATTCAGTCATTTGTAGCTAACATAACACTAACATAGACAATTCCATAGTAGAATATTGTAAACATAATCAATGTTAGGTACAGAAGTCTTTCAAAGGCAGTATGTATAGTAAAAGTCAATTGTTGATTTTTAGGTTTATTTATTTTCTTCAATTTATAATAGTCAAATACTCGTATATCATAAGATTAACGCTCAACGATTTTGCAGTTTGTTGGTGTACATCTCCACAAAAAAACGGGAGAAATACGAGGACGAGTACTAACGTAAAATCGTAGGTATATAAATCCCCGTTTCAATTTTTTGAGTTCAAATTGAGTGCGGTTCGTTTTCGAGTTCTGGTAAGTGTAAAAATATATATGCTTACTTTATGTTTAATTTACACGTTTCACGATTGTTATTGTTTTTCATTTCACAGTATATATTTAGTAAATTTGACCGTTGAAGCTCGTCTATAATTTATCAATGCGTCTTTACATCGTATAATACATTATTAATACAAACTTATGAGCACTTTTTGAATTTTTCTTACTTGGGTATATTGCTATGTATTAATTACAAGAAAATCCCTTTAAAAAATTGAACTGACTGCAAATAATAGCAGCAATCGCGGTTAATTTGCTGTCATTTTTTGAGGAGTTTCGTTGTCTGTCAACGAAACTCATCATCAGATCTATATGAAATTTAAATGGGACCATTTCGGAATAAGCCCCTTTCCAACGAAAAAGAATTTTAAAAATTCGTCTATATATGACGAAGTTAGGCCCAAACATACATAAAAAAATATAAACATCCAATAAATTTATAACCTCCTCCTTTCTGAAGTCGGTTAAAAATAATTGGGTAATTGGGTATATGCAGAACGGTCTACAATTGTTTTAATGATCATTTAAAAGAAGTAAACTTATAATAAAAATAATATTCTTTGCCATCTTTTATCACTGATATGAAGTACACCCCAAAAGCAAATTCTTCACTCGTTCTAATAAACAGAACTACAGTCTAAAGCTGAAAGCTTCAAATTTTCAAACATTTAATAATTAATAGCTAACAAGCTACGAAGTGCTACGTCGTAGCAAAACTAAACTTTACTGTAGAGTACGCGTAGCATTTGCGGGAACTTATTCTTTGTGATTTTAGCGTTTAGGCAAGCCTGATTTACTAAACGTAGTACTAGGAAAACATACCTACGTTGCATTGCCAGTCAGCAGCTCACTTACTGGGGAACATGCGCGAGTTCAATGTGACAATATGCCGAGTTAATAACATTCCTAGTACGTTTTCATGTAGCGAGACTGCTGGGACATCAATTATATTACTTAGTAAAGGAGTTTATAAAGTTTTCTCATTTACAACTGAAATTTTTGAAGTCCTGTATTCAAATATTAGTGTTATTTTTATTTATTCTTTTGATTTTCATTTATTTATTCTGTTTTATAATATTGAATATAACATATAATTGGTGGTGAGACAATATTATTTCGCTTCTAAAGAACTTTATCTGCCCAGAGCAGATAGTGTTTATTCTCGACTTCACTCAGTATGCCAATTTTTTGCTCGAGAATCTTGTTTGTTGATAAAAAGGTACCCTATAATTCTTGCAAACCTTGCAACGTGTATAAAAAGGTACATAGGGTACCTTTTTATACACGTTGCAAGGCATACAACTAATTAGTTGTAATTAACATTCTGGAAACACATATTTTTTAAAGGTTTAAGAATTATACGACTTCAAAAACTTGTTGTAAATTTGAAAACTGCTTCTACCAGCACCTCGAATTATGTTTATATTAATATCTTCTCTTAACTTGCTCCCTCAAAAAAAACTTATTTTAGAACCATCATTGTGTCGCTTCTAAAGGCGGAGGTCTAGATCAGTTCTTAAATTATTTATCGTTTCAAGCCGAGTAAATATTAAAGCTATATAATTCTATTCGTACATTAACGTATGTCCTTTGAATTATAAATTACGTAACCATACTGACTTACCGTTTTGAAACTATTATATATATATTATAGACATCACATACTTACCATTTTCTCACACATGATTTTCAAAAACCTTACTACTAGTATTACAAAAAATCACTAATTTTAATAACATTGTTATAATTGTAATTTTTAAAATAACACTTTTGTACATTACTCCGACTCTTTTCTAACTATAAACAACAAACAACAACTAAATAATTATACTTACATTTGCAATTAAAATATTTGTTTGGATAATGATTGTTCAAAGTAGCATAGTTCCAGAGCCATGCTACAATAATAAGCGTTTAAAGTTAAATACATTTTTTGGATACCCGTAAATACAAACTAAACTTGTTAATACGATTACGGAACGACAAATCTTTTACGGTTTTATATGAGTAAAATATATCATGATTTCAAAAGTTACTTATATCAGTTAAAATTCAAGCTTTTTTACTTATTACTGTACTGTACTGTACAATATACACATGCACACAAATACTTTTTTAGCCAAGTCTTTTATTCTGGAAAAGAGGTACTTTATATTATCTGTTTTTTTTACCCTTCACAATGAGTACACAAAATTTAATGAGTATTACCTCAACGTTTGAGGTTGAGGAGAGCGTAATAGATTCACTAACGTATAAAGTATAGTCTAAACTGCAACCACAGAGATAAATGTAAATTTAGGTGAATGTATAATATTTAGGTTGCGACCCAATAACAAGTTTGAACTACATAGAAAATCAACAAAACACTCTCGAAAGCTTCATACGATAACGTCCTATAGTAGCAGTGAAGTCTAGAACTGCTCGTAAACTAGGAAACATATGTTACACAATGTTGCTTGCGACTTCAAATGTTTCGCAACTACTATTATTATTATTTATTTCAAAACCTATTAAATCTGTTGTAAAGAAGAGTTGTTCCTAAAAACATTTATTTTTTCGTTAAATAATACATTGATAACACTGTCGAGTTTCTTAAATACATTCTGTATAAGTACGGAGTAATATCGGTTATAGGTTAACGGAGACGAATCTGACTAAATCAGTAAAAATATAATACAATAAAATAAATACGTCGTAGGGTATTTACAGTTCGTAATAGGTAAAAATTTACTAAAAACTCATGATATCTTCAACAAGGTGTATATTAATTTATTTCATTCTTTTAAAAATAAATTATTAAAAGACAATCAGCTGTTTCAACTATTATCAACCCATAGATGTTTACTCATAAATGTTTAATTAGAATCAACAATTGTTTTGTTTCTGTTGAAAGCATCGAGAGTTACCTAGACAGTATCTGAACACCTGATATAAAACCAAATGAACTTTAATAAACAGTGTAGCAACAACAATTTGCCAGTATGTACGAGGCCTAAAGAACGCGTGGTGCTCGGTGCATCGGGCATCGACCTCGGTCACTAGGTCGGTCGACGCCGCAGGACGGCCACACTGCAGCCTGGCTATACCTACACTTGAACTTTACGATTGACGGGGAATATTTTTTTCCACTTCAGGATACGATGTACTACTTGCAATGTACTGGTGTTTTATCTACCTGTTTACCTACACTGTAAGCAAGTCTGACTTACATTTTTTTAAATTTACCTTTACTGAGATAAATTTTGGCTTTGAAATAATCGCGGATGAAATAAGGAGGTAACCAACTCGTGTAATACCGTTGCACTCGGGTACAGAATGAGAACATTTGGCGTCGTTGCCGGTAAGTCGGCGCCAGCTTTTTACTATTGTCAATTGGGTGAATGCTACTGTTGGCGTCAGACAGTTTTGTGACTGAAGTTTTTCACTCAGTTAATGTTACGATATTTTGAGAATAGTTTTTTATTAACAAAAGGGTCGTACTAACGACAAAAGGCTAGTGACAAATTTTATATAATCACATTTTTTAAAACAAGCTTTTAAAAGAGAGGATAAACTTTAGAATGAATTATCATAATTCAGTGTATAAATTTTCGTGTTTGTGTTGTTTCCTATTGAGAAATTATTTTGATTGGCATCAATGTTTTTAACACCCTTTTAGTAGGTTCACTTTATACCCAGTTATTGTGTCTACAAAATTTTTGAAGTCAATTACAACCTATTTTAGGGATAAGGAAACTAAAATTTGGCACCCAGGAGTAGATCTAATGTTGGACCTAGAAACTGTTAGCAAACCTCTCATTTCATTTTTCTTGAATTTGTTAAATGTTATTTGATAAATCCAACATAAGATGACTAATGATATGATTTTTAGATAGCGCTCCTGTATCGTGTGGCATATTTTCCCTAAGAAATTTTAAATATTTCAAGATACCATAATAATTTTTTAGTTTTCCCTACATTTAATTAAATTACTATTAGTATTTTATTGCTTATCAGTTAATGAGTACATTATTAGGTATAATGTTACATAATTACATACACTAATTACACTATACATACGCACATTATCATACTGTCATCATCTTTATGTAGAGTATGTTCAAAACTATTATGAAATAATGATTATTTGGTAGATATTTTAACTCTGTTTGACTCTATTTAAACGAGTCATAATATTGCAGTTGATTAAATTAACGTCCAGTATATACGAATACTACATTTGTTTCTAATGATAATTACTATAAACAATTTGCGTAATGGAGTAAATACATATAAACTTCGCGTGACATAGGACTGTTTCAATTCCCTCGGGCACAGAAGAGTTGCTTATAGTAATGGATAGCTATCGATGAGGTCAAAAAATCTGTAGAAATATTTTATTAAAATAACTTTAATTTCTTTAATCAATCTCATAGCAGCTACATAGTTTGTATGCTAAATGATGTAATACTGTGCTAAATAGTTTGTGGGTTTTACTTACTGTTTTTTCGTAGTAATAATACACATAAAGATATAGTCGTTCACTTAATTTTTACGTTTAAGATGAATATCTTAAGACCTTTTTTGTTTTTTTTTTATTTTTTTTCCGTGCGGAAATCCCCTCGGATACCACCTGTCGGTGGCATGTCGGACTCGAACCGACTAAAACCGCACGCCTTCGCCGGGTACTAATAGCCGGGGAACCAGGTATACCCTAGAAAGGAAGGCCCTGGTGCCCCGACATACCTCGGGTCATCTACAGACGAGTAGACGACCCCCGCCCCGTGTGGGAACCCCATGTTCCCTGTGCTCCCTGGAAGCGAGCGCGCTTCGCAACGCGCTCGCCGCCACCCCGGCCTGCTTCTGCTAGGGTGACAGATGGCCTCACCTGTCACCCCCAGGCCTGCGCTTATGGAGGACGGAGGTCGTTCTGCGACCTCCGGCGCCTGAGTCGCCTGCGCTGCCTGGCCCGTGCCCGGGCCTGGCGGGCCGGGAGAGTTCTAAACCTCTCCCGGTCCCGCTCCGCTCCTTCGCGAGCATAACTTGCTCGCAGAAGGAGACGGCAGAGTTCAACGCACTCTCGCTCCGCACGATAGCCGCAATCAGGCTATCGAGCGAGAGAACTCCCACTCCGATGGCCACCACGAGGTCTCGCCTCTTCTCAACCCACGCCGGGCACTCTGCCAGCGTGTGGAGAGCCGTGTCCACGGTCTGGCCATCGCAGTGGTGGCACTCAGGCGTTGGCTCCTTGCGGATCAGACACAGGTGATCTCCGAAACATCCCTTCCCAGTGATCACCTGCGTCAATCGGTATGAGAGGGTCCCGTGACGCCTCTCGAGCCAATCCTCCATAACGGGTCTTACCGCCGCAATGACGGCGTGCCCAGCGCTCGGTTGCCCGAGTCGTTCCCTCCACTCCCCTATGATGACCTGGCGGAGTTGGGATTTCCGGTCATCGATTTCTCGAATCTCGGGGCATCGACCCAACTCCTGCGCCTCCTTGCGCCACTGATACAGTGCCGCAAGGGCTCTCGCCTCCAGGTCCCACGGTGGAGTTCCGGCCAGGAGACTCGCTGCCTCAAAGGAGATCGTGCGGTACCCCCTTATGATCCTGATGGCCAGCATTCACTGCGGTCGTCGCAGTATCGCGACGTTGCTGGCCTTCAGGGCCCCCGCCCATACCGGGCACCCGTAAAGGGCCATGGACCGCACAACCCCCGAGTAGAGTCTCCTGCAGGAGTCATCGGGTCCCTTCATGTTGGGCAGCAGCCGCGCCAACGCACTCGCTGCCCCAACCAACTTGGGGACCAGACCTCGGAAATGATATCCGAAGTCCCATCGGCCATCGAGTACGAGCCCCAGATACCTGATCGAGGGCTCGATGCCGATGCGAGTGCCTCCTACCGTGAGGCTAGATCCCTCAGGCGGCTTCCTCCTGGCTTCCGGCTGGGCAACCCCGGCCGTGGCCCTCAGGGTTGCCTCGTGGTGCGTCTTGCCGCGCGCCGTCACGAGTGTGTCGTCCGCGTAGCACACGACGGCGACACCATCCAAGAAGGCACCACGAAGCACCCAGTCGTAGCCGATGTTCCACAAGAGTGGCCCTAACACCGACCCCTGCGGAACACCGCACGACATTTCACGTCTACCGAGACCGGTCCTACTGGGGTAGACGACGGCTCTCTCCGACAAATATGCCCCGACTATGCGGCGGAGGTAGAGAGGCACTTCGTGATACACGAGCGCCTCCCTGATGCAGCTCCAGGGCATAGTGTTGAACGCGTTGGCGATGTCCAAGGACACCGCCAACACCACTTCGCCCCGGGAGACTGCAATATCTTAAGACCTAAGCTCTGCTTTAATTTAAACATAATTTTGAGGAATGTGTAATGTTTCTTCAACACTAAGGAAAGATTCTCCTACTAGATTCTCCTAAGGCAAGATAATCATACCTGACAGGCCTCTACGCAAAAGGTTGATGTTGGGAAATTATACTTATATAGTTACTCCATAATTCGGTGTATATGTCTGCCATAGACGGTATTGACAGTATATTTTTTGTTCTGTGAAGAAGTCACTATAATGATACATTATTTCCTTAAAACACATTTACATGAAATTAATATTCGTAATTACCTCCTTCGAATGTTACGAGTACAACAAACATATTACCATAAATTAAAAAGATTTACACCGTCGTCCGTGTAGTGATGGATTAAGAATACGGAATGTCACTACCCCAATTCATCCTGTGGGTGTCGTAAAAGCCGAGTAAGGGTGCAAAATCTTTTTCAATTTTTGCCTTTCTAATCTAACTGGTTTAGAGCACATCGGTATAATTATTTCTGAAACTATAACAGACATAGGTAGAAACAATATTTATGTTATAAAAGTATATATTATATATAGATAGATAGCTTAAGACGCAGAACCGTCTGATAGTAAACTACACCGAGACTGTACGAGTCTTATGTAAATGTAAAAATACTTATATATTACTAAGTGCACGTATATTATATTTGAGATTAAAAGATCGTGCTCATCACACAATTATTTGTCTTGAATGAGAACCGAACCTGAAACCTCTAGCTCAGCTGTATAGATTCCTTATCACTAGACAAAGAGGCTAGTCAATAATGTGTCTTTATTACAAAAATAAACGATTAACTTGCACAGTCTCTTCAGATAGTCTTTTTAATTGATACAGTCCAATATGGTAAGTACTCACTATTGTCCACTGTAAAGTAGGTTATTCAAAAGAAAACTTTCCGCTTTTAAACAAATGTGTGTACGTACTAGCAATACATATTTGTAAAAACGGTCACGTTAGAGGCTCTTTTAAAACAAGGTATCGGTTCGATAAATTACTTTCACTTTAAAAGTTAACTTTCTGCGTCTTTTCTCTTTCCATCTTTTTGTTTATTATGAATACCAAAAATCAAAACTGATACAAACTCACACATTCTACTTTATACAGTTCTTTAAAATATAGAAAACATACATTAATGAATAAATAAATCGGAAAGAGATAATACCACCTGAACTAGATAAACTTGGTTATAATTTAACGCAAAAAATCATCATCAGCCTATCGGAGTCCACTGCTGGACATCGATCGATAGTCTATAAAAAGTTATAGGACCAATCATATCGGGGGTCGTCTACTCATCTGTAGATGACCCGAGGTATGTCGGAGCACCAGGGACTTCCTTTCTAGGGTATACCTGGTTCCCCGGCTATTAGTACCCGAGACGGCGTGCGGTTTTAGTCGGTTCGAGTCCGACATGCCACCGACAGGTGGTATCCGAGGGGATTTCCGCACGGAAAAAAAAAAAAAAAAGAGGACCAATCATATCATCATCATTCTCTATATTCAGATTCTCTATATTTTAGTTATCATATGGTTTTCCACGTTATATTTATCGGACAAGGTAGCCAACTTATAAAGTTCAACTACATGCTTCAACATAGTTTGACAGCCTCAAACTTAGTTTTCTGTAAACATGGCAACTAGATAAACGTTAATAAAATTTCATTGTGCACTCACAGTTGAAGTGTTGCAAACTAGCTACTCAGATTTTACTTCAACTATTTGGATTTGCTTTATAAAGGTTATCAACATTTCACAAGTTACCTGAAACGGTAGTTTTAAATAAATGTACAAATATTTTTTTTTAATAAAGAAGATAATAGATTTAATACATTACCAATTATTTCAATTTTAAATACTATGGCTTGTGACGATGTATACGCTTATAAATCGTTGGATTCTCATCAAAACTGCTATAATACCTCTCGAAGTAGTTCTCGATATCTATAGCAATTCGAATCCAGTTTAAGCTAACATGATAACAATAGAGTCGGCTACGAAACCCAGAAACCAGTCCAATAGCGGGCCTGCATTACAAAGCGTTCGTTGTAAGTGCAATATTCGCCGGACATGGATTTCAAAAGCGCGGATGCGGCCCTTGGCAATATTTATCCATTACCAGCATTATTTTCGTATTATGCACGCTTGCAGTGCAGTACTCCATTATATTGTTCTCTGAAATATGTAAAGATTTCACAGAGATATTCTAAAGAGAGAATGTTATTCTATTCCAAACATGAAATGATTTCTGCAAGTAAATCTTATCAGATATTTTTACTAGTCGCACTTTATAGTTAGGAGCCGCCGGCATTTTTAAAGACTAACTCTGGGAAAAAACGCTGAAACAAACCACAGAGGTGTCTTTTTTTAAGTCCATGTACAATGTTAAAGGGAAATATGTGAGTGCAGTATAGGGCCTGGGTTGGCCTTTTTAAGAAAGTACCATAGTATTACGACGAACGGGGCTCTGGCGACCGACCGATGGTGGTATATCTATCCCAATAGGCGTAGCTTCATAAATACAACAGGCTGGTAATGGGCAGCAGCGTAACGGCGGGGCAGGGGGTGCGAAGAATCTCCCGGCTACGACAGGCCACTACAACCAACAGACCCTGGCTACGTTCAACGGACGCACGCTACGGCTAGATTCGCATCTGGCGCAGCTTGAGGTGGAACTTGGGAAGATTAGATGGCATATCCTAGGGCTATGTGAAGTCCGAAGAGAGGGGGAGGACACCATAACCCTCGAGTTAGGCGTCCTAATGTATTTCCGCGAGGGAGACCAACAATCCCAAGGTTACATTGGGTTTCTGGTAAATAAGTCCCTTTCTGACAACGTTGTGGAAATTTCCAGTGTGTCGAACATGGTAGCGTACCTCATTATTAAGCTCACCGAGAGGTATAGCCTTAAGGTTCTGCAAGTGTACACACCGACCTAGGCACACTCGGACGACGAGGTGGAGAATATGTACGATGACATATCGAGGGCCCTCCCCTTCACAACTAAGACCCACTACAACGTTGTTATGGGTGACCTCAACGCTAAGAATCCCATGGATTTGGAAGCAGGAATCATAGGGGGCAAATGCTGCTCAAATTCCTCAAACGGGAGCTGCTCTTTTTGATGAACTCTTTCTTCAAGAAACAGCTCCAAAGGAAGTGGACGTGGCAAAGCCCCGACTTTATGACCAGAAATCAGATCGATTTCATCATGACAGATAGAAAGCACATATTTAGAGACGTCTCAGTAATCAATAAGTATAATACCGCTAGTGATCACCGACTTGTCCGGGGCTCTCTGAATATCAACTTTAAGGCTGAACGTGTCTGTTTGATAAAATCCAGGCTCCGACCAACTCTGCTCCAAGCCATGACAGGATCTGAAACGTTCCAGTCAAAACTGGAAAACCGATTCGCTGACGTGGAAACCACAACCGACGTAAACCGGTGTTATGCAATTCTTTCATTGCCTTTCACTGATTGAGTGAGTTACCGGAGCCCAAATCCCCCCTTCCACTGACTCGAGCCCGAGGCGGCAACGCACTTGTAACTTTTGAGTTGCAGGTGTCCATGGGCGGCGGTAGTTGCTTACCATCAGGTGACCCGTCTGCTCGTTTGCCCCCCTTATACCTTATAAAAAAAAACCTCGAAAATGTGGTTCGGATCCTCAGAGAAGATACCTTCTTCCCATCAATCTTGTACCCAAGATTCTGTGAAATGCAGCGTAAGGACAGGAAGTTGAAGCTTTCAGAAGGGACCCTAGGGCTGATGAAGAAACGACGTGAATACCCACCTGCCACCTTGTCGGCAAAGCGGACTCTAAATCGACAGATTAGTAAGCTCGTACGACACGACCTCCGGTGCTCCAATACTCTTTCAAATGAAAGAGCGATCGAGCAGAATCGGGGGTCAAAAGTGTTCGTACAATCTCTTGGAAGCAGCCACCTGACAAAGTTGACCACAGAAAGTCGAGAAGTCGTTGCTTCGAAGCCGGCAGTCCTTTTGGGAGTGGAAAGCTTCTATGGCCGGTTATACGCTTCGCATGCATCTCGACCTAATCCCGAAAATGAGGACTCCCGAGCCAGATTAACACGTCACTACATCGAAGACCAACCAGAAGTTAGCATTAACGAAATCGAGATGTCTCTTGGACAGCTTAAAAATGGAAAAGCCCCTGGGGAGGATGGCGTTACAACAGAGCTGCTAAAGGCCGGGGTTAAACCCGTATTAAGGGAGCTCCAGGCTCTTCAACGCTGTCCTGTTTGAAGGGAGAACTCCGGAAGCATGGCGTAGGAAAGTGGTCGTCTTGTTCTTCAAAAAGTATGTTGCAAAGCTTAGTCTATTCGACAATTCATCAATGTTTAGGCCTCACTGCAATTTAGAGTTTAGAGTTATACCCAAAAACTTAGTGGTGTCCACAAGATGACAAAAATAGCAATTGGACACGAAAACATCTTAAGTGGTTATTAAGAAGCCTATTACAAGACACGACAGTAATCTTAGGCGTAATAACAGACAGACATAAATACGATTAAATTGCATGGCTGAGAATATGGAACAAGATTCCTTACATAGAAGTATTGTGTGATTTACACATTATATTGTTCTAATTTTTTGTGTATTTGTGACTAAGATATTTGTTGGATTAAAGTGTAGTGAACAGTATATATAATATATGTATGTACTACAGAAATAAGATTTTAGTCACGAATAAAAGGTTTTTTATCAAGATGGAAAGCGATTTACTTCAATTTGCTATTTAATTTTGTAAAAAACCCACAATATCTAATAGGCACTTCAACCACAGTAAAAACACAGTACAATTAAAAACCTATCATCGATGCAATAAATCATACATCCAGTATAGCTCGGTTCGCTACCATGAATAAAACTGTGAAATTTAATTGACAACAAAAAAAAGTTAACAATTTAAAGTACTTTAAAAATGAGGGTCGGTCTTCAAAATGCTCGTTACGCGTATTGTTCTTCTACCACCTTTATACCTGTTTTATGCAAATAATAAATGATTTTGATTTTGATTGTGTCTTTGACTAACTATAATGTTAATAAATAAACTATATTGATTATTTGGAGGTTTTCAAGCTCAAAACTATTAAAACCTAAATAAGTTTTAAAGTTTCAATAAAACATCTTTCATCTTCCATGTAATGTAAACTGGGACTCCTTTTAATCGTGCAAGCGGGCCTGCATCTAACAGTACGAGCGTTTTGTGACCCGTTCTACTTTACTTGAGCTTAAAGCGACGCTCTATTGGTCAAGTACCTTTGGGGTACGTGATTTAGTTCCAGAGTGTGAATTTGAATGGTAGAAAGTAGATTACAAAGTTTGTTCCTGATGGTTTAGTTTTTGAATCTGAAATATATTCAATCTTTTAAATGAAACTCTATTTACTTGCACCGATTTTTTTTAAATTTTTAACCTATTTTTCATTAAAATAGTTTTTTCGTAATTACTAGATTTAAATAAGTAACTTATTAATAATCAGTCCGGTCTATGCTACTAAAACGAATTGACCAGTTAAAGACATAATCACACATAATATTTCTATGATGTTTAATACTTCGCTGTCAGATAATAATAATTAATCTGTTTCATTGTCCTAATGTATATAACTCTAAGTTTACCATGTATTGAAATAAATTAATAATAAAACATTTCTTATATTTTCATATAAGAAATGTTGCACTGCACTGATTTTACTAATTTCTAGTGGAAAAATTTTAAAAGTTTCGATATTTAGGGAAAGCTATTAGTGGTTTTTAAAATTAAAACAAATTCATAAAAAATTCAAGGTAATTAGATTACTTCGATTCGATCTCATCCATAATATAGAAGATCGAGAGAGTGAGAGAAGTAACACCTTTTAGTGCGATACGTTATAAAGTTAGGTTAACCTTGAATATAATTAGCTCCAAAACTTAGCTATTAAACGATTATTACTGATTAGCACGATCATTTATTCTGTGTCTGGTTACGAGTATAAATTATAATTAATCTAAAATGTATTTGAATTCGGAAATATATAAGTATGTTTATCGGCAGTCCGGTTACCATACCACAGCCTGGCTTGGGATCAGACGACCGCTGTGTGTGAAGTGTGTAAGGTTACTATAGCTAGTTCACCCTGCAAGGCACTGCAGACTAGAATTTTATTTCTGACTATATTTGTTTTTTCTTCTGAAACATCCACATGGATGTACGAGTATAAGAACAACCAGCTGTCGCAGGTGATCACAGGAAAAGGATCAAGTGTCTTCACTGCGATGGCCGGACCGTGCGCACGGCGCTCCACACGCCGGCAAAATGCTCGGCATGGGTTGGGCAGAGGCGTGAACTCTTGGCAGATTATGCTTTCGCTTAGTACCATGATTACAGCCATGGTGAGGAGCGAGAGCGCATGGAGCTCTGCCGTCTACTTTTGTGAGCTAGTTATACTTGCGAAGGTTACGGCGGAGCGGGACCGGAAAATGTTTAGAACTGGCCAGGAACTGCAGACGACTCAAGCACTGGAGGTCGCAGAATGACTTCCCTCCTTTATAAGGCCTGGGGTGACAGGCGAGGCCGGATTTCCTTCCTAGGGTACATACACCTGGTTCCTCGGCTACTGGTACCCGAGACGGCGTGCGGGTTTTATTCGGTTCTAGTCCGACATAACCACCAGTAGGTGGTATCCGACGGGATTTCCGCACAGAAAACAGGTGTGATTTAATAACCTGCAAAAACCTTTACTTTACCTTTTTAGCACTATAGGCATTTGATCGGTATTTTTGTGACAATATTTCCCGTTTTTGTGATGTTTTCCGTCTGATTTTGGCGTCATCAACGCGTAACTTCGAGACTAACGGGTTATTTCATCGCATTTCAGTGACTATTTTCATTCGTTGTGAGTGAGTTACCGAATCAATCAATTATGAACCTTAACTGAAATGTAAAATTAACGAACAGAATATTCAGATCAAGCAACTAAACCACCTAACATAAAGTTCTCGAAACTAAAAGTATTGAGAGCGACGGCTTTCATACGAGACTCACAGGAATAAGAAAGTTACATACTCGTAGTTGCATTTGAAAGTTTATAATTTTGAATACGTGTCTACAATGCACGCGCCATATATTTTGAAGCTGTCTGCAAATAACTGGGTCGGGCAAACTTATTTCAGTGCTTTTCCAGAGTGTGAGAGAGAGACGGGTGTACTAAGTAAGCGAACAGTTGAACAGAGCTGCTGTGACTTTAAATACATTCATATTTACGAGTATTTTCACGCCTATATTAGAGGTAGAGTAGGTAAAGGCTATATTAACACATTTTATGGACTCTTAATTGGTCCCATTAACGTAGTAGAGAGCTCATCCTCTTTGTTTTCGTTCTAATATAGTCACAATTATCGTATCTCTAATAAACTGTACCCCCTCCTCCTCAACAGCCTTTAATAACCCACTGCTCTGCTGCTGCTCTTTCTAAAGACAGGCGTATGACTTGTCCTTAGAAAAGAAGTTTTGGCCTACTATTCGACGTTGGCCATACGGGTTGATATAGGGTTTGTTTCAAGTTTTGCTTCTCTTTGTGGTGGTGTTGTCCTGCGTAGTTTGCTCCCTTAGTTGACTCCTATGACACCCAAGGGGTAGTGACACTCTGTATTCATAATCCATCGTCACACCAAAACTGTACAATTTACGGTATATAGGTGTTACCTATTATCGTTAAATAGAAGGTAAAAGGAAAGATAGATAGAATAGAATAAGGGAATGCTATATAAAGGAGGCGCTTGTATCTTGAACTGGTTGTAGCCTGATAGACCGAGCTCTCTAACTCTTCAAATATTTAAAGAGTCAGATAAAGAGTTCAAATGTTATGAGTTCATCAAGACATCAACAGCCTTTAATATCCACTGCTGGACATAGGCCTCTCCTTAAAAAAGAGGTTTTGGCCTACTATACCACACTGGGTTGCGTTGGGTTTGTGTCTGAGGGTCGTGACCAAAAAAGCGGTGAGCTGTAGCGGCGTGCTGTTGGCGGTGTCATTCATTTCAATTCAAACGCAAATTCTAACGCATTCAATAGTCTGCCATTAATCTGCTTCAGGGAAGCACTCCACTATCATGGGGTGCCAAAGTAGGTGAGATGGCTAGTGGCAGACTATTTAGAGGAGCGTAGGACCGAGCTGGTAATCCGAGATGTCAGCCCATGTCGTGTGGTGTTAGACAGCGGTCTGTTCTTGGACCCGTCCTGTGGAACATAGGGTACGACTGCGCCCTTTGAGCTGATTATCCCACCGGGCTCGGTGTAATTTGTTACGCCGATGAAATTTTGGTCACAGCCCGGGGGGCGAAATTTCAAGAGGCGATGCGCCTGGCCACCTGGGGTGTCTCTCTGGTGGTCGGGCGCATTAAGGCGCTGGGCTTTTGGGTGGCCCTGGATAAGACGGCGTCCCTCTTGTTTCATGGGTCGTGGTCCTCCCCCTGGCGCCTCAATCGTTGTCAAGTCGGTTCTCGTACCGGTTCAGGCCCAGATGAAGTATCAAGGCTGGCTCCTCGACGGCAGCTGACTCTTTGACGAGCTCTTTCGACAGCAAAGCTGGCCAGTGCTGCGTCTGCCCTTTGGCGACTTTTGCCTAATCTGGGCGGACTCAGCGTCGCGGGTGGACGGGACGCGTTTTTCCCTCGACTCCCATAACGGCCAGTCGCAAGGAGACAACGTCCGCGTGTGCCGGACGTTGCCTAAATAGAGAATGTACGCGAAGGTGGTGGAAGGGGTCCGCATGGCTTAATAATAGTGGTTCTCGGATCCCTCCAATTATAAGCGCAGAGTGGCACATCGTGTGGTTTTAGTCGGTCCGATTTAGACACACCACTACGCCATAAACCCCGGTGGGGTGACGGCTCGAGAGGGGTTTGTGTCAAGTTTTTTCTTTCTGCAGTGCTGTGCAGTCTTGCGTAGTTTGCTCCTTAGTCCACTTTTAGGATGACCCACTGGATGGATGGGGTGGTGACATTCAGTATTCTTAATCCACTACCACACGGATAACGGTTATAATATTAGTCCTAACTAATAATGTGAATGTGTGTTTGTCATATTGTTAAATGTTATGTCAGTGATTTTTATCTTTTATTTACAATATTACAAATATTAGTTTTAGTAACCCTACATTTTTTATAATTAATTTGTTTATTTTATAATTTAAAAATCATTCATAAATCGTCATTCATTTAGATATCATATAATCGTTTTCTTTAAGATCAATACTGTTTTTTCATTTACTGGCAAGGTCATATACCTGATTCTGAATTAACTACACCATTACGTGACAAAACCAAAAAGTTAATTTAAAATCAATTACTAAATTCCACCCGACTGATAGTTCATATGCCGGAGTGAAATTTCGTACAATGTCAACCTTCGAGCTCTACAGAAAGTTAATTTCAAATCAATTATACAAATTCCACCAATAGACCTACACGTAGCTAGTAAATAGATCGTAGTTAGAACGATACAAACGATGTTTTCCGCCTTTCAGTTTTTACTTGCCTATTTTGTTAATTAGGTCATGGCCACCATTGACCTTGCTATCTATTCAACATTTATAGATTTCTAAGAAATAGTTTAGTGTATGTATAAATAGTCAAATTCAAAACCGCAATAGATTTTTCATTTTTATTTAGTATTCATTAATGAACTTTAGGTCTAAAGTGTTTTACTTTCTTTTAAAAGTACGAGTAAGTAATTTACTTATAATGGGGTGGGTTACAATCAAAAGACAGAGGCGTATAATATTAAACGCTTTTGAAGTTGGTAAAAAAATATTTGTTCTTTTTTTTCTCAACGCTATCATAAAATAAAATAGTAACGATCGAATTTTGTATCTAAGGGCTTTTTTATTTAAGTATATGTGTTAGTTATTTAACTAAGCAGCAGTTCTGTCCTGCCCTTCAGAACATCATCATTTTCTTTTAACTTTCCTCAAAGAGCTGATAAAAATTCAATAAGCTATCCTATTTATTATTTAAAATACGATACTATGCTAAACCTTGAAACCAGGCTGTGCTACCCTTTTTTTTGGGGAACCAGGTAGACCCTAGAAAGAAAGTCCCTGGTGCTCCGACATAGACTGTGCTACCCTAACGATGTCCAGTAGTCATTGATAGTCAGTATACACGTGCTACCTGTTATGTATTTGATTTTTTCTTTTATTTATTTTTTTCTGTGTGGGATAATTAAAGCTGACATTTTAAAAATTTGAAAAAAGACAGGTATTAATCCTCTTTTCTAAGAACTCTATACCGTTGGTGGTTGTGCTGTTGTAAGTGCCATTGAATCTATGTTTTTACATAATAAGTTTTGTTAAAAAGTATTTAAAATAAATTTATAAAATGCTTAATATTTATTAAATAAGTAATCGTAAACATCCTCTCGATCCACTAGTAGTTCCTAAGGTTTGTTAGAACATACCTGCATATACGTATTTACAAGTGAACCACTTGGTCAAAAGTTATTGGTTAAATTTTATATAAATAATTACGTAAACAAAATAATAACGACTTCTCAAAATCAACTAATAATCCTATATGGTGATAGATTCTGTTTGGGTGAAACGCGCGACGTCGTAAAATTTTGATGACACTGTATTAGTGCCTCAATCTAAGTAAGGTACTCTAAACACTAGGACCTTGTCTACAAACTCTTAATAATGAGCCAGATTTTTTTTCATTGGGTTTGCAATAAGAAATATACTTAAAATTAACAACCTCTGCGACAATTCTGTATTGTGACGATAACAAGGACAACGAGTAGTAATGTTACGTGTGCCAGTCTGTCTATCACGTTTATTTACACGTGACAATCTCGTCCCCAAGTGAGACAGAATTGTCAACTTTTCGTAAGGTGCAAAATCAAAGCATACAATCGATAGGTAAGTAGTGTGTGTTGTGGTGCGTGGGCGGTGTGCGGTGTGGTGCCGGTGCACGCGGCTGCAGGCCGGAGGCCGAAGGCTCGGCGGCGTTGTGCGGCCTGTCAGCGCGGTGCGGGCGTGCGCGCGCATCGGCGGCGGCGGCAGGCGCGGGCGGTGCGCGGGTCAGTGGCGTGCAGCGCGCGCCGCGGACGCCCGCACCGCAGTGTCGAGCAGGAGCCCGCCATGCCCGGCCCGCGCCTATCCCGCGCAGCCTGACAGCATGGCCTACCCGACCGCCACCATCACACGCAGCCACGCTCTGACGACGGTACGCATCATCGTGTGAACGTATTTACTATACGAGGTCGTCCCTCGCATCGCGCCATCGCGCTTTCTATCGCCACACACCTCGTTATTTCCGATCAGTGACAGTGTTACCGGAGTCTGGATAGCCAGTGAGGGTCGGTCAACGCAGAGGTTTCGTCTCGATTCGATCGTCCGCAGACCGAAAGGAGTAGGCACGAGTGGTCGCCGCGCGCCACGCTAGATGGCGCCGGAGGTCGCTCCTGCGGCGAGCACTCTCCGCCCGCTCCCCGCTGTCACCGTCGCCGCCTTTTGTTTCGCGCCGTTCATGTACATAAAATAATAATTGGCAGGCCGGTGGTGAACACCGCCGCTCGGCGCCGAGCCGTCGCTGACGTCAGCGGAGCCCGGGCTCGCGCCTTAGCCGAAAGCCCGGCTTCCCCGACCTTCCGCCACCGCCGTCTACAACTCGCTCGACACACGACACTGACACGTCAAGTTCTACACTAACCCTCCGCCCCTCTTACGTGCCAAACCCGTTGCAAAACGAGACGTTAACGTTCAATCGACTGAATTTTGAAAACGTTTACAAAATATTTCAAATTTTTAATATAACTATAGTATAAAACAAAATTCGCGCCGGGTACAAGCGACATAATAGTCATGAGACATCGAAAATGTGTAGGTTTCATTCATGTAACCTATAACGGTTGGAAATTGATCTGCACCTAGCAACAATCGTGGCGGCGAGGGCAACCATCTTTTCGATTCTTTACTCTAATGTTCGGTGAATTTATTATAAAAATGGCAAGAATAGAAGCAATATATAGACGTGGATTCATTTAGTTAAAGGAGTGCGGTGGGTGCTGAGCGACGCGCCGCGCCCATGCCCCTAAGTCTGGTGAGTGGTAGATTATAAGGCTTCTTGCCGTGCCATTTTCACGAGGAATACCGCGTACGTGTTGTTATCGTCTATAAGCCAATAACTATATTGCTACCAAACCAAAATGGATGTTATTTTATTGTATTTATATTATTAAATGCGGCAGTTTATCATTCAATTTACTCTTTTATGTATTTTAAATTAAAGCTAATAATAACAATTACCCCCGATTCAGTTGTAACCGAGATTATCATAATACTATTATATCTTTACAAGAAGTTGTTTTTTTAAACAGTGACCAATTTTAACACAACAACGATAAGTAATAATATATATTGCATACACTAAATGCCTTATTGACGACTTAATATTTTTCTTATAGGAAGTTTACATTACACAATTAACATATTCATAGAAAATTTACAAAACCTTAACTTACTTTTAATTGACCTAAACCATATTTGAATACATAATTATGAAAACCAAATTCAGTAATATGTAGTCAATACTGAGCAAAAGATGGCGTTGAAGCGAAGTAAGAAAGCGTTCCCTCGGAGCTTTAGACACTGGAACAAAATATTATCATTCGTTTTTCAAATTTACTTTATATTTTTTTAATATTGTTAATTAAAGCACAACAATATTCCAACAGTGAACAAATTTACCCAATATAAAACACAACATTATTTTGTACTTTGTTTTCATTATGAATTGTATGTATTAAGGGTCAATTCAATCAAAATCAAGCTTGTTATGTGATATATAGTTCAAATAAACATGGCAAAGTATTCTAATTTACGTTACTTTTTAAATAGTATTGCAGGTAACATTACAATTACATTTACAGCTAAAAAATGTTCGTTATAAACATTGACAAAAAGATATTTTGTTCTTGAAACAGCATGAAACAAAGATAAACCCTGAATTGACTGTTCTGCAAATTTTTTTTTTTTTGCATGCAATTAACAATTATATTCATCTTAAACAACAAAATATCGTCAAACTTGAAAGATTCGAATATTTAACTGCACAGTATAAAATTTATTTACCTAATCAAAACGAAAGCGTGTGTATATTTCTAAAGATGTTATTAAATCCTGAAACAGAGAAAAATGTGTTAAGCAACGAGATAAACGGAGAACAAGAACGAAGTTATGTAATGAATTTCGGAAATGTGTGTCTATGTAAAGGACATTGGCTAGTTCACTGACATCAAGCGCAAGTGGGCTTGCTTTGACCCCGCATTGGATTCGTGTAAACCGACTACCAATCGATTTCTTTCGTTTATTCTAATGTAACTTGATTGATAGCGGTATCTTTTCGTAATTATTTCTTCAAGTTTTGAACTCATTTAAAGGTACTGAATTAAATTTTCAGAAGATAAAATTAGTAGTAACGTAAATTCTGATACAATATCTTTATAGACCACCTGAAAAAATTTAATACTAACTGTAATGCATGTTATTCTACTCCCCGATAATAACCTTTTTCTCTTAACTTTCGCGTTTCACGATATAATTGTAATAATTTTTTTTTCGACCTGACCGAAATTTTCCTTAATTTTTTTTATGACACCGTGTGCATATCCGACAGATTTCAAAACTTTTGTGAACAAGAAGCGGTAGAACGCGCAAACCTATTGTGAAGCAACCTGCCGCTTTTTTTTTTATATTCTACTTAAGTACTTTTCTAAACAGCGTTTCTACAGATTCACTCTATAGTATTTCAAAACAAAGATTTAAAAAAGATCTAGGTTTTTTGGACGGTAAAATGATTATTTTAAATCTCTCGAAAATTTAAACCTAAACTATTTTACAACATTGTTTTCTTCAGTCATGTCTAGGAAACTTATTTAACAAGAACAAAAACAAGTTTTAAGTCCATTAATCGCTATGAATATTAAGAACTCAATATGTATTTAGATGCACAATCTAAACAATAAGAAATCAAATTTCAGTTATCACTGGAATTAGAACACGATGCAGCTTATAGAAATTGGGTCAGCCGAATACGAGTATACCATTATGTGCTGACTTTGCCTAAGGTGAGCTCTCAGTTTACATCCATCAATAATATATATTATTTCAACTAAGTAGGATCGTTTGCTATACCAATTCACGAGTTTGAGCTAGAAAATATGAGACCATCAAACATTCGTTGAGTTGCAGATAAAAAATTTCGAAAATTTTTGTCTGTTATGACACTAGACTGATTTAAAAAAATCTTTCATCATTGGAAAACTACATTTTTATCGCAATAACCGATATACACGCGGGCAGAACCGAGGAGAAAAAATAGTATAAAATATTTACATTAAAAGATTTGAAAATATTATGTTAAACATTCAATTGAACAACTGTTTGAATAGTTTATACTTCTATGTGTATTTTTATTTTCATGTTAAATATTCACTCAAAGCATTATTATTTCGAAATTGTTTGTTACAGAGTTGGTATTTAATTATCCAATCTTTCAACAACATTTATTGCTAAAATAAAAATTTGGGAACCGTGCAAGAGATCTCGTTTTACATTGACGTTGAATTAGATTTTTGATTTTCATAAAAGAATTTTTAACCGACTTAAATGCAAGCTTAAATTAATTGTTGTTTATTGTACAACCTGTAAGCAAAAAAAATTAAACAATGTCATATACCATTTTTTGCAAACGATAGACTTACTGCTGGAAATAGAACAATTGCTATAATATGTTTAAAGCTATAGTTGGTGATAATGCTTTATTTAACGTGTGATGACACAAAGTTTTCCTAGAAAGCTATGCAATATCTTTTATGGTGAACAATGACGAAAAAGCAAACCTCTAGCGAATTCAATGACTCATTCTACTGAAAACAACTACAGAAAATTCGTAACACCATTTTAGCCGCAGGTTAATTATTATCTTTTATATAAGCCACTAATGTTTTACGGGCTACGTATTTGTATCGTAAATGTTAATTTCACAGTAAATACTTTGAAATAGAAAAATATGCCAAAAAAAATATATCTATCAAATAGAAATAATAGTGAAAAAAGTTTAATCTCTCTAAAGTTAACGAAATTTGTAACTGCAAAAAAAAACCTTATTAGATAAGTACAACATGCTGTACCCGGCCACGCTTCGCTATGGCAGTTTATGGTTGCAAAAAATTGATTAAAACCATCTTTGAAGCGTGTTGTATATCGTGTCAACATTTGAGCTCAATCGGTGCAAAACTTTTTAAGTTCTTTAAGCGTATACAAACCAACTTAACATTTACATATCTAAATGTAGATTATTTATGTATTCACTGAAGACACAAGATAATATTTTAACATTTATTTGTAACCTATTAAGGATAATATTACTCGTAAGAATAGCGTAACCATTTTCCATGTTCGACTAATGTGATTCAAGTTAGCTCACTTACACATGTATGGACATTTAACGCTCCATCTAACATGGAGGACGATAGTTTTATTAGTATACATAAATACGTGAGGAGAATTCTTTTTACGCATTCTCAAGCAAGCGCGCATATACGAGTATGTTTAAGGATGTGAAATTTAGAATGTTAAAGTTTGTAAGTAGCAAAAGTACAGAAAGCCAACGTTAAAGGTACAAAATATTTCAAAAAGCGTTATATAAAGCTATAGATGTTCAGTATACATTTGAGATGTCACGATATAAAAGTGTATACTATGTTGCAGTCATATTGGTCAATGAAATACAATTAGAAGTCCAACATGGTCGAAAATCGGCCGCCAAACAATCTGTAGTTCGTATAAATATATAGGTCTATTTACATATCCTCGATTTAGGTCAAGATACAGGTGTAGTCATGCAAAAATATATCTATTCGATTTCAAAGTTATCGTTATAAAAACCCAACAAAAATAATCTTTGACCTGGAATTGCAAATAAAGTACTGTTTATCATGAAAAGTAAATATTAACGCTACTCCTCAAGGAATAAAGACTATTATTTTCAAGATCACTGACATCCAAACTCAATAGCTAGTATTACTTATCATTTGTAGGTATAACAGCAGAATCCACTATCACCTAATAACCACATGACTGCGAAAGTTCAATCACTTATAGAAGATTGTATCGTAAATAAAAAATATTGAATGTGGTGAATACTCGTAGATTGAAAATGTGCTGTTACTTTTAGGTGAAAATACCTTTCGTCACTGTAAAATTTCCGGTACCTCTTGAATGTATAGTAGGTACTTAGTAACAAAATTATTTGGTTTAACAACAATAACAGAGCCGTATATGTAGTACCTTAACAGGACTTTCTAGTGAGTTCAGTCAGGATAATTTTATTAAAGTTATTGTAGATGCGTTTGAAACTCATTGTGACAGTATATACTAGTAAAAGTTTTTCTTTTTTAATTCTTTCTTTCTTTTCTTTTTTCTTTTTTAAAAAGACAACTCCCACATTAGGAATATATCCTGTGTCGCAGGAGATTTTACAAACATACATAAAACGGACACACAGAACACCCAGACTCAGAACAACAATTTGTGGATCACACAAAGTGTAGGCCCATGTGGGCATCGGACCCACAACACTCAGCGCAGTAATAAGCGGCGTGGCGACCGCTTAAACTACTACGCCATCCGAGCAGTCATTATATTGTTTACATTAATGGAAAATTTTATTTTTTATATGTGTCTAATTGATCACTTATGTGATAAAACATTACATCTAGTACCCAGAAACTAAAATGGCTACTTCAATAGCTATTCAAATGAAACAAAAACCCTCTTCTCAATTTATTTAATGATAAAGATTATGGAATATTCCTTGCCCTTGATACTCCCGGTATTTTATCATAATAACATAATAACCTTTACACACCTCAAACACGGCAGTCTGATCACAAACAACGCAGCCCATTCCCACGGTAAACAAACAAATGCAGAAGTATTATAACATGGCAAAACCCCAACGTATATTGGGCAATCGACGCAATTGCAGGATGCGACCCATCACTGCGAGTTCCGCTACTGAGTGTTAAACTGTTGTCGGTATGTTTGTTGCATTAGCTATGCCAATTGTTGTACTTATCAACCTATGTCACTGCTGCGGGTCGTACTCTATTATACCGCATGTATCCTTCCTCATTGCAACCAGATTTTTTGAAATGTGATTGGTTGGTTGTTGTTTGCGCATTCGAATTGATTAATTATTTATTTCTCAACATTAGTTTAGATAACTCGTTTTGCACTAAGTTAATCAAAGTATTAGAGGCTCATAGTATGTGTTGGAATTGCAGTAATTAGAAATAGTAAAAAATGTAATAATTACATCGATATAATTGTATTAATTACGTATTAGATACAATGGTTCAACTTTATTTTTACTCGATTATCGTACATGTCTCTCCTTCTTGTACTACGACGTTGTTGAAGTCAATCGATTTAGTGTAAATTGCTTAAAACATTACAGTGCCCTTTGTCTCTACCATTAAACTAACAATCAATTGCCAAATTAATGTACGATTTTTTTTATTTAATACTCGTTGTAAGACTGTGTTGTCTTTGTTTACCTTTGTTTTGTTTACCTCTTTGGGGATCAAGTCTAAGATGTATGCGTGATGATTATTGTAATAGGTAAATGTTTTTAAATTTTTAGGCCTTCTTACGATTATATTGAATTTGATATTATTATTTCATTGATAATGGGAGGATGCGGCATAGCTCTCGACATTATAATGTTTTTTTTGTGTCGGGTTTTTTTAAATATTGTGTTATTATTTCGTCTATTGTCTTAAGAGACAATAGACGAAAGCTGATAATGTTAAAAACAATCTTCAAAATAAGGCAGTGACATCAAAGTGACTTTTTGTAATATTGTAAATAACAATACAATAATTAGTGCTTAATTGCATATAATCAACGCAACATATTAAATCTCACTAACTGTATTATTCCTTTATAAAGCTGTTTGGAACTGTTGATTGATTTAGTACCGCACACGAGTAGGTACGTGTCGGACGCTTGTTCGATAAGTGATAACAAATTGCAAATGCATTGTCCGCTAACACATATTTTATTAAAAATCTTTGTTAAAAAGTTTTATAGAGACAGAAACTGTATATTCTTTTTTTAAAAGACAACTCCAGAATTAGAAATATATCCTGTGTCGGGACATTACAAACGTTCAAGAAACTGACACAAAGAACACCAGACTCAGAACAACAATTTGTGAATCTCACAAAGTGTCGTCCCATGTGGGGATCGAACCCACAACACTCAGCGTAGTAGTGAGACCGACCGCTTAAACCACTACACCATCCGTGCAGTCGATGCATCACCGTTATGTATGTGTGACAAAGAAAGTAAGACTATCATCCTAACTTTTTGCTGTTTTCCCAATTTAGTAGCAGTAGTTCTCATCCCGCTGCAAATACAAAATATTTATAATCTACTCAAAAGTGACATATTCTGCAACAAGTATATGTCTTTACTGTATTAGCACTTTTTACCTTGATATTCTGTTAATTCTATCAATCGATCAGACTATTGTGGTTTACAACCCTGAGAATCATTCAACCATAAATCTATCAAAACTCTGCTATGATCTTTTGATTTTAAGTTCTAAGTATAAAACATACATCAGGTATTAATGATTCGTACAAAAAAGAACTTATTTTACTTAATCGAAATCGCCTTCATTTAACAAAGACTGGTTTTCAGTAATTAAATTAGCCAATACTTTTCAGCATCTACATTTAATTTTAAGGTGAATTCGACCCCATGGACGAAAAATCTCCTGTGAACAACATGTGAGTTAGTTAGCCAGCTCAAAGAACTAAAATACCAATACTTTACCGGTTTTCTTGCTTGGGAACTTTCCGATAATGAAGTGTGCAGTCAATATATACACACTTTGTAGACCAATTAGCGACATTTGATGCTAAAATCCTAATTTAACCGATTTGTGTTGACTAGACAGACGACTTTGGGTTCGGAGTTTATGTTATGTACTAATTGATTAGTAATTTAATTACTATTACTATACTATAATTACTTTAAATACTAAAAAGTAAATAAATTGTTAACGACACCTATAAATCGACAAAATGTACGTATGAATAGATTATTTTAAACTTGCCTTCTAAGAACACAATGTAATCAATGAATACCGCCGTTAACATTGTACTAGCTAAACTCTGACATTTAAGCATTATCTCTGTAAAACATTTGGCCATTATACTAAGTAATTGTTACAAGAATATTAGAAATAAAGTGACTTCAATATCGAGGCCGTCAATACTGAGGCCACTCTTAATTTGAGGTGTGTTAATGCATTATTTATTAACTTGACGTTTATCATGTTTACAGGTATGAAAACCCATAAAAAAACAATATTGAAAACCGACCAAATATGAGTCAGACTTAATCACAAAAATAAAGAACACTTAAAACACGCCAATGTTCTGTTTTCACACAGTTATTATTACTTGAATTTTTAAAGTAGCAATGAGAATACAAACTCGCTGAAAATGTTGGCTATTTATCTAATACCCTAATACTGTACATGACAGACAGTCATACTGACCTTAGGATTAGTAATAGGATTCCTTTCTAACATTTCTCTGACCACCATTAAATTAGTGATGTCTTAGCGAGCTATAAGTAGCCCAGTAAATCTATCGGGTCTATTTTTTGAGCAGTGACAAATAAAATTTCACATTGACGATTGTAATAATCTTGCACAATAATGACGTGTTTTGAAAACTCAAGAACTATTTTTTTCATCATAAATAATTTGCGTTAAAGTTATGATTTCAAATCAAATCAAACTTTATTCTTTTAGAATGTAGGTAAAAATACAAATTAGATGTTGTGTATACAAATTTTAAAATAATATTGTGATTAATTATTACTTACAAATATTTATGACTGATATTAATTAAAATTAGGAAGTAAAGCAAGGCACTAAAATTATAATTAGAAATAATAGAATGGAAAGCCTTGGTTGTCAAAAAAAAAGCCGTGTGGTGTCGTGGGACACCCGATAGGAACGAAGTTGTGACGATCTAGTAAAACTGATTTGACACGATTTTAATTACAACGCCATCTATGAAAGCGGCTATTACCTACATATTAAAAACAATTAAAACAATTTATACATTGGTAAAATCTCCTTGCGAAATGATTTCCTATCTATTCGATAGATGGCGCTGAATGTCTCACAAGATGACACGAAAATAAAGAGCAAAAAGCCAACATCACGTGGTATTCCCAGGCGGTCACCCATCCAAGTACTAACCACCCGATGTGGCTTAACTTCGGTGATCGGACGAGAACCGGTGTATTCAACATGGTGTGGCCGTTGGCGAACGTTAAAGCAAATTTAATGTATGGTATCCACAGTTAGACGTCAATTTATATTAATAAAAAAGTGTCGTTCCAAATTTTCGTACGAATTTTATCCGTCTAGCCCCCTTTCACAACGCGCGATAAGGAACTTCGTTCCAATAACTACAAAAATGTCAAATATGTCATTAAAAATAGAAAAAGAAAACATTAATTGCATCATTTAAATAGTCTTTTAGGCAGTAATAACATTATTCTACCAGGAAGTCAGTGAACTTATTTTCCAACTGTAGAAATGGCAAAATTTTCAGTGTGTCTGGAATTATATATTGTAGACCCCATACACAATACGCTTTTAATTAATAATAATAATAATAATTAAGGGGCTTAAGAGGCTCACGTTGGACGGCTGGATCAAGGGTCTGATACAGAAGGCAGTCCTCCTTGACACGGCTCGTATAGTGAGGAGGTTCCTATCTTTGCAGTCCTAACCACTGGTGTCTTGGTACCTGTACCTGATGTCGGTGGTCTACTATTTTTTATATTTTTAAATGTATTTTTATTTCTTTTGTAATATATTTAAAAATGTAATTAATATGTATATATAATTTAATAAAGAGAATAATAATAATATACTCAGTACAATGATATAATAAGGAATACTTTGGAAGGTGCTATCCTGGAATATGGGTCCATGAATTTCGTAAACAGACCACGTTTACCTCGTTTGCCGATGCATAAGCGAAATAAGGCGTTAGTATGTGCCCTTGATTCTATATTACCACCATATTTTGAAAAATGTGAAAACCTCAGTGATGCACATTCAATTCTGTATTGTGCGGCCGTTACTGCATGTCGAGTAGCTGGTGTCAAATTCTCAAGAGTTGACATGGCTCCTCGACTTAAGTCTCTGGTACCGTCGTGGCAGTATAGAATTGAACGTCGTATCGCTGAGGCAAGGGTACTCATTGGCAAGCTTATCTGTTTCAGATCGGGCAACACACGCCCGAGAGTAATGCGCTTTGTGAATCAGGCTTTTTCGGGAACTGGTATCAGGTCCTGTGAATATATGGCACGAGTCACAGAGCGCATTGACTTTCTGAAACAGAAGGTTTATGCATGGGCAAACCGTATACGAAGGTATAAAAAAAGAGTGGACCGATATACTCAGAATCGCACATTCCAAAGGGACGAGAGGTGGGTTTATAGACGGTGGGCGCAGCCTGATTTAGTGAGTGATGGACATTTTCCAGATGTTAAAATTACTAATACATTTTGGCGTAACATATGGTCGATGCCTATCACTCACACAGAGGGTGAATGGATGCGAGATGTCGAACGATCGTGTGAGTCAATCAATACAATGGAGCCAGTATCAATTTCAGATATGGATATAGCTTATGCAGTTCGTTCGCTACCGAATTGGAAGTCAGCGGGACCGGATGGACTGCATAACTTTTGTTTAAAGTGGCTCCGTAGCTCACATGTACGTTTGGCATCTCATTTTCAATCATGCCTAGAATCAGGTTCGCTTCCATCTTTTATGACTACAGGACTAACTCACCTAGTCTATAAATCTGGTAGTGCCACGGATCCCAAAAATTATAGGCCCATAACGTGTCTTCCGACGTTATATAAATTACTAACGTCCATTCTTAGAGTGAAGATAACATCTCATATTACGAACAACTCTATTATATCTCACTCTCAGAATGGATGTAGAGGTGGGGCACGTGGCACTAAAGAGCTCCTTATTATTGACATGACTATTAACCAACAAGTTCGTCGTAACCGAAAAGATCTGTCGACATGTTGGATAGATTATAAAAAGGCTTATGACTCTGTACCGCATACGTGGCTCTTGAGGGTGATGGAGTTGTACAAGATTGATACAACTCTATGCACTTTTATGGAGACATGTATGTGGCAATGGAGAACGGTTCTTTGCTATCCAGGATGTCGGCAATCTCAAGGCGATGGCGAATATATAATGATTAAGCGGGGTATATTTCAGGGTGACAGTTTAAGTCCCTTGTGGTTTTGCTTAGCTTTAAATCCTCTCAACACTATGTTCGAGGGTTCAGGGCTAGGCTATCGTTTGCAGAGAGATGGTAAGGTTATATCCCACCTCCTTTACATGGATGATTTAAAACTGTTTGCTTCCAGTAGTTCCATACTGATGAATTTATTAGAAATAACTAAAACCTTTAGTAAATGTATCAGGATGGAATTTGGTGTAGATAAGTGTGCAATCATGCATGTAAAAAGAGGCAGGGTTGTGGAGTCTGATAGGTTGGAACTCTCAGATTCCACGCACTTTACATGTCTCTCAGCTAACGAAACTTACAAATATCTGGGTATGTCACAGGCGTTAGGTGTAAATGAGTTGACTATGAAACAATCGTTACAGGAACGCTTCTTTAGCCGCCTGAAAAAAGTAGTAAATAGTCTTTTATCAGGTGGTAATAAGGTGAGAGCCTATAATGATTGGGTCATACCAGTTCTAACTTACTCTTTTGGCATACTTAGATGGACTCAGACTGAACTAGATACCCTGGATAGAAGAGTTCGTACATTGCTTACTGTATACCGAATGCATCATCCACGTTCATCGGTGATGAGGTTATATATTCCACGAAAATGTGGTGGTCGTGGTTTTCTAAATGTCAAGACCCTCCACAATCGTGAGATATGTAACCTTAGGAATTACTTCCTGTCTGTTGTAGTTGATAACGGACTCACTCCGCTTGGTCTAGGTAAAGAGAACTGGCGCAAATTTGCAGTACTCAACATTACTGATCGTAAGGAGATATGGAAGGGCAAAGAGCTGCATGGACGTTTTTATCGAGCCTTGAACAGGCCTGAGGTAGATCAACTAGCGTCTGTATTCTGGCTTCGATTCGGTGACCTCTTCGGGGAAACTGAAGGTTTTGTCTTTGCAATTACTGATGAAGTTGTTATGACGAATAATTATCGGAAGTATATCCTGAAGGACGGCACAATAGACATTTGTCGGGCATGTCATTGTCCTGGTGAAAGCCTTAGACATATAATTTCCGGTTGTTCTCGTCTTGCCAACGGCGAGTACTTGCATAGACATAACCAAGTGGCCAGGATTGTCCATCAGCAACTTGCTCTTAAGTATAACCTTGTGACTGTAGAGTTACCGTACTACAAATATGTGCCCGACCCAGTTCTTGAAAATGGTCGTGCAACGTTGTACTGGGATCGCCTTATTATCACTGACAGGACTATAGTTGCCAATAAACCTGATATAGTGGTAATAGACCGATTGCAGCGCCGAGCAATGATTGTTGACATTACCATTCCACATGACGACAATCTCTTGAAAGCTAAAAAAGATAAACAAGTGAAGTATTTGGATTTAGCCCACGAGATTGTCGACATGTGGGATGTTGATTCGGCAATCGTTGTACCGATAGTCATATCGGCCCATGGATTAGTTGCTAAGAGCCTCGACCAACATCTTCAGAGGCTCGCGTTAGGCAGTTGGATTAAGGGTCTGATGCAGAAAGCAGTTCTTCTCGATACGGCACGTATTGTGAGGAAGTTTCTGTCTCTGGAGTCCTAACCACCGATATCTTGGTCTCTGTACCCGATACCGATGGGATACTATTTTTTATATTTTTAAATGTATTTTATTTTTTGTTTTTGTATATAAATATATTTAAAAATGTAATTTATATGTATAAAGAATGAAATAAAGAAATAATAATAATAATAATAATTTATTTCATAAACAGTGTTTTTGCACAGTACATGGTTTTACAAATATTACTGTGGGTACATAATACATTTAAATTGGGGCATTTGTGCCTGGACTAGATAAGAATCTGTATGAAATCTGTATGGAAAAATGAATTGGAAGTGTTGTGATCTGTCTTGATTAAATTTGAAACAACATGAACAAATGTCTGCTTAATTTAACAAACATTACTATTACCAAAATATACAAGCATGGAAAAGTTAATAATTTAAAATTCTTAAGAGCAGTTTCATGATTGTCCGTAGTTAGTGAGCCCGATGACATTGCTCTAATTTATCGTTTTTCAGATTTAAAAATCATGTCTCTATCCATGCAATTTCCCTAAAAATCAATCAGTATTGAGGATATCATACCATGATATGCTATTAGCAGTGTCTGTGTGTTGACCTTCTTTGAAAGGTTGAAGAGTGCATAGGCAGATTTATTTAATTTCTTGCATACGTTCTCTGCCTGCGGCTTCCATGTAAGCTGACTATCAACAAGAATACCCAAAAATCTTGCTACATTTACTTCCTGTATGTCTTGTTAATTATATTTGTTATGAAAATAGTCGTGTAATTTAAAATTCTGACGATAATTTTGCAGGGTATTTTATTTTTATATTCTTTTTTTAATAAAATATGACAAATAAAGGCATGAAAAATTATGTAGACACTTAAAGAAGATTTCTTTCATTGTTTTCTTCAAACCCAAAAAAATGTTAAGGTCATATTCTTTTTTTTTTGAACCTATGACCCTCCCACTGCTTTATGTCACGCTCAAATCTGACTCAAATTTAACTGGATAAACATACTTAGATAAAAAGTACTAACTTAATATTACGCAATATCTTTGCTACTTGTAAACCAATTCTCTCAAAGTTCTTTTTTTAATTAATTAATTGATAACGTACGGACAGACGCTTACCACTAAGTAGGATGAATGCTAGTTTGTAAGGTATAGGCCTACATAGAAAAATATTCATGCCTTCGAGCAAGTCTGCCTTCCAGCTCTCACTATATCAATCGTCGACGTACCCGGATTTTTTTTTTCAAACTACGAAAACGATGAAAGTTCGAACAACTCAGTTCAAAACAAGTGGAAATGAAAGACGTTTTTTGTTTAAATTTCTTGTTAATATTTATCTTTCAAAAGAGATATACTTGAAACTTTAAACATGTTTATAAATAAAGCCAGACTGAGCTACTATTACTTGTATTCTCTTTAACCACTTAAGTAATTGTTTTCCCATAAATTATAATGTCATCGAAAATAGTAAAAATATTGTGTTTTCTGTCAAAAACTGATGAAAGAAATGGTATAGGGCATTTAGTCTCATTTCATCATAAATCCTGTAAAGTTTATACCAACCGAAGTGTTATATATATATATATATATATATAAATCCAGTATTTTCACAAATCTAATATAAACAGTGGATGACCGTTCACCCGGATAGACTAGCAATTATCGAACGATGTCCCGGATTACATGACCTCCGTTGATATTAAGTTGACGTGGTCGATTCTATGCACATAAATTTTGCTTTCAATTAAATTAACATTCACGGAGCTTGTGCATTGAGGGAACTAGTGTATACAGAGTGATTGATTTTTAAAGAGGAGTCATATACCTCTTATGAATTACATAAACAAATTTACTTGAGTGAAATTGTAAAATGTTTCTCGTAGAGTTCTCGTTCCGTTTTATCTCGTAAAGTTTCAAACGAATTTGTCTTCAGCAACTACGAGTATCATTTTCTTCGTTTTACTCAGACTACAACCTCCTTTTTTTTCATTAAAATTATTTTTTCCTGTTTTTTTTCAATAAATCGGTTTTTGTTTTTTTTAACAACTTTTTATTATGAATTTATTTTGCGCTGCCTGTACTAAACGTAGACAGTCCATTCTCAGACAGTTATCTAAAGTTCGATCAAACATGCGAATGATAACATTTTCAAACTTTTTTTGACTGCACGGATGGCGCAGTGGTTCAAGCGGTCACCTTGCCGCTTCTTACTGCGCTGTGTGTTGTGTGTTCGATCCCCACATGGGACTACCTTACCTTACATGAACAAGGTGCTAAAACTATAATAAACAGTGATTGCACCTGTATTCCAAGTAATAGGGTGATATTGTATTAAAGCAATCGACGTGGTTGAATACATGGCCAACCAATGACGTCATTGCCATTGATCGCTAAACTACACATAACTTTTCATTGTTACGGAAAAACACTGGTTATAGGCGCTTGGATCGTCGGAGTTAAAATGCCCTAGAGATTAATTGCTGACATTAGCTTTACATAAATAAATGGAAATACCTTTATTCTATGAAACTGTAATGTAATGTAACTTAAAGTTTAGTTGAGGTATTTAAGTTTTTATTCCCGTATTAAATCAATTCATAACAACATATTTATTTGGATCTACGAATCTTAACGAAAATCTCTTATTTGTAACTCTAAATAATAGTATCTATAAAGGATGCTGGATTGTAAATGTTATACACTTAAACTTCTTAACTTACTAAGATTGTATTGTAAATGTAATAAAGTACTGCATAATAGCGTATGCACGATGTAAATATAATAAAATTACTTTACTAACTACATCCTGAATTTAGCCATATTATAACTTTTTAACAGCTTTACACAATTTCCTATCATAATATGATTTCTGTACACCGCTTTCACCTTTTAGCGCCAACATCCATTAAAGCTTGTAAACGAAAACAAGTTCGTTATATTCCTATTTTCTTTTGCCTTTTAAAACAGCTTAACGTTAGTTGGTTCTCGGAAAATGATTTAAAGATAGTTTGATCCGTTGATTGGAGTTCCATTAGGAAGATCAAAGACTAAATTAGCATCAAAAATAATGATACATATATGCATGTACATATTGTCTGATCCTCGAATAGGAATGGGCCGATACTATGGTAATTAGACTACTTATACACATAATTAACAAATTTCTTTCCAATTATATGCATATCATAGACAAATTACATACAGGTATAAAAGGAATAATTAGCCTCATCACACAATTATTTGGCCACGATGGGAATCGAACCTACGATGTTTGGCTTTGCAGTCATGATTACGATTAGACCGAGAAGCCCATGAAACAACAATGAACATATTATATCTAAGTCGTGCTTTAACTTGATACCACTGTGTTATATGTCCTAGATTTTTGGCTCTCGTTTTTTGTTATTTACTAATGAATATTTTAAAGTTTATTTTTATTAACAATATGCAGTTCTTCTATTATGTGGCATCACTCTGACGTCATCGTGACAAAATATTTTACTCCTTGGAAAGCTTATAGTCAGGTCCCAAACAAGTCCGTGGGTAAAATCATATGTCCTTATTAAATATGAATACACTGCAAAAATATTTTTTGACCTGATTTCTAGGTTTGACGAAATTAAGTGAAAAATTGAATCAACTGTTATTTCACGTTACCCGTGAAGTCTTTGTGTATAAGAGTGTATGAGACATGGTGAATGGATAGCTTTCAAAAATCTGCTATTATTAAATTACCAGCATGTTATTGCCCTTCTATTATGAATAACTATCTTGTCTTTTGTTTTTATTATCGGCCTCGAATATATTTTGCGTTTCTAACTTTAATTTATTCTAAATTTGTTTCTAATTTTTTTTTATGATTGTGTCCCTATTAATATTTGTACTATGTTATATAATAAAAATTGAATCAGTCGACTATAGCAATAAATTATACAACTTTCGCTATTCTATTAGCGCTGTAAGCCTCACTTATTTTCTGCAGATGGTTTCACCTATTTAATCATTACGTACGAGTATATGTTAGTCTTTATTTTTTTATGAATACCATATAGAATTAATAATTAATCGACAGTTTAAGGAATCTAAAAAAAATATTTACCTTTTTAGCTTTTATCGAGCAATGGAAAATTAATAAATTTAACAACAAAACAGAAATGATATCTAACAGACTATAAGTGCACATAACAAACATTTGACAACAACTCAACTATAATGGTCGCACTTAATTGTTTTTACAGCTGAATAAAACAATGATAATATTCATTGGCACACCGATGACGCAATAACTGTGACATATGTAGTGTTATCTGTCAATTAGTATCACGTTAACAGTGAATTGGTTATGGGTTATCGGTTTATCTATATTTAGTAATTGATTGATAATGCCAAAATTATATCGATATTGTACGCTAATAGACTGCGAGGAAATCTAACATTTATAATAGGAGTTAAAGTATGAAATTGTCGTTGCATAGGAATAGATACTTTTAATTGATATAAAACCGTCATGGTTTGAGATTTTCGTGTGAAACTGTTTGGTGTGAAACACAAGATACCTTTTAAAAAAATCTGCAACATTCGATTTTCGACTTTCAATTGTTTTTTTTATTCTTGTCTAACGTGAAAACGTCCGTGTGGTGACGGATTAAGAATACGCAATGTCACCACCCCCATTCATCCCGTGGGTGTCGTAAGAACCGACTAAGGGAGCAAAATATGCAGGACAACAGCACTGCAAAGAGAAGGAAAACTTGAAACAAACCCTATACCAACCCGTCTGGCCAGCGTGGTATAGTAGGCCAAAACCTCCTTTCTAAGGAGACCAGCAGTGGACTGTTATAGGCTGTTGATGATGATGATGATTGATGAACGTGAAAGATGGATACTTCGAAAATCCGAGTCATTTTCTTAAATACGAGTTCCGACGCGGAACTAACGCGGCAGAAAAGGCTCGAAACATCAATGCTACGTTTGGAAAGAAGACTGGTAATGAACGGTTTAACGTTACCCTACCTACAATATGGACTCATTCGCATTAAACAAAAAAATATATATGAAAAATGGATGCCTCATGATTTGACTGATCTGCAGAAACTTGTGTTGAAATAGTTAAATCGGTACAGAAATGAAAGAATATTGGATCGAATTGTGACATTTAACGAAAAGTGAATTGTTTACAATAACCGTAAGCGCATTTGCAATTGCTGACCCCAGATTAATAAAGAAGCAACAGTCAACAGTGCCATAAAGAAAAGCTTACCAATAAAAAGGTAATGGTAACTCTTTTGGTGGTCTCTTCGTGGTGTTATTCAAGCTTTCTTAGGTCTGTTCAGGCAAAAATAGCAGATGTTTACTGTGCCGAACTTTGAATAATAATGGCGAAACTGGTAGTAAAACAGCCCCGACTCGTGAATCTGTCTTCACCATTATTATGTTAATTCTGAATTATACATCGACACGGTCCGATCTTACAAAGTGATATGTCAGAAGTCATGGATAATAGGAATTCAATCCAATTTTTTTACATATCTCACCTTAAAAAAATTTAGTTAAGATTGACATGATGTGTAATATTGTATATATATATGTCGGTGATCAAAAAAGGTTACAATTTTTACTCTATGTACTTCATTGTTTATAAAGCAGCAGTGTTTAAAGCAGAGTTCGAAAAAATGATGCACTCTGTAAGGCACGAATATATTTATCTTCAAAAGATTAGTTTACTCGTGCCTTATTTATTTGAGAGTACGAAATAATTGGTTATATGTATACGCCAATATAATCAATTAGTTAATTATGACATAAAAATAGCAATATTGGACATGACTTTACTCGTAAATATACGTAAAAAGAGACCGTCGACGTGCGTTAATCAATTATGGAAATTTCTACTTCCTAGTATTGACTTCTTAGCCGTTGACTTTTTGTTTAAAAGCAGCTGAAAGTACTCAAAAACATAGATTTTATATATATATATATATATATTTTAAAGTGAAAACATACGTTAGTTTGTGTCTATCATAATTATGTCAAGAAAAAACAAAACGATAATGGTGGATACGGAAATATTTAGTTAGAGATGGACTATCCAATGGTTCGATTTAAACGTTGTTCGATAAAAAAGTAAAATTGAGTATTTACATATACAACCGCCGTGAAGTAACGATTTACACATTTATTAAACTACAGTATTTTGTAACAGTAGGTAACAACTATTTAATTGAATAAATTAATAAAACCTCTCATTAACCTGCAGGTTTAACCCACCTAAAAATAACAAACTTCAACCCTCCAAAAACAGTTACCTACCCGAATTTATTCACCGAAATACAAAGTTTCCAATCTTTCGTAACATTTTCTTTACACTTGACAAAAAAAAAACATGCAGCAACTCTCGTTATCTGATATTTTTAATGCCCAAATGTCGAAGTAGCCTTCCGTCATGCGATTGCGTGTACCTTATATTTTTATTCACGAAAATGAGGAAATCATTGTATAAGCAGCACTCATTTAAACCTGCCCTGTCCGAATAAAAGGCTTTGTATATGGCTTCAATGTCCGCTCAACGGAGTGTACACTATACAGCTTTTATAAATAAAATAAGTTAAGGATACTATTTTGTCTGTCTTTAGTCCTGTTGTATAATAGAAAAGAAATAGAAATAAAAACTAAGAAGATTGCTTAATTCGTTTATTTGTGGTATAGAAAAGCAAACGTGCAAACAGGTTACCTGATGGCTGACCTGACAACCTGACAGACCTGCAACTATAGAGTGACAATTGCGTTTCTGCCCGAGTACTTTAGTATCGAACAATTGCCAGAGCCATGGTTATATATGATCAACTTTGACGTTAAAATAACACCGAATTACTACCTAAATCTCGACAAATTGTAATAAGTTTTCTTCGCTTCGCTGTATATTACATTTAAATCTTAATGGCATTAACCTTTATCGTAACAAATATATTTAAATAAACAACTACTAAAATATGTTAAAAAGTTAAATAAATCGCATTACATATTTACAAAATAAATAAGATTCTGCTCCTTTTTGCAATAATTTGAAAATATTTTTACATAAACAGGTGCTCAGAATATATATAAAAGATAATCTTGAACATATTTCAAATTGTTATCTTGACCTAGAACTATGTAGGCGCTTTTTTTTTTGTAAATGATCAATATATATGTATCACTTATATTTATTGTAAATTTTGAAATTAATATTTTGTTTTAAGTTTGGATTTCGCAGATAATATGTTTATCTGAAAGAATAATTAATAATATGATACCTAGGTTTACAGTCGCGTACTCAATTATTGTGTGCAGTTTTCTTGTTCTGCCTTTAAGCCACAACCGCAAAAAGACTCTTATAGCTAAATTGCGAAGTGCATGATTCTAAATGTCAGGTAATAAGATTATAATACAGTTTATTGATATGAGTCTTAGAATGATCCAAGACAATACGAATTACGACAAAACAGACCTTACATGAGAGTATTACATAAAATCGCCCGTTAAATTGAGGACTGAATTGACAGATGATTGTAAAATCCTGACTTACGTATCAGTATGTCTGACCTGTGATTCAAGATGCCACTAAGATAGGGGAAACTAACTGGTCGAGAGTAGACAAACAAAGCAAGGTACAGTGAAGGAAATTGTTATAAGTTTAAAAAGATGAAAAAATTGGACTATCCTGTAAAAAAAAAGAGAGTTGGCGGATTTCTTGTCAATATTTACTAAAATAGACTTACACCCACAACAGCATTTGCACGTTTTGTTCCCACGCAAAATGTTGAATGGAATACAAAATATTACGGTAACATAGAGACTTATGAATAAATAATTATTAGTGTAAATTATACCACCTATAAATTAATCTTGGCGTAGGATGCCAGTGATAAGCGTAGGACTATAGTACAGACATTTGTTATCTTGATTTGGCATCTCTAATTCTGGTGTATTTATTTACGATGTTCTCACAAAGGACTCATTGTTACTTTTTTATAAAGTTAAAAAAGCTTATTAACAAAAAAAATAACGAAAACAGAATTAAAATTAAGTTATATAAAAACTTACATCGAAACCTACGAATACACAAACGTAAACTTTACCTCTTTCTCGCTTTGGAATAGACAATGATAAGGTACATCGGTTGGTGGTCCTTCTGGCATGTATTTTTCAAACTTGATTGTACTCCACTAAATTGTTCACTTACATTTAGCTTATCCCTATCCCTGATTTGGTTGTCATTCCTTCTATTTTCCAAAACCCCTGCAACATTCCTATCTGCTTTTTTATATACTTAATAATAATATAGTAACACACACTACAATATCTCACATCTACCCACGGTCGTCAGATCACTAACCACTAGATCTTATAATATTATTTCTTATTTTCTCCATTTTTAATATACATACCTAATTAATATTGTCATAAATTAGGTGAGCCCAGTTGATGAAACTCGGTACAGACATACTCGGGACAAACAACTTATGCATGATGAGTCAACAATAGAATTTATAATAAATTCATACAAAGAATTAGCGGCACTAGGAAATGGTTCGCGATTACAATAAAATCGATCATTGTACTTATAGACATATGAATAAGTTTCGGCACTAATTTAAATATTGTCCTTCATCATGCATTCCAAAGGCCTACACTTGGACCTTCGAAAGATTTGACAGCAAACTCTATAGAATTCACTGGAATATTAAATTCTCTTAGTACTATATTTTTAACAACCAATGATCACATAACACCATTAACACGTGCACAGGCACACGTGTAAACGATCGCAAAGTGACGACGTAGCTATAGTGGGAACTTGAAATAACTATTTGTTGGAAACAGTTTAGTTGTTAAATTCTTTGGCCGCAACTTGCCGCTAGCGTTCCACACGGCAAAATTTTTATTCCCATCACCTGGATGGTTTGTGCTCTACTACTGTGCGCTTTTCGAGATACTTTTTGACTTGCACAACCAATCTGTGGAACAGGTTATCATCTACGGTATTTCTAGACCAATACGGCCTTCAAGAAAAGAGTAAAACTACCTAAAAGACCGGCATCGCGTTTGTGACTCCTCAGTTGCAGACGTTCATAGGCGGCGATAGTCACTTTCCAGCAGGTGACCCATCTGCTCGTAGCAGTAAGAGCAGACGAGTACAACCTCAAACGTAAAAAAAAACTTATGAAATTAGCTGCAACTCACAGCTTTCTGTGAATTGTAACGGAATGCGCTGAAAAAGGTTGCTGATTCTCAAAATCCTTTTTATTCTTGTTAAATCTCTGGTATTTTTGACGAACATTTAATACGCTCATATTTTGGTTTTCTGTATTTTCATGTCACACTGTATACATTTTAAGTCTTTGTCTATGAATTCAGCAATAACAAGTTTAACTACAGTTAAATCAAGAAGTTATTATCTGTATTAAAAATAATCTTCTCAAATATCAATAACGAAATTTCTTTTCTTTGTTTTTTTATACCTTTCCCAAATAGAAATAAAATGGATGAAATAAAGATAAACAAAGAAAATACATTTTTGGCCACAACGTACAAAAAATCAAAGATACACAACATGAAACAAAAATATAAATACAATATAAAATACAAGAAACTAACATAAAATTAGGCAATAGTGTGACTAAACGGCCACAGATCAGTCTATAATACCGCCCTACAAGTAACCACAGCGCTTATTTTCAGTTGACGCCCATAGATACAGCACAACACAGCAGAGTGCATAGTAAGTTGTGATACTACCAACATCTATGTGATAATTACACACATACATTAATTACAAGATCCTGTAAATAATACAAAAACATCATATACCTGGTATAAAATTTAATTTATTTGCAATTATCAAATTGCAAATTAAATAAATTTTTTAAACATAATAGTAAGATTACGAGGTCTAATTTGATTTTATAAAATATTGGAGATTTGTATGGTTAAAAACAACATCTTTACTTTGAACTCAAACGTATTACAACGAAAAGAAATGAATTCGTAAACTACAATCACATAAACACTCCTCACAACAAATGTTTGCTTATTAATACAAATCTTTTCCAAAATAGGTTTGGAAAAAGTTTAAAATTAAATACAACACAAACAAAAAGGAAGCACACAAACAAACACACTACCGCATACACACACATACACAGTACAATTATGTATTACATCGTCTAGTTGTCTAGTCGAGTTAAATTACACTCGGTCCAATTAAAATGCGCGCGTGCGCACTCTATCGTATTTAAAGCGGTTTACGCTTAACGCTGCCGGACGTGCGCTTAATCTCTATTAAGAATTTGTATGAATACGGAATTGCAAATAGGTACCTACTCAATTTTACACGACCCGAAATAAATATTACATTACTAACACGTTCCTCAGTATTGATAAATCGGACGAATAAATTCGAAACCAGATCGAGTAGTTTTCAACGTTGCAGATATTTACAAAACTTGCTATCAACATATTGCATATGTGGCTGAAATTGATGTAGTAATTGCCAATCATCACATCCAACATTTAGGTTAATTTAGGTCAACAGCCCCTTATAGATAAGCCATGTCCGTTTTTCGTAGCCTGCTTCAAAGACTTGTAGTTTGCCATCAAAAAGCTTGGGTTACCTGTAGGTAAAGTGCTATTTTTTTTCTCTTATTTATGCGTTATATTCGTCTTTATGAATAGGTCCTTATTTTTTCATGGTATACCGTATGATGACTTGCCCCGTATGATGACCCGTATGATGACTTGCCCCTCTATACGGGTTATCTGATGGTAAGAGACCACCGCCGCATATGGACACCTGCAACTCAAGAGGCACGTTAGTCAGTATATTGACCTTTGAGTACCCCTACCCAGAATTAAAGGGAAAGGAAAGTTCCGGGCTCTCTTTCTCTATCATGTGAAAAAGCAAAGAAAGAATTACTTAACGTCGGTTTTCTATGAGGACATAGGACGGGCCTGTTGGTCTAGTTATTTGGGACCCTGACTGCTAAGCCGGAGGTCATGGGTTCGATTCCCACCCAGGACAAATATTGTATGATAAGCACGGTCATTTGTTCTGTGTCTGGGTGTACATTATCTATAATATCTATATCTGCTCGTCTGTCCCCTCTAAGATAAAAAAATGTATGTATTTTAAAAATATATAAGTGTGTTTATCAGCAGTTTGGTTACCATAGCGCAGGCTCTACCTAGTTTGGGAACAGATGGCCGTGTGTGAAATTTATGAGGTTTATTATTATAGTATCTCTCTGTCCTCCGGGAAGTCTGATTCTCCCATGGTTAAAATATAGGTAGTGTATCAAAACCTTAAATCCATTTCTGAAATATTTTTGATGCGTATATTTTTGTTACAGTGAAATACTCATTTTCTTATGCCAACTGGCTAACATGGTTTTCTTTAGATATGTAAAAGAAATTATGAAAATTTTATACATTTATATTGCAGCACTACTACAACCAAGCTAGGCTCAATAACAATGTGAACATGTGGCAACAATGTGAACTTGTGAAATTTATTTATAAATATATAGGCATAAAATTAAGACACTGAAGTGATCAAGAAAATTGTACAAATACAAAACTTTTAATTCAATTATTTTTCAAGCCCCTATTTCTTTATCATGTGTACTCCTTTTTTTGTATCGGGTTGACTGTGAAGTATTAATTAAAAAGTAAATAAATTAAAAAAAAAATAAGACAGAAAAGATGTTGTCAACTACGGAATTCCTCGTCACATTGCCCGACATAGACTCAAACAGCGATTCACTCTTTTTTTTAATTAAAGAAAAAAAGTAATAACGCGGTAGGTAAATCCAGATCGGTTATTATCATCTATTGTAATACTTATATGTAAAGTATTTACTATAGCTAATCTAAACCTACAGATTATAATTTAGTAATGGTTTATTGACTGAAAAGCTTTATACTTAAATTGTGTACGTTTAATAGGATAAAAATTTATCACTTTATTTAAAGTAACATATTGGAGGTTATTTCCAATATGTTACTTTAAATAACGTAATAAATTTTTACTTATACATGAATTACTTAATTATACGTACAATATAGACATAACGCAGTCTTCCACCTAATTCTTTCTCAAGTGAAATAAGACTAGCATATCATTAACATGCGTACTAAAATCGATTGCAATTTTAAAAACAAATTTAAAACTATAAGCATCTATTGCTACGGCTGTGTATTTGGGTATTTCCTGCAATTCCACTGCACAATACCAGGAACTACGCTAACCGTAGCCCGAAGCTCGTAGCTCGTAGACGGTCTACGCCATAGTACGAGTATTCGTAGCGTGCGAATTAATTATTCAGCTGTCAAAACATTTATGTTGCATCTTTTTATTATTTAAGAAGAAAATACTTTTTTTTCGTGTATCGTATATTTGAACTATAATTTAATTAGTATTAAGAAGCTCAAACTAGTTGGTTATAACATTTTGATCTACTTTATAACGTTTCAAATAATTTAACCACGATTGCCTTTTGTAAAACCAAGCTGTAAAGTGCTTTCTGAGCTTTTATAAGCATTGTTATATTGTATGTTACATAAATATTTCAGTAATATACCCAAAATGTAATTTTACTAATCTAATGCCCAAAACACGAACAGTTCGTTTTCATATCGAACTGTTAATGGCGTTCATTCTATACAAAATATAGTGACAATTCCTTGAACAGAGTCAAAGATGACGAGACGGGCCTGTGACGTCAGACTCGCGGCACTCTGCGGCTGCGGCTATCGATCGGATAAGCTCGTGTCATCTCGCTCACACCCGTCATCTCGTCCTTTGTTGTCCCGTTCGCACTCGCGCCTCCACCTCGGTGAAAAGCTGCGTTCCAAAATACGCTACTAATATTTATTTTAACGCAACCGCTCGGGTTCGTACACGTGGTAGCGTTTTAGCCTTAATTTTTTAAATTCAAGCAGAAATGAATATTTGAAATGATCTGAAGAAATAATACACACTGTTCGTATTTCCGATATAAGCTACAAAAATGTATTATGTCCTGTAACTATTCCCTAAATTAGATAATATTTGATAGTTGTTTTTTAGTAAGAGAGAAAGATTTAGTGATGGCTTAGGATTTAGTCGTTTAGACATTATCATAAAACCTTAAGGAAATCTAAAAACACATATGTAATTGTACATTGTATGCACATTGTGTGTACATTAGTAAAGTTATGCAAATAGTTGTAGGTAAGTCTCTTTCATATAACATTAGGTCACTTTATGAAGTGTTTGAAGGATCATGGAAACACACGATTATAGTTAATTAAAATAAATATCTATTTGATTTTTAGTTTCATTTACATTTGAATAGTGCCTGGTCCAAGTTAGATTCTTGTAGACTTCAATTCGTAATGTATGTAAAATATTTAAAACTAGCAATTTTTTTAATAAGCATAATAATAATTAATATAATAATTAATAATATAATAAATAAGTAAGTAAGGATATTAGGATAGAGCAAATTTCACTTATAGATACAGTACGTAACTATGTAGCGCTAGTGGTTTTGTGACAACATTTTCCTTTCTCATGAAGAAGAATAGAAAAGCCGTTTATAGAGCGTAGCCAACTAGAGAAAAGCTAGGGTATTTAGGTAAACACATTGATTTATTACCTATAATAACAATAAAAGCTGATGAATAATGAAATGGAAACTGAGTTCAAACTCAAACTCAAATATTTTAATTGTTACAGTTCACTATCAAACGTCAGTTGAACCTGCGCAAATATGGAAAATACTAGAACAGAAAAGAGATTATTCGAATAAAAACTGGCTGCAAGAATTAAAAATATAATTTAACTACACTTTTATCAGAGCAATATTAAGAACAAGCAACGAATTTTTTTAAATTTTGTAATAAGCAAATCTATGATTGTGAATTGCTCTTTCTAGTTATTTGTTCTAGTATACGTATCAAATTAGATTATAAAAGTCAAGTTACTATCACTAAGTTAGTATAAAAGTCAAATCAAGTTACTAGCAACGTAGAATACTAATCTACATACATGTAAACAGACTTTTGGGTTAAAAAAACTTAAGTTACACCTGCACCTATTAGCGGTAACCATGGGCCAGTTTAACCGGAGCTATATCAAGACCGCACAGAAAACCAGTGTTTACGGAACGAGTCAGGTTAAAAAAGGCCCAAACCACCCACACGATTCTGGGGCGGGGGGAGTCACCCAATAGACAGAAACGCACTTGTCTCTCTTTTGTTTCATTTGTCCATGGGCAAGCGGTAGTCCAGGTGACCTTCTTATATGGTTTTTGACCCGATCGTGATATAAAATCTATTTAAATAATAACATTTTATTTTATTTTACTTTTGCAGTCAGCTAAATAATCGAAAAACGTAACGTGTAACATAAAGTATTGGAATAATGCCGGGTCAGTAATTAACAAGAGAAATGGTGCGACAAATGTGACGTGCTTTACCATTACTTGTACGTTAACGTTACGTTTTCACATGTGTTTGTATATTTAAGTTTTTTATACATTTAATATTCCGTTTTTTCTCTATATAAGTAATGATATTCGACCATTAGTCAGTATGGCGTATGACGATAGTTAGTTAATATTTTGTTTAAACTTTATGCACATGCACCACAACTGATGTAAACGTTGGTACGTTTTAAAAGTTTTCTTACAGTAAGAAACAATTTTATTCTAGACTTTTTATTTCATAGTCAGATAAATTTAAGTGGCACTCAGTTAGCTATTTAGTATAATAATAATAACTTTACACATCTCACACACAGCAATCAGACCCCAATTTAGGCACAGCCTGTTCTATGCTAACCTAACCACTGCTAAACATGTTTAAATATTTCTAAATACAAACAGATAAATTACACCCAGACACAGAACAAATAATCGTGTTCATTACACTAATATTTGTCCTGGGTGCGCATCGAACCCACGACCTTCAGCTTCATAGTGAGGGTTACTAACAACTGAACCAACAGGCCCGTCAAAAATAAGTGATCTCAGAAATGTAATAAGTCTTCTATCTTATGAAAAACAGAAAACAGCAAAGCGCAAATTGATCTTTGCGAGTTGTACTCGTATGATCTACTAGTATTAAAGTGAGAAGGCACGATAATCTCAAAGAGAGGGAATCTTTATTTACCATATTGGATTGCATACATTAATTTTGAAATTCATCTTAAATCATACAATAACTGAATTTTACAATTTTTAAAATCGCATATTGATCCTAACCCATTCTACATTTACAAAAATTGGACCATTTGCAGCCTTCATCCAACATCTTCATGCAAGTTTGAGCGACTTACCATTCCATCTAGTTTAAGGGTAAATTAACAATGTGTTAACTATTGCAAAATACCACTACAAACCTGAGACTCTTGAGTTCACATACTTTCATAATTAGTAAAGTCACTTAAGCTCTTTTTAAATATTTAGGCTACGTGTGAATTTTTATAAGCCATCACGTATTCAAAAAGTACACGTGTCTATTACGTCAGTAATATTTACCATCGTTTATTTACTCCTTTCGTTGTATACACAGTATTAATATAATATTTATTTGAATGTTCGATCAACAATAACGGTTGTTGCTGGTCAATATTGAACTACTTCCGATAGTAGCAACAACTGATGAGGTTACATACCTAGTCTTGACAATACAGGCAATGACAGTTATTGGGATCATTTTATCTATAACTACAAAGTAAAATGTTTCTCTAAAGTAAATAGTTTATAGAGTAATATTATTCGAATATTAATCATAAAAAGCATCCATCTGACAAGCAACGTGTGAATAGAACAGAAACTTACCAAACCCGTGTTATAATTTTAATTATACATATGTATTATACATATATCATTATCATCATCCAGCCTTTAAGAGTTCATTTCTGGACATATGCCTTTCCTTAGAAAGGAGATTTTCGCCTACTATATGATGCTGACTTTGCTAACTATAATTAGGTCGTACGTCACAGGAAACAAGAATATTGCCGTAAGACATTGAGATATAAAGTGTATTTTGTGCAAAAACACAATGAAAGAAAAAATAGGCTATAGTATATTCCTGAATTGGACAATGTATACAACAGCTTGAGGAGGTCATAGTCACATATCTGTAACTGACTGTTGCCAGAAAGACCAATTTCTTTAAAATTTCATCATTTTTTACTTAGATTTCATAAAAAATAATCTAGTTCAGAAACTTGGCCTGACAATTGCTTAAGGCTTCTTCTCTTTCAGTTGCATTTAGGAAGCCTCAGTAGAAGCACAACAAAGAAGAATTAAAATAATGGAGAAACTAATGATAAATAAGCTGTTGTAATTTAGTTATTTTTTCATAAAACTGTAATCGTACTCTTCGCTCAAAGAAAACCCTAATCATTTACCATCCTTAGTAGCGGAAGAAACGATAAAAGCTATTGTCATTTGCGTACGGAATTTACGGTTTTATTTCCAAACACGTATGTATATTTAATTTAAAAAAATAAAAAAAATAGTAAACAAACAAACAGACTATGCAGAGTACGATTTTCTATGATTTGATATTCTGCATGTTATACTTATATGCATCCATAATGATTGCAGATGACTGTACAATATAATTATAATAAAGCTGATTATTCTCTTATAAACAAAGAAATAAATGCTGTTGATTAGACTGACCATTTTAAACATAAAAATGCTGAAATTCAGTTAGTTAATTATTAAAACCTTATATTCCATAATTAAAAAAGTATATTTATTCTACAATTACTAAAAGATCCTGTTAGCCTATTTGGTTGTCGCCTGCACTAATTCACATAGTTAAAAATAAAATACAAAACTGGATAAAGTTAAAAGTATGTCAAAATAAAGCTGATTATAAGGTTCTTACTATGTATAGAGAGAGATTTAAGTATAAATCACATAAGTACTACGTATAATAGTATTCGTAACAACATTAATTATTTCTGGAAATATATAGTATCAATACTTTAATGAGTATATACCTCATTCTATGACATATAAAAATGCGACGACGATGATCCCAAATACATATGTAAACTATTTTCAGACCTTTTTCATCTGTCTTTGAGCCCAGTGATGTTGAATTTGTAAAATTTTGATATTAATTAATTTGATATTAATAATATCCCTGATGATGTCAATCACTGCTCAGATTTACCAATTAGCTGAACAAGTTTAACATAGCATGACATTTTCAAAGAATTGCGTGCACTGGATTTCTTCAAGGGAGCAGGTGTAGACGGTATCCCGCCCATTTTCTTCAAAGAAATAGCCCCATCAATATGTCCACTCCTACACATTATATCCAGCTGCGTTAAGGTACGTACTGTACTGTACGATTGCCAAGCAGTAGGGAAGGAAGGAGGCAATAGAGGCGATTTTGAGAATTACAGGTCAATATCAATATTACCTACTTTGTCAAAACTTTTCTAAAGATTACTTCATAACAACTTTTATCCATTTTTCCATAAGAACATAATAGAACCACAACATGGCTTTTTATCGCGACGATTAACAACTACTCATTTATTAATATTCGAAGCGTTCGATCGTAATGTATATACTGACAGTATTTATACTGACTTTCAAAAGGCTTTTGACAGGGAAGATCTTAAAAGGTTTTTCATGAAACTAACCTTTGACGGTATCCGAGGAAAATTATGGCTTTGGTTTAAGTCCTACAATCGGACACAAAAAGTTATACTTAAGGGCTATGAATCTGGTTTTGTTTCTATTAGTTCTGGTGTATCGCAATTTTTTTATTTATACTCTTAATAAATGATATACACCACTGTTCTATGTTTTGTGATTATTTGTTGTACGCTGACGACCTAAAGATTTATCACAGTTTACAAAATTATGAAGATCATAAAAAAAATCAGGAAGATCTTGATAGATTCTGAAATTACTACTTACATTATAAATTAAAATTGAACTTAAATAAATGTAAAGCAATGACGTTCATATAAAGCAGTGTGGGAAACTTTTGTATAAGTTATGTGGTGAAAGCCTTAATCAAAACCCTCCAAATTTATGTGTCTCTTACACGTTCCTAATCTTACTAATCTATATTATTAAAAATATAGTAGTGCAATTGAAATGGTACAAAAAATTCTTACGCTCAATGCATTATAGATGTCGTCATAGCCATATACCATATTACTCTCTTTTAGAAGAATATTAGCTCCTTACATTAACCTCGAGACGTACACTATTATACTGATGTTAGTGTATGATATTTCTCATTATAAGTACGACTATATTTCTTTAAATAATAAAATATGCTATAGGATTCCTCATTCAACCCACTGCCGTAGTCCTCATCGATTATTTGTCACAGCAGTTCAACAAATGCTGGTAAACGTTCACCATATTACAGACTTGCTGATAGTTGTAATAATCATTGTGTATCCATTGATATTTTTAATAACATGGGTACAACATATAAAAAATATATTACTACCCACTTAAATCATTCAATATAGCGCAGGCTAGTATCACCATATGTTAATATTACTGCCAATTAGTAAACTTAGTTTATCATATATATCTCAACTGAATACTGTATTTTGAAAGTAATCTGAAGTAAACGGTATTTATGTATCGGTATTTATGTATCATGTATTTATTTGTAAGGCTGCTGTAGTTACTGCTCTTGTTAACTCAAGAAATAAAGAGAAATAAATAAATACATTAATTTTTTTGTTTTTTTTTTCAATGTTAAGACATATTTTTGGTACAAAAGGAGTTAAATATTTTATAATGTATTTTTTTTAATTGTAAATATCAGAATATAATATAGTAAAATATTAATAAATAAAGGATATAATATTTCGTATGATATAATCCTGACCATATAAAATAATATATAAAATAGATAATGAATGGAGAAAATGTTTAGGTGCACACCATATTCAAGAAACACAGGAAGAAAGGATCACAGCAAATGTTCCGCCTCAAGCTTTCAATGAGAATGCTTCGGTCACCGCTTCTTGGTTACTCGCTATTCAGTAGCGAGCAACTAAGAAGCGGTGGTCGCGGTATTCGTTTTTAACATTTACACATTTCACTTTTGAAGTCAGCTGAAAAATCAAAAAACACAATTTGTAACATAAAGTATTGAAATAATTCCGAGTCAGTAATTAACAGGAGAAATATTGCTGCAAATGTGACGTGCTGAACCATTACTTGTACGTTAATGTTACGTTTGTATATGTATGCTTAGTGTTTGTTCTATGTGTGTAATCAGTTCAGTTCAGTTTTTTCTCTATATAATGAATGATCTTTAAACAATGAGTCAATATGGCTTATGACAATGTAGAGTTAATATTTTATTAAAACTTTATGCATATATCCAATAACTGATATTGATGTTAGGTCTAATTCAAATAGTTTAAATTCTCATATTTTCATATTCGACCACCATATAGCTCTAGCTCTATTCGAAAGCTCTTGTTATTAATCATACATATCTTTCATAGTCAGATATGTTTGATGCAAAACAAAGTACGCACAAACTAATTTTGAAGGATTTATTATTCTGCATGTTATACTAATAAATAATGATCAAGGATCATTGCACATTAAATTTTAAATTTATCATCAATTAAAAAACATATAGTAAAAAGGAGCTCAATAATTTATAATATATATATTTTTTTAATTATATGATTTATTTCTAACAATATAAAAAGATAAAAACAATAATTTAGCTAACATTAAATTTAAGGTTATTGAATAGACATAGTACACAATGTCGAATGTTTTGTTGCACATCAGATTCAGGAAATACAGGAAGAATGGATCATGGGCAGTTTTCAATATCCTGCATAAACACCTTGAAGTTAGGAAGCTTACTTCGTGGTGGATACCTCATTCTCTCACCGTACAAAATTTATGAAAGGAAAGTTCGAAAGAGGAACTTTGCCAAAAAGATCCGACATCATGACAACTAAGGAAACTTGGGTCTACTCTACAGCTACAATCCTCTAGCGAAGCAACGAACCACGCGAAGGGTTTTCGAGAAAACAAGTTGCCCACAAAAGTTATTCGCAGTCCGAGCGGTAACAAAAAAATGAAAACGGTTTTTTTGACTCTGTGAACCAATAGAAGTAACCCCGCTAGAAGAACATAGAACATTTACTAGTAAATGGTACTGCGAAGTTCATCCGCCTCAAGCTTTCAATGAGAATGCTTCGGTCACCGCTTCTTGGTTACTCGCTATTCAGTAGCGAGCAACTAAGAAGCGGTGGTCGCGGTATTCGTTATTAACATTTACACGTTTCACTTTTGAAGTCAGCTGAATAACCAAAAAACGTAATTTCTAACATTAAGTATTGGAATAATTCCGGGTCAGTAATTAACAAGAGAAATGGTGCGACAAATGTGACATGCATAACCATTACTTCTACGTTAACGTTACGTTTTCATATGAGTGTGTATAGGTTTAGTGTTCTATGTGTGTAGGTAATATATAGTTTTTCCTTTATATCATGAATTTATTAATGAATTGGTCAATATGGCATATGACAATGTAAAGTTAATATTTTATTGAAACTTCATGCACATATCTAATAACTGATGTTGATGTTAGGTTTAATTCTAATTGTTTAAATTATCATATTTTCATATTCGACCACCATATAGCTCTAGCTCTATTCGAAAGCTCTAGTTATTAATCACACATATTTACGTCTTAAACTTTTTACAGTGGGTATTAATCATATCCTACATTTTCTTCTTTCATAGTCAGATATGTTTGATGCAAAACAAAGTACGCACATTTTAAGCATAAATACTGTTAAGGATGATTGCACATTAAGTTTATGTAGTATAAAAGCCGCTCAATAATTCATAATGTTTATTTGTATATTATTGTATGCTATGTCCTGAACTGTATAAAAAGCTAAAACATGAAATGCCAGATCGATGAATAGAGTAAAAACACAATTTGGAAAAATGTTCTGATGCATATCCAATACGGCAAATCAGGAAGAATCGATCACAGGAAGAACGGATCAAAGGCAGTTTTCACTATCGTGCATAAACAATTAAAGTGAGGATGCTTGATTCGCGGTGGATACCTCATTCCCTTACCGTGCAAAATTTATACTAGAAACGATTGAAGCAGGAACTTTGCAAAGCAGATCCGACATCATTATAACTGATGAAACTTGGATCTACTCTACAGCTACGATCCTTTCGTAAAACAAAAATCCATGTTTTTCAAGAAGACGAGTTGCACTCAAAAGTTACTCGCAGTTGGAGCAATAAATAAAAAAAATGAAAAGCTTTTTTTCGCCGCTGTGAACCAATAGAAGTAACTCTGCCAGAAGACCCTACAACAATTACTAGTAAATGTCACTGCAAAGTTTATCCGCCTCAAGCTTTCAATGAGAATGCTTCGGTCACCGCTTCTTGGTTACTCGCTATTCAGTAGCGAGCAACCAAGAAGCGGTGGTCGCGGTATTCGTTTTTAACATTCACATGTTTTACTTTTGAAGTCAGCTAAATAATAAAAAAACGTAACGTGTAACATAAAGTATTGGAATAATTCCGAGTCAGTAATTAACAATAGAAATAGTGCGACAAATGTGACGTGCTTTACCATTACTTGTACGTTAACGTTACGTTTTCATATATTTTTATTAAGTATTTTATACGTGTAATATTCAGTTTTCCCTCTATATAATGAATGATCTCTGAACTATAAGTCAATATGTCATATGACAATGTAGAGTTAATATTTTCTTTAAACTTCATGCACATATCCAATAACTGATGATGATGTTCGGTTTAATTAAAATAGTTTAAATTCTCCCATATACTTCGAAAGCAATATTTACAAATCGTAAGTGTTTATGTTTTATACTTTTTTTACCAGTGGGAAATAAATCTATCCTACTTTTTCTGCTTTCATGGTCAGAATTGTTTGAAACAAAACAAACTACGCACAAAGTTATTTTCAAGGATTTAATATTCTGCATGTTATACTTATGGGCATAAATAATGATTAAGGATAGTTACGCATTAAGTTTTCAAATTATTTACAATAAAAAAACAGGAAGTATAATAAAAGCTCAATAATTTATGATGTATATTTTTATATTATTCTGTGATATATTCCTAACTGTATTAAAATTTTAGGATATTGAATAAAGTAATAACACAATGTAGGAAAATATTTTGGTGCATAATAGATTCAGTAAACACAGAATGCTATTGCGAATTTTCTCTGTATCAAGCCTTCGTGGAGTGAAGAATGCCTCGGACACCGCTCCTTGGCTTCTCGCTATTCAGTAGCGAGCAACTAAGAAGCGGTGCTCGCGGTATTCGTTTTCACCGAGATAACGCAACCGCTCACACAGCCGCTGAAACAATGGACTATTTGAATACTTCGGGGGTACAGATATTGTCCTATCCTCCATATAGCCAGAAAATATAATACTGCAGAAGAGGCCGTTGAGGAATTTTGGTGGTTATTTATAAACTGCCTGCAAGATGCATTTTTTTAGTATTGTTAAAACTGGTTCACCCGAATGCATAAGTGCATTTAAATTTAAGTTGATTATTCAACTTTTTACATTTTAACTATTTTTCATTTCACTAACCATTTTTGGCACAGCCAACGTAGAAAGACATATAATAATATGCATATCATAACAACTTACAATAAAACCGTGACGTCAGTGTTCTAGGTACTAATGCGTTGCTGAAGTGAATCAAGTGTCTAACTAAACTTTTCTGATATCTTTCTGTTCAGTACGAGTAATATGTTTTAAGTGTGGGGCAGTCCTAAGCTTAGATGTACATAATTTGTAAAACTATTATTTATTATGCAAGTTAGGTTTTATTTTTATTACGTCTACGTAATAATCCTTACCTAAAGGTTAATTTATATGACCTTTAAATAGATTTTCTTACCATCCTAGAGAATTTTATGAAAATCAGAAGTGTTCAATTTGTAATTAAAAAAAAATTACGATAAGTAACTCCAATTATTCACTCTTTAATTTTTTATCCAAAAACACAAGTTGGTACTCTACTCACAACACACTACTACACTCTTGGTGCCTAACTTGCATTTCTCTGGTTTTTTCATCAACTATTTTTGGGCAAAAAAGCCATAGTCAGAGACTAGTATCCAACTAAGTAAACAAACGCTTGACGTCCATGAACATTTACATCCACGATGTCCGACTTTAATCCACTTTGTGAACAATGTTCGTTGGCTCTGACGCCATTGAACAGCTGATGGCTATCTATTTATGCACCGACATAGATATAATATATAGCATTCGATATGAACAACGCACTACCTAGCTTTTGCATCAATTTCATGTATCTTCTACAAGTACACAAACAGCGTGGAAAATTACACTGACGTAATTCATTCAATAGTTCCATCTCGTTGTTTGATGGGCACGATGATTTCTTCTGTGTCTGGGTGTAATTTATCTATAAAATGTTGCTCTGCCTAGTTTAGAATCGGATATGTGTGAGGTTGTAGTTAATTGGTATATATTTAAAAATAGATAAATATATTTACCAGCACCAGGTTACCATAGCACAAGCTCAACCTGGTTTCGGATTAGCCGTGTGTAAGGTGTTGTTACGTTATCATTATTATTAGTTTTATACGATACAATATTAGGCTACTTCATGTCATTACGTAAATTATACATATCAGTTACAATGATTTTATGAAGAAGATAAATAATTTAGAAACCTAAAAGCTTTTCGTATTTCTATCTTAACTAACTGCCGAGATACACAAACGAACAAAGATTTTTTTTATTTAAAAAAAAGACAACTCCCGCACCAGGAATAAATCCTGTGTCGCGGGGGACTTTACAAACATACATTAAACGGACACATTATTATAAACATAGAGATTATAAACATAGTCCAACTGATCAGTAAGTTGAATTCACAGGCCACAAATTACGCAGAACAAATTGTTGATGGGACTGAAAGGTCAACCAGAAAGATAGACAAATAAACCATCTCCAACCTTTTTTTTTTTTTGATGTCCGAACATTAATTTAGCTGTACTCACAAGCTGAACATTACAGCGATGTAGGTTTTCATTGTCGAGGTCATACAGTAGTGATTTCAACGAGTTTTTTTTTCCAAAATAAAACCACAACCTGTAAACATGTGTATATCACATTAGGAGGGCTTATAAGTTATTTATCACTTTGTTATTTATAAGACCCAGCGCTAATGGTGGCAAATTGTCCTGAAATGCGTAGCAGAATGTTGTCCGCTGTCAGTAAAAGCTGAACTTACCTGTCGGCTGGTATCAGTGTCGGCTCTCTAGTGGTCATTTTTCACGGGAAATTGTCCCATATCCGACGAACGTCGATACCTCATCGCAATTCCAGTTGTGTTCATCAAAATTGTTTGTGTTGAAGCCAGTGACGCGATAGCTTGTGAGTATTCGGTGATTGACGTTACATTTTAAAACTGAAACTTTATGACTGTATTATTGGATTGTATTTTCACATAGTATGTTGGTAATTTGTACATTGTCTTACGTACCGTACGTTTTCTTTGTATTACTGTATCTATGAATCGTTGTATATACGAGTATTTAAACATATTTTAACCAAACTTATTATTTTATTTTTTAATGTTAAAATGGGAACTTAAAATTTAGCGAATTGAATCATTAAAAAAAGAAATCATTCAAGTTTAAGCATTCTATATTCCTTTAAATGAATTAATATAAAATGACATGTAAATATTTTATAATATAATAGTAAAACGAATAAAACCTCATAGTCACTAAATAAATGTAATCGAAACAAAAACATTATAAAGAATACCGAAATCTTTAATTGCAATGTTGCCAGCCAAAGAAAACTTTTTATGTTTTATATTTGACCTAAATTTTCTGATGCCGATTTTCCCATAAATGTGAAAAATGATTCTCTGCCAAGTTTTTGGCTGCAAATGGTTTAACTCATTGTGTCACAATATTATTTTGCATTGCAGATAGCACTCGTCTATATGGCGACGTGTTTACTAATCCCAACTAGCGTGCCAAGCGGCTATAGTCGCCTGGCAATGCCTGCGTCCATTCACTAATCGTAGCTCAACGTGAAACTAAATATTTTACTCCACAAAAACAAAATTACTATCTTGAATCATGCAGTCCATTTTATCCAGAATATATATTTATATAATTAATAAACATGAAGCTCCACGCAGATCTTACGTATATTTTCATAAACCAAACTTTGACTGCTACAATCTACTATTTTTAAATTACCCTTGCAACAATGTAATTAAATCACGAAAATATTTGTTCAAGGTTTTTTTAGTTGCACTTATTTCATTTTCAAATTCTTAATTTAAAAATAGTAACAAACAAATGTGATCCATAATAATAGGTGTGTTAAGAAAAGATATTGATTATTACAACTTAAGTCAGCGGAATTTGTGAAAAGAATGAAATTAAAGTTCAAAAGGGATAAACGCTTAACCTACTTTTAAAAAGTAGCATCGATCTTTCGAGTCTTTACAAGAACAGAGGATAAATTTAAATTCGTTTAATTATTTGAATCGACGTAATCAGTACTAATATGACAGAAGAAAATTGAATGATCTTTTTCTGATTGCTTTTTGATTAGTTGTGACCTTTAAAGTAAGTCTAGAAAAGTGTGCCCCAATTCTAACAGTTACTAAAATCTTTTCGTTCATTGTGGCATGACTTTGTATCTACTCGTAAATGATTAACAGACATGATGAATATCAAACATATATATGTAGTTATTGAGAAAACAAAAAGTTTTGTTTTAAGGATTTAAAACGTAAAAGAAAACCTAATTCTGTTCAGTTTCCTTTCTTTTCATTGAACGAAACGAATATACATGATGATATTTGATTTATTAGATGACATTTGTCTGATGATATCTTTTCTGTTATTTAAACACAATACAAACTTCTCTAATTAACTAATTTGACGGTATGGCGTCAGACGTACAATAAAAACTTCAACCTGGTATAGAGATTATTAGATGTTTTTACGATTGACGTAATCTGTTTACATATTTGTTGTTGTAAAAACATTAACTTAAAAGCAAAAAGCAATTTGAAAAGTATTAATTAATTTAGATTAAACCAACTATAAATTTTTATATTGTTATGAGTATAAGTCATAGGGAATAAATCAGTCGTATAGATGCTTTTTTTGTTAACGAGTGGAAGATCTGGGTGTGTCTCTACTTCTCGAGGCACTGGCACTTCACCTGGATCTAGAGCATCCCTGCGCCACCAATACTGTATCGCAAGGACTACTGCATCCCAGGTTGCGAGTCCTTCAAATAATAAGAATACCTAAACGTCGTAAAGCTGCTTGTTTTAATTCGTAGATCAAATGTAAACTCTTGGATGATCTCTTTAGTTTAGTTATAGAGTGGATGTCTACTATATTTTTTTAAATTTAATTTTCATTTAAAATTATTTTTAAAGTAAGTTTTTTTTATTCAATTAAAAATAAAGTACTGAAAATGCACACTACTATTTTATTAATTTAGTTTATACAACCAGTTCTCATTTTTTATTCTCACCACATATACACCCTTACCGTGTAAGCTATAAGCTGCATCCATATAGCTTGCGCTGCAATCACATTGTGAATGAGACATCCACTTATTCAAGCTGTTTTCATGGAAGCTTCGCAGCATTTACAGCGTAACAACTCGTCTGCTCACTGCACCGTTGCAATTTTAAAGTCGTATACACCATTACGGCGCGCCTGTTTAAAGCCGTGCTGTAATGCAAGACTGACTTTTGAATAGCCAGCAAATCTGAATATGATATTATGTTCTCATTTTAAATAATTAAAATATTTTTGTGCCTTGTGGTATTAAAATCATACAATAATAATATCAAAGTATGAAAACTAGCCCCTACACGTAATATCAGTTGTTATTGAAACAATAAATATTAAATATGTATCTTGATGAAAGACAAACTCTTTAATCCATAACGATATATTTAAGCGTTAGTAGTATAGTCTGCACAAAATTCAATTTGTTTCACATTTTATTACACAAAAACATATTAAGTGCAATACTTCCACTACATTTTGGAGAAAAATTAATTGACGCTAATTTTTGGGCTTTTAATTTTAAGTTAACTTTAGAAACTTCTCCTACACTAACTAGCACTTACTTTCCTATTCACTGTTAAATGTTTACAGCATAATAATTTTAACACAAATTTACATTCATGGTTTTTCCACTACACTTAATATTATCTATAACTTCCTCCATTTGCTAAATGTCTACATTTAGTCACATTATTATGAAAATTTGAATTGTGAAAAGTTTAGTAAAAAATTGGTGGTTTTTTTTTTAAATACACACATTACAAACTTTAGGACTTTAAATACCACAAAAAATTCATAAAATTTAGCGAAAAAGAGTTTAAAAGTGAGGAACACTGTTGGTCTAGTGGTTAGTGACCCTGACTGCAAAGCGTGGGTCGAGGGTTTAATTCCCACCCAGAAAAAATAATTGTGTGATGAGCACGATGATTTGTTCTATGTCTGGGTGTAATTTATCTATATTATGGACCTATGTATTTAGAAATATATAGGTATGTATATCAGCAGTCTTTTTATCATAGTACAGGCTCTGCCTAGTTTGAGATCAGAAGGCCGTGTGTGAGATGTGTGAGGTTGTTATTATTCTTGCCACATAAAAAAATAGATTTATATATATATATATATATATATATATATATTGGGAAAAGATTAGGTTTTACGATGTTAATTGTAGGGGCCTTTAGGTTCAATTTATCGGTCAAATTAATAGAGGGACCTTAAATTACATTTGTAGACGATTTTGTATGAGCACAACCCCACCAATAATCGGTAGCAGGTCCAGGAATTGTATCATGATTAATACGATAATTAAGTGAGGCAATATGAAAGTGTAAAAAAATTAAGATAGTTTTGCCGCTATGATAGGATTTCCAGTGTTTTCCTTTTTACAGTCTTGATCAAGCACCGTGTCATTTTTTCTTTTTCTTTAAATAAAAATCAACTCAAAGGTACAACTTTCATCGGCGAAAAGTAGAGAAATTTCATGTTATACTCATTAATAAATGTATATTCTAAATGCGCACCACATACTACATATTACTATACAGTATAGTTTACTGCGATGCGGTTGCAAATTGTACCACTGTTTTTTTTTAATGTATTGTATGTTTCTTAACTATGGTGTGCAATAAAAATACCTATCTATCTACCACTAAATTCATACGTATCCAACATGTAATAATAAAGGTGTCACTTATTCATCCATTTTTCAGGCCGCCTAACTTCTCTTCCCTGACTTCAGGTTTCAATAAGCTAGAGCATCCTAAATAGAATTGTCCGATTCGAGTAGAAAGCTGAAGTGCTCTTTCATAAATCCTTTTTTTTTGCTTTCATAAAACCTCAAACTATTTATATAACACCGGATATTTATCTTAGAGACTGAAGTCTAGTTCGTATTTCAGGATGGCGCCATGAAGTCTTTCGCGTCTCGTGTTCTGAATAGCGGTCATTGATCCTATGCCTTAGTAATTCCTCATATAATACGACCTTCGCTGCAAGGTTTCCTTGGCTTAATCTTTTTAGTGGCAGTGTTACAGTGTTTAATAGAACTCGGCATTACAAATGGTGCTATCATGCATTTTTGTCGTTGCACACGAAAGCATTATGTAATATCTGTTTGTTTAATAGTCGTTTAATATGTGAGTGGATGTATGTATATTTGAGTTGAAATGAAAAACTGGTTTCTTTGTAGTATGTTACCTACTTAAACTAGACTAGAAAGTTATTTAAGTTTTATAATTCAAATTTTTAATTATTTAGAAAGTTATTTAAGTTTTATAATTCAATATTTAAATTTTAATATGAATATGTGTGTGAATATGTATGTATATGCAATAAAATTCAAAGATCGAGTGATTGATATGATTCGATAATCGTCAGTAAACAGCTACAGAGATTTGGAGGCTTTTTAGGGCAGCAAATTTAGTACTAGCTTTTTTTTGCGTCTGCGTACATCGGTTTTGGCAATAAAAAGTAGCTCATATTACTCGCTGATAATGTAGCTTTCTATTAGTGAAAGAATTTTTAAAAGCAGTCTAGTGACTCACTTTTACATTTGTATTATAAATATGGGTTATTAACCATTATTTGTATTTATAGCATATAATAAAAGCTTTTAATAATAGCATATAATAAAAATAGTATTCCACGAGCATCCTCTTCAAAATCAAAACTGTCCACGGTTATAGTTTTACGGCAATCACACTTATTGACTACATATGATACGGAGAACAACCTACTACATCCGGCCCTTAGCCCTTAATCTTACTGTCATTACTTAACTATAAATCACAAAGTAGGTCACTTATTTTGGTCTGTCTCGACATCATCAGTCCTTCATTAATTCTACCTTAATACACACTTCTTCCTTCCAATTCATAAATATATCTGGGACAAAACAACGTCATACTAGTATATATATATAAAACTGAATATTATAAACGGCCCATAGTCTCCCCGTCTATAAATACCACTAAAGGCTCAGTTAACTGTTGTAACTCGGTTATTTACGCCTAACTGGCTATTGGTTTAGGCGAACGGTGACAGCGACTGCACACTAGAGGCTTTAGTATAGACGTGGGTTAAACTACACAGATTAATTTATTTTTGAAATAACTGTGGGAGAATCATGCTTTGGCACATTTCTCAAGCGGAGTAAAAAAACTTTTTTTGTGACCCTACAAAAAAAAATTAGTGCTAAGCATTTTTTTAGTTACTTTTCATCGAGTGAGTGAGGGTATTAGAACCCTTACTACTCCCCATCCCCCTCTCCATTCCTAGGTGACTCATTCCCTTGAGTTACATAGCGTGTTCATGGGCGGCGGTAGTCACTTGCCATTAAATCGAACAAAAAAATCGATTTCAAAATGATCAACAAACGAACTCTGACCACCTTCACTATTATTCCACGTATGTACGTCAGAATGCGGTAGATTCAAGTCCCGGGGATCGGCTGTGACCTCCAAATGGCATTACGCCCATATAACGCCATGGATGGCGCCGCGCTGTCGCCGACTTATCTCCCTCCACAAGGATCACAAGGACACGCTACTGGCGGCACTCCAGACACTGCAGAACTGTTACGTAACAACATGCTCATTAATACCAACCGAACAAATATTTCGGTAGTACTGTGTTCGTTTTTTGAAAACATCGTTCTATTTTTAAAAAAATATTGTGTTTAGTAAGGGAATAGTTTTTGTGGTGGAGTAACAAACATTGATCTTTTTTAGATTAACTATTTATTAAAGACATTGTAAGTATTTAAATAATAAATGTGCGATTACTAATAATAATAATAACTTTACACATTTCTGATCCCAAATCAGGCAGAGCCTCCTATGGAACCCCCCCTACTGATAAACGTACTTATTTATCTGCAAATATTTGTTTCAGAGTTTGGGTGTTTTCTATGTATAGTATGTAAATATTATGTAAAAAAAAAGTATTATATCAGTCAATCTAACTTTCATAGTGCAAGCTCATCTTAGTTTAAAACTAGATGGCGTTGTGTGTTGGGTGTCCTTTCATATTATTATATATTTTTAAATGCATTTTCTAATACACTCAGTTACAAAACAAATGATCGTGAACATCACACTATTATTTGTTCTGGATGGATGAATGAACCAACCACCTTTGATATTATGCGTGCGAACTTCACACTCGATCAACCTTAACTTATGAAGTTAATTCAATTACTACTTGAACATAAGTTTATTTTTTATTTTATTCTGAAAGGGACAGAGGACATAACTATTTAACTATTGCAGCTCACCACCAATACTAATAATGATTGTGTAAGTATAATGTAGTATTGTAGACGTTTTAATCTTATATCACTTATGATGAAATAATATTTTTATTAGTATATCAATTTTCATACAACAAAGGGTTGCACGTATGGAGTAATTGCCAATGTTCAAAACGTTCTTAAATTTTCAACTCTAACAATTTAAGCATCTACTGTTTCAAAATAAAATAACTAATGAGAATTAAATTGTCTAGTGTACAAGTAGCAATTTGTAGCGATCCAGTGAACTTCGATGTCATGATCTACGAAACACCCACGCTTTTTAAGAAAGCGTTGGCGTTCTTTAAAATATGACTTGACTACGTCACTAAGACTTCCACTAACTTCAAGAATTTATTCCATACTGAAGTTAGGAAGCTTTAAAAAATTCTTTAGTTTGTCACCCACTGAGATATTTGATGTTTATTATTAACATTAATCGTTCTACCTAACTTAGATAATTTATATTGGGAAACTTAGCATACCTCTTTTACACAATTTCCTCTGTGATGCTGACGGGTTTCATGAAGCACCTTCAGTTTATTGCAGCATATTTGAGTCGATTTATTTACGCATCGTTACCCCTCTACGACTCTAAATCGTTCATTTATTTTTAAATTAGCTATCTAAGAAAATGAATTTCATTGATAGCCACTAATTAAAACGTAGACCAGTTCAGTTTAGTTTTGCGCAGAGTCTGCGATAGCATAATTAAATTAAACAAGGCATTTATTTATGACATTAAACTCTTTATCACTGTAAACTTCTAAAATAAAATGGGTGCGCAATATGTTCAAATCTTGACTGTGCTTTGATGGTTTATAAACATGTTTTACAACTTACTTAATTTACTGATGTAACCCAGTTACTTTAATAATAACAATCAGTACAACTCATCCACATATAGATCCAAAAAAAAAGATCCTACATAAATAAAATATCATATCTGCGAATTTCGTTCTGTAAACAAGAGAACAGCAGTCGGAATGGCGCCGCCGCCGTCGCGACCTCTCATATACTGATCAAAAATATTTGTACCAAGCCAAGAGTAAATGATATTAGTCATATGATAATAACGGGTAGCCGCCTAGCCTTCCCAGAACATATTGAAGAAATTCTGTAACACGAATAGAGGAATACTCGTAGTCAGTTATAAATATATATAAAGTAAAGTACTACATGTAAATACAAACATTGCGAATAGACTATAGCCTCAAATGTAATGATGGATAAGGTTTAAACTAGTTTAGCCACGGGCTTTGGCCTATATTTTGAGCGCGGCGCCAGATCGGCGCATAGAAAGGCGCCGTCGCGTCTTTCTAGACGTCCAAAAAATGAGATAACTGGGCGACTTGGAACATACCCAGGCGATTTTTTGTCTATCAATGGAGGCCTCGAGGTCACCTCACATGGTTATCGAGGTCGGGAAACCCTATGGTGTATAAAGTATTATAGTGAAACCGGGTAATCTTTCTCAGTCGCTTATATTAATATGATTTAATCTTTGGCTATTCTGCAAAAACGTTGGTAAGTAACATTTTTAATTATTAACGTAGGCTATATCTAATTAAATAAGGATGGTTTTGAATACTACTTTACATCTATGACAATAAAAATGTATGTGCTATCAAATTTTGTCTCAAATGCCTTTGAATTTACCATCAAATTACTACTTTTGAAGATTATTATGTATAAAGGATTGTCAAACTTGTATTTTAGAATATAGAAACGTTAAACGCTGATGAAATCACTAAAATTCGGGGTGTTATACAAAAACTTTAACTTAAACCTTAAAACAAATATTGTGAGTGAAAGAAAGCAGAAAATGTTTTTGTACAAATAAATAAACAAAACCATAACGACGACAAACATAACGACAAGAAAACATTTAAAATTCGTTGTTTTAACTGTGTCAAGAGGAACCTCAGATTTTGGAAAATAACGCATTTTTTCTTTCAAAACCAACTAATGTTATCGTATGTCAAATATAGTATCTCTCGGTAACACGTTACGTATCATCAAATTCTAGGTCGATTATATCATCAAACTGTGCGCGTCGAATAGCCCAGCAATTGATTCGTGTTAACTTGAGCTTAACTAATTAGACAAATCACTAAATGCAACGTCATACTCCAATTAAAACGGTTACTTATTTTGTAAACACGTTTTGAGATCGTTGCAACCAGCGACTACTACCGAGTTGATAATGTTTGTTTTGACTTTCTTCTTCTTATAGTATAAATGCGAGTGTGAGTTTGTTTGTTACGCTTTCACAAAGCAGGTGCAAATGGTACAAAATTAAATAAACTGTATTCTTCAATACAGTTTATTTACATCCATAATGACGTGTTCGCTTTAAAGTGGGTGATACTTTTATAAAATTTAATTAAAAATTCTAACTAAATGCTGTAACTGCAATACTTTTAGTTTCAACAGTTCACAAATGCCTGTTTGAATTAAAACATTATAAAGAACTTCCAAGTTTAAATTTTTGCTACTTTCAACGAACGACATTGACACTGAAAATCGGTCGTTTAGTATAACGCAATATATACAGTGAAAACTAATCTGCAACAATAGATAGATACTAACAATAGATAGATACATTAACGTTCGATGTCCGTGTAGGTGCAGAGGGCACACACATCATCACATCAACAGCCTTTAATAGTCCACTGCTGGACATAGGCCTCTCCTTAGAAAGGAGGTGGGTGCAGAGGGCGTTTACAGAAAATCTTCATCTTGATCGGTCGCGCGCTACGTAATTATATCGCCAATGGCTACATATCATAAGGTTTCTTAGATCTAAATCCATAAAATGTTAAGATAAAAGCTATATCCAGCAGTTGATGAAAAGAGATAAGAGAAAGCATATTTGTCAAAAAAATTAAATTAGTGGGTCATGTTTTCAGTTGTAAACTTTACAGCAGCTTCTAGCAGTAATCTCAGAGTTACACATCTGAGGATAAATTCCCACTCTATCACATATCAGAGGCAAAAAAAAAAACTAATGCTTTTCCTTCATTTGTCATCCTCCATATATGTTTCTGATAACTTAAAACTTGTAAATTTAGGTAACTCTTGATCTAAATGCTCATGGCGTTACAACAAGATACGATAACCACATTAGCGTAAGCTCACGCTGTTTCGTCATCGTAACGATATTATCAACACAATACGTTTTTGAAATACCTCGTTTTACTTATATTTAAATACTGTATCTGTGGAGAATAATGTATCGGTGACGTTGTTTTGCTCAAAGTTCAGTGAACATTCGCAATGTAACACAGTTCAATGAACTTGCCGTGAAATTTACCTACAAGATTGATTGTTGTAGCAGACGCTTTTGTTAGGGCATCTACACATCGACCACTTTATGTTGCTTATTTATGATTCAGTGATTGACAATGTACGACAGTTAAATGGTCATTACTGCTAGATTTTCTAGTCCAAGGCCATGTACAATATTCGTTATTTTTGTACACTCACAACTACTACCATATATGCACAAGGACACAGGAGTGTTATATAACTATTGTTTGCTACTTGACTCGATTCATTAAAAAAAAACAGAAATTAATGAAAGCTTTTATTTATAATTTAAAAAATGAGCCTTATTGAACAATCTGTGATCAAAAGATATAAACGATAACTCATGCGTTCAAATCTGTTTAGGAAGTTGGAAGTTAGCGAGAATGCTTTGGTTACGAATTATGTATTTTAAAATGATGTATATAGATATTACTTAACAATGATATAAATCTTTTGCATCAGTTCAATTTAAGTCACTATAAGCACATGATTAGAAAAACGGAACAGAGACAAAGCTTCTTAAGAACTTGTAAATTGTTACCTATTTTGGTAGGGTTGTCACAATAGGTGAAGACAAATTAAACTAAACATTTGTTAAATAGTTTTATTATTCAGTATGATAAAATACTTTAAAAATTACTTTCTCTAATAATTTTCTCTAGATAATTTTTGTTTTTAATAAGTTATTGTTTATTTTAATGGTGTGGTAAATTCAGAATCTAACAGTTTTTCAAGTAATCTAACGAGAAAGACTCGGATGGCATATCATATTTACAATCTTTAATACGTTTAAGTATTTCATTGCCAACATTGACAATATTTATTTCAAGATCGAAATAATTGCGAAAGTTTTGCATGAGCAATTCAACAAATGAGATAAAATTGTCAGGAGGTATAATTAAAAACCCCAATTATATATTCCCATCATTAAAATCTTTGTAATCGTTGTACTATCTTAAAAAAGTAATAATCAAATATTTACTCACCTATTATACTCCTTGGGATGGCTAAAATATGTTTTTTTTTTGTATTATTCATATACACAGTACAATAAACAACCATTATTAAAAGTACAATAAAAAACCATTATTATACCTCGTTTTTACATTAAAATATTTCAAACTTGAGCTTGAGATTGTCCACTGGCTGAGCCAGCGTAAACCGGTTTTATTCAGTCCCAGTGGTCACGCACACATGCCTCGAGTGCTTGTAGTAGTGCAACCGATTCGCGCGGTTGCATGAAACTTTATCTCTGTTCCGTTTACCTATACCTATACCTCATGTGTTATAAGTCTCATAATAATAAGACCATGTATGCCAATAATATATTCTTTTAAGTTATAAAAAAACTAAATTTCAACCACCTTTTAATGGAATATAAAAAGTATGATATATGTGTTATGCTAAAAAATAAAGAAAAGCTTTCATGGTTACCGATGCCTACATATATTAAGCAATATAAAGGTAGTGAGCGTATTACCACCAACCAGTACTTACCTCCTGGCCCTGTAAGCCCGGACGGACTGTTTTGTTTGACTTTTTGCCCAATCTCAGAACTCAAGCACCGCGGTTACAACCGCTTTACAAAAAAAAAAAAATTTTTTGGGACTCTCACGATTTGCTTATGAAAAAACCGGTTCGTTGTCCTACACTGGTTTAATAGTTTTTTTTGCATATAATCGACACCATAGTATTAAAATGAATATATTAATTTAATCATATTCAATTCAGTGATTTTAATTGTCACTGCAAAGCTTACTTACGAAATTGGACATTCGGATACTGTTATTCAGTGACTTGTGATGGTCAATCTAGTCTGGTTGCACTAAATAATATTTAATGTAGAACATTCGAATTTAATTGAATTACGATAACCATAATAGTATTTTGAACTTTAAATGACATGAAAATGTAATTTGTTAAGTTCAATTTTTTATTGTATCATAAAGTGTGATAATCCTATTTATGACAGTAAATCTTATTAAATAAAGTTTAAATAAAACTAGAAGCCCGATCTGTTCTCTGACCCCAACCTGGACTAATTGACTAGTAGTTCAATTAAGTTCCACTGTAGGATACCTCCTTACTTCATCATCTGCTTAACTCCAAGCTGACAATAGTACTTATGTCGTTCAAACTATGTAATGTTACAAAGTTAAAATTAGGTACCTAGGTAATTAGGTGAAAAGTAAATAAAATTGATTTGTATATCACACTAACTGTTCCCCGCCACTTTTCTCTCTGGCAGATTCTGGTTGAATTGATCACAAATGAGCAATAATACTAAAACGAAAAATGGATAAAACCAATTTTTGAAGCGTGTTGTATATCGTGTCAAAATTTGAGCGCAATCGGTGAACAACTTTTTGAGTCTTTGGAGCGTACACAACCCATATTAACATTGAAGTAGATAGATATATATACATTTCTTATCATTGTTACTTATAAGTAAAACTAATAAAATAATTTAGAAATAAGACTAGAAAATAACCCTTTTACGTAAAAGTTTTACCAATATTTTCAGTGAGTTTACAAAACAAGTGATTACGTCACGGCGCCGTCATTTACTTATAAAATTTGAAAGATATGGCCAGTTGGCAAGTAAATCTTATTGTAAATCCTTGAATAAATTCCAATTGGCGATATTACACTGTGCTTTATCACAAATTGTATAACTACTTGGCACAAAATAACTACGCAGTGTATTTTAAATACTTTTGTCTGATATAAAGACGACCTAGATAAATAAAAATATATCATTGTGACGGCGATAAATACAACCCAATGCTAAAAGTTAAATTTAATGGTTATATTTATGGAGACATATTGCAATGAAATGAAGGACCGTGCGAAAGAGGATATGGCTAGAAAGAGGGTGATCAGGTGATCTGTCGAATGATAGAAGAGTATGGAATAAGAAAACTCATTGCGCTGACCCCAAATACATTCGGGTAAAGGGTAAGAATAGCATGATGATCTCTGGAGACATTTAAGATAATATTAATAATATTTTCAAACATCTTTCTTTCATCATTAAATGTTTTTTTCGTAAATACATGCATATTATACATAGAAAACATCAAAAACAAATATTTGCATGTCATAAAAACATTTGGTCCAATCCGGGCATCGAACCCGAGACCTCAGCACAGCAGTCGCATGCGCTACCACTGCATCACCGAGGCAGTCTAACAATGAAAAAAAAATTTAAACTTTAAAACTAAAACACACTAAATATAAAATTTGATTCAAATGCATCAATTGTTAATTAAATTTCTTAGGTTAGTGACAACACCAGGCTAAGTCGTCAAAATATGAAACAGCGTTTATTTTGACAGTCATTCTTTTTTAAAGGCATTTATGGAATACGTTCCAAATTTATTTAAGCGATGGATTCACCAATTATACCACGTTTAGCTGCTTAACACTAAAGATCACATTCGAATGTAATACATACATGTTTTTCATTGTTGTAGCTTATCTAAACATATTCAATATTGTGATCATATCTTATACCGGTGTTAACAAGCATTCCCTCACAGAAGTGTTTGTAAATACCATTATCATTTCCTTTTATCTTTTAGATTATTTAATGATATTGTGATAAAATAGATTTTTAGTAGCTGTATACTACAAAGCCCAAGTAGTTCCCATTTCGTGCGAAGTCCGATTAAATATAGAACTCACATTGTTTTTCGTGTGGTTATAGATTAAGAATACGGAGTGTCACCAGGTTGTGATCCCGTGGTTGTAGTAAGAGCCGACTAAGGAAGCAAACTACGCAGGACAACAGCATTGCAAATAGAAGGATAACTTGACACAAACCTTATACCAACCCGTCTGATAGGCGTTACAGATGTGACAGCCGATGTGGTATAGTAGGCCAAACCTCCTTTCTAGGCCTCTCGCCTATGTGCAGCAGTGGACTATTAAAGACTACTGATGATGATGATTTTTTTCCTATTAATTTTACTAATTATGTATAAATAAGAATGTGTTTCTTTTTGCCTTATTTAACACACCAATGGTCATGAAATAGTTCATAAAGGTTTAATGGGATACAGACTTATGGTACTTTTCATCTTAAACAGAACTGTTCTAGTCGAAAAAAAAATACGAGTAACTATTACACGACGGATGCATAGCAACAGTGGCTTTTAGCTTCTATAAGTGAAGGACGGCAAAGTAGGCTAAGCTTTATTGACGAGTTGTAGTGTTGATAATATGCCTATCTAGCCAAGTCCAACCAAGTTTATTAACATTTTCTTCTTAGTTCTTCAATCCAATTTGTTTTTAATTTTCTTAGGTGGCTATTAATGTTTGATATTATATTAAAATAATTAAAAGGTTTTGTTTTTAACATACAAATGATTATCCTTTGCTTGCGGCTTCAGTCAGCTTTTTTCCTGATAAAAATACACAAAAACAATAACGTATTACATAAAGAGAATAGTATTTTAAAAGGCGACCTTAACCCTTACTTAAGTTGTTTTCTAGAAAACATCTATACTAATATTATAAAGCTGAAGAGTTTGTTTGTTTGTTTGTTTGTTTGTTTGTTTGAACGCGCTAATCTCAGGAACTACTGGTCCGATTTGAAAAATTCTTTCAGTGTTAGATAGCCCATTTATCGAGGAAGGCTATAGGCTATATATCATCACGCTAAGACCAATAGGAGCGGAGCACCAATGAAGAATGTTTCAAAAACGGAGAAAATTTATTACTATTGAGAGACGCAGACGAAGTTGCGCGGGTCAGCTAGTTGGATATAAAGAGAGGATATCAATTATAAACAAAAGACAGTGTCCTGTCACCGTAAAGATAATTTAGATAAAAATAAAAAACCAATTAAATACATAGGTAAAATAAATAAATAGAATGTATTTTTACATGTATATTATATACTAAATACACTTCCATCACCCAATTTAAATATTTGTACATATTTATACATTTACAAAATAATAAATATAAATTAAATCAGATGTGCAAGCCTCTCATACAAATTCGGCCTCCAGCGACCACTAATGAAATTACCTTTACAACAAACCTTTGCTGTAAAGGTAAGGTATATGTATAAATATAAATTCTATTATACTGATAAATAATTATTTAGTGAAAGTTGTGGTTTTATAGATATAAGGCAATCGTGTTGCACAAAATGTCAACCCCAAAAACTGAATTTAGTGAATTTTTAAATGAATTATGCTTTTATCTCCAGGAAATTACAAAATTCTAACTACTATTAATTTTAACAGCAAGTAGATGCAATCGGCAATACGACAAAAAAACAGAAATAACGCAACGCGTAAACGCGCAAACAGTGATAGTTATTCCAGATGTGACAGCCGTTGAAAGATAAAAAAATGTAGCCATTTTGGAAAAATCGCGAATAAAATAAATAATTACAGCTACTGTAGTATACTCTATAAGAATAATATCCACAGAATAATAACCTCTATCATCACCTATATTTAAAACAACTGCAGTGTTCAATCATTCATAAAGTACCGACAAATTACCTTACTATTCTTAGGATTGACAATAAATGGCATTTATTTTTGTATCGAGTGAAAATAATCCTTTTTTCTTCAATATCATCAATTTTGTGGCCATTTCTAGGCCTGATTTGGCACTACTCCTTTATACTCACATACGCCAGAAACTTTTGATATACCCTTGAGAACATAAGTGCAAAATTTCAAGATATCGGTTTAGTCAATAAAGCGTGAAATCACACATTTGTAAAAAGACTGACCAGTTGGTCTAGTAGTTAATAACCCTGACTGCTTGGCCAGAGGGTGTCGTGGGTTCAATTCCCACCCAAGAAAAATAATTGTATGATGATTATGATCATTTGTTCTGTGTCTGGGTGTAATTTATCTAAAATATATATGTATTTAGCAATATATAAATAAGTTTATTAGAAGTCTTTTTACCATAGTACAAGCTCTGCCTACTTTGGGATAAGGTGGGGATAAAGTTTGGGATAATAAGTTATTATTATTACACAAAAAGCAGAATGATTATTGAAATTCAACAGTGAGTGAGGGAACAATATTATACCAAGAATTGACGCCATCATCATCATCATCATCATCATCATCAGCCTATCGCAGTCCACTGCTGGACATAGGCCTCTCCCATTGCACGCCACTTAGATCGATTTTGGGCTTCTCGCATCCAGCTCCTGCCAGCCATCTTGCGCAAATCGTCACTCCACCTGGCCTGTGGGCGTCCTACACTACGTTTGCCGAGACGCGGTCTCCACTCAAGAACTCGTTTTCCCCAACGGTTATCGGTTCTGCGGCTAATATGGCCAGCCCACTGCCACCAAAAGCGGCAATACAAATTTGCGGGTAGATGTATAATACTCATTTCTTCGCTATTTTTTGATGACATGAAGGTATTTAAAAATAATTTAGTACTTTATCTACAAGTAGTATTTACTGGTATGAAGTGAAGTTAATAAGCAAATAAACATATTTTATGATAAATGGACGTACTCCAAACATGTCGTAAGTTGCTTATATTTCCTTTGTGTCAGTCTTCTAATATTTGTATGTAAATATTTAACTTTTCAGAGTAAAAAATTCAATCATTTTTGTGTAAAGTGCTTAAAAATACTGGTTTACGTAACTATGTACCGGCACTCACAGGTATGTAGGTTCAAGTATCAAGGTAAAAAAATCAATAATTTCTGTAAAATGTGCATAAAAATTATTGGTTTACATACCTATGTACTGGTATTCTCATGTATGTAGGTTTCGTAACGAAGCGTTCCTGTTAAAGCAAGTGACAATTAATATACACACACATATTTTTTTAAACCAGAAGCCTCATATGCAAACTATATTATAACTGTTACGAATATTAGTACTTCTTAATTTAGGACGTTTAATCAATTTAATAGTATTGACTTAAAAATTCATTGTAATTTATTAACACACTTTTACGTAACGGAATCTTCGAACGTGATTTTGATCCACTTCAAAGCGTCAAATTAAATTGAAACTTCGCACACTTGTCAAGGACTGATGGCAATGCAATAATTTAATAATTTGGCAGATCATCCTGATCAGATTTTTCAGGATTAACAGCTTTTTCAACACCTAAAATACGGTAGTGTCTTTTGCTACGTACTAAGAGGTGTATGCTGAAGCATATGTGACTCGCTTACTTGTTATATTGTTAGTCTTAATAAAAAAATAATCAAAATTAATGACTACAAAAAGCAAAATCAAATTATAGTTTAAAAATAAAACTAAAACATACGCTTTTGTAACTAGCCGAACTAAAAAGTAGAAAATAATGTTCGATAAGTTCAAAAAGAAAAATCATTTTATCGTAAAAAAACATGGGGCGCTTTAACTTTACTTTTCCAATATCTGTCAATAAAATATTTTTACGACAATTGAGACCTAGCGGCCTGCTTAACTTAGCGATAATTATTTTCTACTTTTTAGTTCGGCTAGTTAGAAAAGCGTGTTTTTTAGGTTTTTTTCAACTATAATTTACATCGTTGTAGTAAATGTTGTTATGTCAATCTATATATACTTCACATGTTTTTTAATCAATAATATTGTAAAAAAAATAATTTGCTTTATTATATTGACTAGTGTATGTTGAACTGTTGAAATCTATACTATCCGTGCCAGAGCAGGTTAATGTATATAATGAATATGTGTTGATCTTTAAAAGATTTAAAGTTTTCTGTACTTTCTGCATTCGATAAATGAAATTTAAGCATTTCGTATTCCGTGGGCAACATGTAGCTTCATTCATGTTTAGTTTAAAATTTCACGTTCCAATATTAGCGAAATTTTATCACGTATCAATGTAAAAAATATGTCATGAAAGTTTTGAAAAAAATTGTTTTTTTAATATTGTAAAATTAAAAAACCGGAATACTTATACATAATTTTGTTTATCTGCTAATTCATAAGTAGTTTTGTAAAAAATGAACCTTGAATCTGATTTCATTAAAACTATTTCTGTGTAAATTATACCTTTGTCGTGGAAGACTACGAACATTGAAACTACTATAAGGGGATAGCACAAGTTTTCGGGTCGTTTAATATTTGAGCCCATAACCACAGCACTCGGCACAGTGTAGCATTAAAAAAGAAACGCTGAACATTTTTTTATTAAATAAGGGAATGACACTTAACTTTTTAATGTGCTTCAGTAGCTTCCTCACTGACAGTAAATTTTATGAAATTCATAATTTAAAAGCGTATTTCTGTACATGTATTAAACAAATCTAGTCATAGGTGAACCGAAAACTATGATACCGGTTTTGTAGTCGACTTCGATATCAGACATATTAAAGGAATAGAAGGTATGACCGTGTGTAGGAGCATGAACCCTACTCACTACATACAAGCACATGGTGACCCCACCATCATTCCTGCCTTCAAAAAGTCTACACCAATACCACTAATGAGTTTGCCCACCTGTCCTATGATATATTTAACACACATATGATGAATCATTTGTGTAAATTTTATTATAAGTCTGTAATGGTAGGGTACATGTTCTTATTCTTTTCTGTCCCCCAAGAAACATGTTTGGCTAATTTTATGATCAATACATTCGTCTGCTTAGTTTAAAAAAAAAACTTTGCAAGCTTAAACTGTCATTATAAGTAACTAAAACCTTATTACACAAAATCAACTATTTTTATGAAAATAAACTGTCAATTTTGAATATAACTGAAAAAAAGAACCACGTTTCCTAGCTCTGTAGACTCAAAAATTTGCTTACAAATGTAAAGAGGCGAATACACTATAAGTATATCAACTCAGCCTAGTAACATAAGACCGACATTTTGTAGCGCTTTTCTCATATCCAGACGACAATAACTCGAGTGTTCTGGCTAATGATGCGGCCGAAGGGCAAGATGCGCCGATGTCCTTACTCGCGGCCGATCACTCGACCTCCTGCCCCCTTTCCTCGCCTCACCTCACCTCACCATTCTGCCTCGTGCCTCTATTGTTGCGATGAGGTTTGCTGCTGTCTATTCTGTCATCAAAAGCATATAATGTTTTTATGTTTTCATAACGTGAGATTCTAAAGTTTAATTAATTAACATTTTTATATATTTTATCGTCAATATGTTTATTAAAATATAGGGTTATAATATTGTCACAATTTTGTGACAGCGTTTTAACGATTTCTTAGTAATACTCTAAAATTTGATGTTTTACATATCTATTGTCTCCCACTATCAAGTGAAGCAAAGTATTACCATAAACCTGTAAACATTAACAGAGTATGATCGGTCAATGAATGATAATATATATTATGTAAAAAACTACATAGCGTTACTTAGACCCAATACAAGACCCATAGTGTGTAGGCTTTTTGACACTAAACACTACACTATACTTTTTTTTAATCACACAATAATAGTAATTATTATGTTTAAATTAGCTTAATTTAAATTATATTTTCCCTATATATCATAAATGGGAAACTCCCACAACCAGAAGTATTTTTGAAAGAACTAACTCACAGGATCTGTCTGACAGGATCATCCTAGTTCAGATACCAGTCTGTCACAAAGGTCAGCAATAAATAAATATTTTGTAATATATCATAGATTTTAAGTTAAACTTTGTGAAAGGAAAATTAATTATTATTATTATTAACTAACGGTTTCTGTAAAATATATTGGAAGAAGTTAAATGAGTAATAAACGTAAAATAACAGTTCTTATTCGCTTGTTACATGTTTACCTATGTAGGCGTAACGTAAATGCCCCACAGTGGAAACCAAATCGAATTACGAAAAACATGAAGCTTTACCATGAGTTTTATTTCACAAAAATTGACACACAGAATCAAAAGATTTTTTTATAAATTTAGTTACAAGCCTCATTAGACAAAACATTGCTCCGAATCACCTGTGGCTGAAGTTACAGAGTGGCAGTTGTTGCTATATGTTAAATAATGCGTCTTATTAGTTAGTATTTCTTTTACATCTAAGTTATTTGGTCTTAGTTTTGTTATTACTGTGTTTCCACTCGACCAGGGAAGGAGGCTTGCTGAAGCTCTCAAATAACTCCAACGAGCAAAGAGCATATTTTAACAGACAGTCGGGTATTGAGTAAACTTATCGAGCAAAGTAGTATAAGATGAAGTAGTAGAAGATACAAATGGTTTTTGTAAAATTGCAAAACTAAGAAGTGTTTAAAAGATCTTCACATAGGTAATCAATTGTATATACTTGTACTGCAAAATACTGCAATGCAATATACAAATGCAAAAATGCATAAAATGCAAAGTAATATACCGACTAAGTAACAATTAATATCCTACAACACTCAGAGCAGTAGGAAGCGGCGAGGTGACCGCTTAAACCACTACGCCATCCGTGCAGTCAAATCCAAATATAATATACAACATTACAGTTAACATGTCGATGCCCTGTTTAGAAATAGACCTAATATGGTATTGGTAAAGGTATGTCTTTAGTTGGAATCCATTAATTAGTAACTCACATATTTCCGAACGAAATCGTCGAGTTATTCTTAGTAGGTAGGTGGTGACCTACATTTGCCGAGGTTCAGAGGTCAGTTACATTAGACGATGAACGCGGACACTCCCGATTTGCAAACAAATAAATATTTACGTGTGTATTGAAATCTTTATAAAGGAATATATACTTATAATTAAATATATGTACATACTGGCACACTGGTATCACAAAAATTGCATGCATTTTTTATTAGTACCATGATGAACGATATCTTTTTAGTAAATTTTCTAAAAATGAAACCTAGCTAGATCGGTTAATCGCCCCCGAAACCCTCTGCATACTAAGTTTCATGAAAATCGTTGGAGCTGTTTCCGAGATTCAGATTATATACATTTATATACAAGAATTGCTACTTTAAAGGTATTGACATAGTATTAAGAAAACTTAATATTACTTATTAATGTGTTCATTATTTGAATTATTTATGTTATGTGAGTTTTTGTGAACCAGACATACTGCACAAGACATTTTAAAAGAAAATTACTAAAACAACTTTAGTACCAAACAACGGAGTAATTTTAAGCTCCGAAATACTGAAACAACTGGATATAAAATAAAATTTGTAAACTTTTTAAAAACACGCATGCAGTAACATCGCTTTCGATTAAAATTAACCTTTTTTTTAAATGTGACACAAAACTCTTGAAAATACGTTGTCACATTTATTTTGACGTAAATAGTTCACTTCGCTAATATCCCACGAGACACAAAATAGAAACATCACGTACCTATGTTGCTTCCAGGGTTGGGACTAGATTCGAGACGGAAATATTACTACTATTAAAAATGTTAAATCTTGCTAGTAACATATTGTTCGTGCAACATGTGTTTTTGTTGTAAATGCCATATATGAATGGATGTCTAGGTACTTACTACTATATAACTATCACAAGTACCCGTATTTATAACGTACATAAAAATCTCCTTTTTTTTGAAGTCACTAAATTAAAAAAGAAATTAATTAAAAATTAATTAAATCGCTATTAAGTTATTTTAAGTAGTAATCAATTAAATATAAGACCTCTTTTCTCATGGAACTCTAACCATCGTGACTGCAATACCTCTGGTGAAGGGCATAAATTGAATTCGAAGTCAAACTTAAACTCAAAATACCTATCTTTTTTTTATAAAATTTATAAAACTGTTTGAAATCGTCTTCTAAGTAGACTCTAAAGTAGTAGATCAACACACACAGTAGCAACAATCGAAGTGACATGGGCACACGTGTATATCACTTCGAACGTTTCAAGTGAAGGGCATAAATTGAATTCGAAGTCAAACTTAAATTCAAAATACCTATATTTTTTTTATAAAATTTATAAAACTGTTTGAAATCGTCTTTTATGTAGACTCTAAAGTAGTAGATCAACACACACAATAGCAACAATCAAAGTGACATGGACACACGTGTATATCACTTCGAACGTTTCATCATGTTAAACATTTTTAACAAAACAATATCATTTGATGTATTTACATTTTCGATTAAAAATATAAACAGTCTACGAAATTATTGGTAGGTACTGGGAAATATTGGTTTTAGTTCTTAAATATAAAATCCGCCATGAAGTTACATCATCACGTCACACAACTGCGAAGTTTCATCAAGTCCAATAAATTTAAATAGATAGTCCTGAAATATTATTTAAATAAAGTGCACTAAGAATAATCTATTTTACGATATAAAGTATTCCACAAAACCCGATTATGTTACTGTCAAATTAAGTAAAATTAAAACATTAATATTTTATTTTATTTTATTTATATGATTTATTTAAGAAACAATCGAAAGCAAGAACCTTGCATATTTGTAGGTATTGTTCTACCTTCATCACTTTAAAAATGTGAAAACTCATTTCGAATTACCATAATTTACTAAGCATATTCACTAAGCATATTGTTATTATTTACTGTATAGCGAACGTAATTACGAATGATATATGAATGATACGCTTTGTATTTTCATTATTTTCAGGGACAAATTAATTTATCTTTGTTTAGTTAATTTTCTGTTTATTGATCATGGCCTATGGCTGCATTTAAAATCAAAAAAAAAAATTTTTCAAGAGATTGCCTTTTCGATTGAAATCCATAATAATGAAACAGTGTATGTAACAAAAATATTACGCATATAACAACTACGGTTTCTTTTTGGGTCTCTTTTCAAACAAGCAGGTGGGTCATCTGATAGTAAGTGACTGCCACCGCCCATGGCCTCCTGCAACTAGAAAGTCACAATTGCACTAACGCACTTTGAGTCTCTCCCCCAATACCAAGAGGAGGGGGGGTCAGTCACTCAGTAAAAAGCCTCTCCTTAGAAAGGAGGTTTTGGCCTACTATACCACGCTGGCCCGACGGGTTGGTATAGGGTTTGTTTCAAGTTTTCCTTCTCTTTTCAGTGCTGTTGTCCTGCGTAGTTTGCCCCCTTAGTCGTCTCTTACGAGACCCACGCGATGAATGGGGGTGGTGATAATCCGTCATCACACGGACTTATAGGACTTATAGTCAATACAATAACCGATTTTCAATATTCGTTATTTCTCGTTAAATACCATGAATATTTCTTTTATTTTTAGTTTGTAACATGCATTCTTACATCGTCCGTCTATTCAAGTTGACGTTTCGTAATTCCTGGTGGAATAGAATATGTCATAGTCCATATTAGATCTATCTCTAATCCAACTAGAACTCTTTACGTCTTATATGTAACCAAACATAAGCAGCTGAATTGTAATTTGCCATAAAGAATTTCACTTCCTTCAATCAGGTCACAAGTCCTATATTAATCCTACCCGACCTCTTTTTTCCGGAACTAAATTCGACAACCCTGACATTAGCCGAATACTGACGTATTAATTAATTTAATGTACGTAGCTTCCCCATTCGTTTTGTTATACTACTGTCACGTGCGCAAAGATATCTATTGACCTGGTTTTTTAAAACACACTCATGTACATAGCTTATGCTTTCATGCGGTCGTTCTGTTTATGTACCTGATGATGCCTAAAACAGATTAAATTTTTTGTACCGAAACAGTATATTGGGTTAATAATAATTTATAAAAACAAGCAACCAACTAAAACTTCAAAAAAGTTTATTGTAATTCAGTACGATGTGGGCGCTTTGAAGACAGTGATAATTTTTGGAACTTATTTTTTTGTCGAATATTTTATTTACTGTTTAAATGCAAAGCAGGTTACTGGGTCAAAACTTATATCATATTATTGACTTGTCGTTACGTGCTGAGCAATTATTCGCTATCTGTATCACACATCATATTATGCTAAAAGTCCTGGCGCGTTTTCATACATTGTATAAAAATAAGTAATTGTTTATTCGGTTGTCTGTACTATCTATTGCAAGAAATAAACGACTTATTCTTTTTTTTAATAAATATTAATAATTGATTGCTTGATAAAAACAACTTTGTATAATAATATTTATGCCTGATAAAGTATATATTGGAGACAATCGTTTTTTGAGCTCACTACATAAGATGTTACCTGGGTGCCTTTCGCGCTTTCTGGACGCAATCATACATCAAACCATGATGAACTTTTAATCGTTTTTTTTTATAAAGGCGGAAGACCTCATGTCAAAAAACAATTAAAACGTTATTTAATTTTATGGTCTCTCATGCAAAACAGTAATTAACTTTACACGTAAATAGGAGGTAATTTTAATAGTGGGTACATAATTTTAAACATTAAAACGTTTCTGAACATGAACTACGTAGGATGATAATTATTATAATGTTAAGATAATCTTAGTCTCTGAGCCTCTTTTGAATTTTAGTGTTAACTAGCTATAGAAATTTATATTTTAATGTCAGATCTTCGTAGGAAACATATTACGCTCAGAATTTTTATACTCTGTGCTATCGTTTATCCTCTCACGTGATACCATGTCAACAACGTTATGTTTCTATTATATTCTTTATTTACTAATTTTTTTTAAAGTGCAAGAACATTATAAGTGGGTTGGCCTCTCTTGAAGCTCTTCTTTTATTCCTCCGAGGTTACTCCTCTTAATTTCTATTTAGAGTTAAACTAATATAAGTATTTGTTCATATAAGTTTTATTTATCTTTGAAACTGTGATTCTTGCTATTACTGTGAGATTATGTATTACGGGAATATAATGGGCAAATAGTTATTAGATACTCAGCCTGTAACCACGGCTAGAGCAACCTGGTCGAAATGTCATGCGACAGGGTAGATGACTGTCAAGTCAAATCAGTATATTTTTTAAACATAAAAACGCTGAACACGTTACATTTTTGTATAAAATACTATTTCGTGACGTCATACCTAGTTATTGTCAAATATTATATATTTAATGTTGATAATTATCAAGATTTCAAATTTATTAAACATTAAATTGATAATGGGGGCCAATTCAGGCTCTACTTTAAGATGTTACATTTAATGGATTACATTTAAAGTATTTAGTTTAAACTTAATAATGTTATTTCCCTAATAATTAAAATAAATAATTTTATATTCTAGAACGGGATAGTTCAAAAGTTAGCTACACATATTTTTATTTTTCTAGTTTTTCGAACTTGACATTTCCCCTTTAGTTTCTTATCAACGTTAAGTAATAATTTAGAGAAGCTATTGAGTGATTTCTTTTACTATTTGAACTCGTAACATTTTTCTTCTACGGTAAGAGCTACCATAAACTTAGTATAGTAGTAGCTTAGTATGCTTTGAGCGTGGAATCTAATAGTAGAAATACAGAACAAATTAGCCGTGAAGTACATAGGCCGATTGTATTATTAATTCGTCCCGTAGCGTGCTACAATAATATTAAAGAGCTCTGGGCACGACTGGGAAAGCTCGACCGGTTAATGATACCATTATCAATTAAGTCCTAATGTCTCGCTAAATATAAAAGTATTTTAAGTTATTAATAGTTTCGCTTATGAAATGTTTAAGGTATTATTGCTGTGTTATAATTTTAATGTGGTGCCTTGTTTTAGCAAAATATTTTGGATAAAGTGAATATGATAATACAGATTATTGAGATATATTTTTTACAAGACCAATTTATTAATATTAAGGTAATTGGACAGTTAGATAACATCAGCAGCAACTCCTTAAATCCTATGCCATAAAATATTAATTTCATTTTTTTTATTTATTTATTGTTTATATCAGGCATAATCGCCCATAAGGATGTAACAAAAGTTAAATTAAATTACATTAATTAAAACTAATACAAAAAAATACACAAAAAAATCATACACCAATACCTTAAATTAATATCTCAGCAGATAAACACAGCGGAATACAACATATACTAATTGATTACTATGCACGTAATCGAGTCAGGAAAGATGTTTTGAGTCTTCTCAAGAGCCCGTAAAAATCAGTAACTTCGTTCTCAGCGAACATGCCAGTCGCACTACACCGCCAGGGCAGGTTTAACATAGCCCTCAAGGCATAGTACTTATCATAGTATAATTTATCTTCGTTAAATTAAAACAACGGTGTATACGTTTATTTATTTTTGTATTATATTTGTAAAGACATAATACAATCTAATTTATATTTTTAAAAGCTACACTGATGACATTATAATATTATTTATATTATCTTATTTAATTATGGTATATAATCTTAATTTCTGGCATCAGTCAGTCAGTCAGTATTTTAGGGTGTGTAGTCTACATATCACTGATTACTATTGAGGTCGAACAAATATTTAGTGTGCAAGAAGTTCTGAGCTTTGAAAAAAAAACAGAGCACAAAACTATGGGTATAGTTATGAAGCACTTTTAAGTATAATAATATTTAATTTGAACTAAATAGTTAGTTCGATGTATTAACCTAACTGAGCTCTCTCTAATAGGTCTATATTATCTTCAACATTATAGAACCTTACTTGTCATAATAGTGTAGTAGAGTATCTTACCTCCTCTGATCATGGAAATGTCTTACGGGTTAAAAACAAAATATATATACATTTACCTTTGAATTTCAAATCTTACCAAACAACTTAATACATAATTATAGAACGCGATAGTTTAAAAGTTAGGATTACAAACAGACTGGTTAACTTAGTTACTAATTCATTGTTTAGACTTCTTAAGAGCGAGTCCCACGAGAGTTCATCGACACTAACTCATCATCATCAGCCTATCGCAGTCCACTGCTGGACATAGGCCTCTCCCATTGCACGCCACTTAGATCGATTTTGGGCTTCTCGCATCCAGCTCCTGCCAGCCATCTTGCGCAAATCGTCACTCCACCTGGCCTGTGGGCGTCCTACACTACGTTTGCCGAGACGCGGTCTCCACTCAAGAACTCGTTTTCCCCAACGGTTATCGGTTCTGCGGCTAATATGGCCAGCCCACTGCCACTTCAGCTTGCTGATCCGGTACGCTATGTCGGTGACCTTAGTTCTCTGCCGGATCACCTCATTTCTGATGCGATCCCTTAGAGAAACGCCGAGCATAGCCCTTTCCATAGCACGTTGAGCGACTTTGAACTTGTGGACCAGCCGTACCGTAAGTGTCCACGTTTCAGCTCCGTATGTCATGACGGGTAGGACGCACTCATTAAAGACTTTCGTCTTAAGGCTCTGTGGGATCGACGATGAGAAGACTCGACGTAGCTTCCCAAACGCTGCCCAACCCAACCGAATTCTTCTGTTCACCTCGTCCTCGAAGTTGTTTCTACCTAACTGCAATGTCTGCCCGAGGTACACATAATTTTGAACAACTTCGAGAACGGCACCGTGTACCGCAATCGGTTCCGGTAGTACATGTTCGTTGAACATGACCTTGGTTTTATCCAAGTTCATCCGTAGGCCGATGCGTACAGAAGTGTCAGCTAAGTCATTCAGCATTTGCTGTAGGTCCTGCAACGTCTCTGCCATGATGACGATGTCATCTGCAAATCGCAAGTGAGAGATGTATTCGCCATTGATATTGATGCCACGCCCTTTCCAGTGCAGCGTCTTGAACATGTCCTCCATTGCATTTGTGAACAATTTCGGGGAAATAACGTCCCCTTGTCTCACTCCTCGATGCAATGGTACGGGCCTTGTTTGCTGATTCTGTACTTGGACGGACATGGTGGCGGCTTCGTAGAGACATCTCATCACTTGGATGTATCGCCAATCTACTTGGCAACGCTGCAGGGACTCCAGAACAGACCAGATCTCGATCGAGTCAAAGGCTTTCTCATAGTCCACGAATGCTAGACACAGGGGCTGATTATATTCTTCGGTCTTCTGTATAATCTGCCGCACTGTGTGGATGTGGTCTATGGTGCCATATCCGCTCCGAAACCCAGCTTGCTCCGGTGGTTGGAATTCGTCGAGTCTTTGCGCAAGACGGTTCGTGATGACTCTCGAAAACAGCTTGTAGACGTGGCTTAGAAGGGATATGGGTCGATAGTTCTTCAACCTGGTCTTGTCACCCTTTTTGAAGAACAAGACGACCACACTCCTACTCCACGCTTCTGGAGTTCTCCCTTCAAACAGGACAGCGTTGAAGAGCTTTTGGAGCTCCCTTAGTACGGGTTTACCCCCGGCCTTCAGCAGCTCTGTTGTAACGCCATCCTCTCCAGGGGCTTTTCCATTTTTCAGCTGTCCAAGAGCCATCTCGATTTCGTCAATGCTAACTTCTGGCAGGTCTTCGGTGTAGTGACGTGTTAATGTGGCTCTAGAGTCCTCATTTTCGGGATCAGGTCGAGATGCATGCGAAGCGTATAACCGGCCATAGAAGCTTTCCACTTCCAAAAGGACTGCCGGCTTCGAAGCAACGACTTCTCCACTTTCTGTAGTCAACTTTGTCAGGTGGCTTCTTCCAAGAGATTGTACGAACACTTTTGACCCCCGATTTTGCTCGATCGCTCTTTCAATTGAAAGAGTATTGGAGCACCGGAGGTCGTGTCGTACGAGTTTACTGATCTCTCGGTTTAGAGTCCGCTTTGCCGACAAAGTGACAGGTGGGTTTTCACGTCGTTTCTTCATCAGCCCTAGGGTCCTTTCTGAAAGCTTCGACTTCCTGCCCTTACGCTGCATTTCACAAAATCTCATACCTTCTTCCCTGAGGATCTGAACCACATTTTTGAGGTTCTGGTTTACGTCGATTGTGGTTTCCACGGCAGCGAATCGGTTTGCCAGTTTTGACTGGAACGTTTCAGATCCTGTCATGGCCTGGAGCCGAGTTGGTCGGAGCCTGGATTTCATCAAACAGACACGTTCCGCCTTAAAGTTGATATTCAGAGAGCCCCGGACAAGTCGGTGATCACTACCGGTATTAAACCTATTGATCACTGAGACGTCTCTGAATATGTGCTTTCTATCCGTCATGATGAAATCGATCTCATTTCTAGTCATAGCGTCGGGGCTTTGCCACGTCCACTTCCTTTGGGGCTGTTTCTTGAAGAAAGAATTCATCAAAAACAGCCCCTCCCGTTCGAGGAAGTTGACCAGCATTTGCCCCCTATGATTCCTGCTTCCAAATCCATGGGATCCTACTACCGATTCGCTGCAATTCTGTACTCCCACTTTAGCGTTGAAGTCACCCATAACAACGTTGTAGTGGGTCTTAGTTGTGAAGTGGAGGGCCCTCGATATGTCATCGTACATATCCTCCACCTCGTCGTCCGAATGTGCCGAGGTCGGTGCGTACACTTGCACAACCTTGAGGCTATACCTCTCGGTGAGCTTGATAATGAGGTACGCTACCCTGTTCGACACACTGGAAATTTCCACAACGTTGTCAGATAGGGACTTATTCACCAGAAACCCAACCCCACCTTGGGATTGTTGGTCTCCCTCGCGGAAGTACATTAGGTGGCCTGACTCGAGGGTTATGGTGTCCTCCCCCTCTCTTCGGACTTCACATAGCCCTAGGATATGCCACCTAATCTTCCCAAGTTCCACCTCAAGTTGCGCCAGATGCGAGTCTAGCCGTAGCGTGCGTCCGTTGTACGTAGCCAGGGTCAGTCGGTTGTGGTGGCCTCCCGTAGCCCGGAGATTCTTCGCACCCCCTGCCCCGCCTTTACCGTGGTCGCCACCATGACCAGGAATAGCGGGGCCTCCGGGAACTGGGGGCCGTGGCCTTTGTTGCGTCTGCATGAGAGGGGTTTGCCCATAATCGCCACGCTGGGCAGGCGGGTTGGCGATCGCAGGGCGTAGCTTGTCGCACCGGTAACGCTGCTGCCCGTCACCGGCCTGTTATATTTAGCTACGCCTATTGGGATGGATATACCGCCATCGGTCGGTCGCCAGAGCCTCGTTCGTCGTTCAGCAGGATGCACCGCGGGCAGGTGAGGTTGGCTTGGGGCGAAAGATGGTGGTTCGCCCCTCACACCCCACTAACTTTTTCTATTACTAACTTTATAATATTTAAACACTAGTTCGACACTAACTAGTGTTTAAATATTAAAAAGCATTAAATTTAAATGTAAATTTACATCTTTGTAACCACTACGTAAAGAAATCTTTATGATTATAAAAACTATGTGACATATTTTAAATCTTTGATTCGAATGTCAACCCTTCACATCATCATACTCCGAGTCTCTTTCCCAAACTAGATTTGGGTCGGCTTTTACCCTACTACGAAACGGCTGCCATTCAATTTTTACGTGGAGCGACTGGCATCAGACCTCCACATACTTAGTTTGTTCAAGATGGTATCAAAGATCTGTAAGCAGACCGTTGTCGGACTTTTTAGGGATCTAACTGCCCGTGACGATTGCCACGGATGCTCGTATAGCAACCAGGCCGACGGCTTAACGTGCTTTCCGAGACACGGAGGGGTTTCAAAGTACTAGGAATGATCACCCATCCATAGGCTGAGCTGGCTAAGATCATATAATTTTCAATGTGGTTACCACTTAGCCACGAGCCCTTCTTACAAATCTACGTGTCAAGACTTCATATGAAAATTGTAAAATAAAATTTAAATAAAACTGTCATTTTTATTACTGCAAGAGCTTAATACAAGTTACTTCAGAATATATATGATGAAATCGGAATAATATTTTCGGATTTCAGTTCTCATGTATTTGATACTGTGTTTCAGGTTGGCGGCAGCGCAGGAGGCGGCGGGCGCGCAGGCTCGCGCGGCGCCAGCTGATACCATGGGCGGCGCGCACCAGCCCGCTACTCCAGGGCCCAGCTCACTCTTTATATTTGCCAACGAAAATCCTATTCGGAGGTTAGTCCTATTAAGTATTACTTCAAAGGTACTATATTTTAAATATGGTATACTATATTTCTGAACGATAATAAAATTGTTAAACGTTTTTATATAAAACAAACATCAGTGTAATTGCTGCTACATATTTTTTTTGTAATAGATATAGTTATAGAGTGTAAAATACTCCAGGTAAAGCTTTTGCGAAATCTATGTTTGCTATATTATACTTACTTGTTTTTTAAATTTTCTTTTACAATATTTTTTAATATATTTACATTCCAAAAAAAACTGGTGGAAATCGTTAGCTGTTAACTCATTTATGTTTTCAATACAGCTACTTAAAATATAAATAAGCCAACATTAACATGAACCAACAAACTGAATGAGGAGATTAGACTTAATTTGTTCATGGACGGCGGTAATCGCTTTCCATCAGGTGACCTGTCTGCTGGTCTGACCCCTGTTACAAAAAAAACTTGTTTTGATAGTATTAATAGCTGCCGGTAACGTTTAACCACCAATTCGTCCATTTGCTAGTTTAACAAGTTAAAAAGAAGGTTATTCCTACTAACTAAAATTCAAATTAATATCATTCAATTAGAGTGAAAGTGACACAGATTCCTATGACTAAAATATAAGGTGAATTTGAAGCAGAAACCTCGTCCCCTGCCTCTATACTTAAAGTTCCCCCTTAATAATACAGAGATTAAGAAAACGGAGTGTCATCACCCCTATTAATCCCGTGGGTATCCGAGAGAGCCACGGGAGCAAACTACGCAGCCCAATAGCACTGCAAAGAGAAGGAAAACTTGACGCAAACCCTATACCAACCCGTCTGTCCAGCGTGGTATAGTAGGCCAAATCCTCCTTTCTAAGGAGTGGCCTATGTCCAGCAGTGGACTACTAAAGAATATTTTTGTGATGTAATGTGATAATTGATCAGTTTATAATCATATTGAAAATAAATTTGCCTTCCAATGTGCTACAAAATATCGTATAATTATGACCTCATTCTCTAAAACCAATTTCAAACATGAAAGTTCATAACTACTTTATATAGTCTGATATAAAGGATATCTTAACTTTATCGCAGTGACTAGCATGTTCATATTACGGCTTTTCTCGAAGCGCAACATCTGGCCTGGACTTAACATAGGGGTGGATCCTAACCCCGCTTATACATATTAAACGAACACCTTATTACCCCCCTTATGCATTTTGTAAACAAGCGAAGGTTCTTACACTACCTGTGTATTTACGTAATTTGATAACAAAAAGAGATTGTTTTGCGGAGCGGGACACCGTTTGAACTGTGGATGTGTTAGTGTGGGTATTTTTTATATATGTGCACATTCTTCAGGTTAATTTGAGAGACCTCTTTTTGAATTGTATATGTGTTAATTTTACTAAGCCACACAATCAAATTTATTTAATACACTCTTGAAAATAGAGGTAATATTTCTTTATTCCTAAAATCAAATAAAAACAACTTGTATTTTATGTGTGCTGTGTTTGGAAATTTAGAGATTTTTAACATAGTTAGGTATTTCGTGTTAAGATAGTTTAGTAGATAAACTCTTCATTATGCGAAGTATAAAAATATGTATGAACTAAATATTTAGTTAGTGACTTTTGTACAAACTGTATACAGATTTACTATAGTTTTAAAATCCACCTATTCAATCCTACAACATATCGTATGCTTTTTCTTGACTAGTCTTTTTTAAACCAATAGCTACAATAATAAAACAAAATGGTTGTTGTTATCTTGAAGTCTTACTAACCTTTGAACATATATTATATAATATTTCCATAGAATATTAAATACAAACACTATTAATTTGACTTCAGATTCATGTTTCTGTAATGACTGAAAAACAGCGTACTGGAAAGTTTTCTATAAGCTAACTACTTGTGGAATTATTACCACTATTATCAACAAAACTATCTTGGAATTCGCCTCTTTACATATTGTTGGCGTACAATTTGTCTATTCTGTTCTAAAAAAAAATGAATGTAAAATCGAAAATAAATGTGGGCACATAAGCTTTCATATTGTTTTAGGGTTAAGCTGATGTAATTGATGTAATAACCATCCAAGTCTTATGAAACTAAATTCTAGTGAAGTACAAGAACCTTATTCGATTATTTAAAAAAAAACAAGTCGTTTGAATTATTTCCGTGTCTCCACGAAATACATTCACTGTGTTCTTCCTTTAAATTATGTAAGTAGGGCAACTCGAAACAAAAACAGAGGCCAAAGCTTTAAATTGTAATAGATTTAATCTTAAATATTGCCAATAACAAAAGAACGGCAAGCATTTTCTTCCTCTAGCCTACTACGGAAATGTATTTATCGGAGATGATCATATCATCAATAAATAGCCTTTAATAGTCCACTGATGGACATTGGCCTCTCCTTAGGAAGGAGATTTTGGCCTACTATACCACGCTGGCCAGACGGGTTGGTATTGGGTTTGTTTCAAGTTTTGTTTCTCTCTTTAGTGTTGTTGTCCTGCATAGTTTGCTCATAATGGCTTATTAACTATTATCGCCTCATATTTAGTGCGTTCCTATTCTGTGCTATAAATAAATGTACGATCCTTCAATATACGTCAATATTTCAAACCTATAACAACAATAAAGATAAGAACTAACATCATTTTTTTAAGGGAAGGCTCAACAAAAAAGACTTTACAAAAGCCGTATTCAATTATAAATACCGCCAGCGCCTAGACATTATTAATTAACACGTATAAAACTCATTACAGAATCCCGGAGGATATCTGTGCCTCGGCGTCCATACCAGCTTCTTTATGCAATGTCAATTAAGCGTGTGGTACATGTAGAACTCACGGTACCGTGAGAAACGAACGTCCCTAAAGAACACGCTTTAAAAATAAACAAGTACTTTGACTTTGCCAACGCAATCACTAAAAATTGTTATTTCGTGGCGTGGTATGCCCTGGCAGAGGGTGCGAGGGTTATACCAGCTAAATCACTCTAAAACTACTTAAAGACCTTGGATTTCCAAGAGCTTCAGTAAGATATTTTCTTGAACGAATATCCAAAGCGGCATTGCTAGGTTCGTATCAAATATGGTAAGGTAGAGGGGGTAACGCAGCAGACATTGGAGTCGCGTCGCAAGAACTACTTCCTAAACCTACTCCTCGGTCGCAATTCCCAGGCGCTGCCAAAGTCGCATGTGCTGATCCCATCTATCACGCGATGAAAAAATAAGTCTTTAGAGTAAATAAATATTTTTATTCACAACGTCAGTTTGATCAATCACAAAAATCAAAATAAGAAACCAAACAAACTAAAATATTATAAACATAAATTTAGGTAGATACTTTTCTTCAAAATTCTAAAATAGAATTATGAGAATTTTGTTATAAATCCACAGAAAATTATACTGATTTACATAAAACTTATTTCTTATTTCTCACCTGTTAAACATTTATGGCGCCTACTACATTTTGTTATACATCCGTTCTCAATTAATATAAATACAACGAAAGAAACTTCAAATGGTACGGACAATTGTTGTGGGATAATTTTAACTGTGTCACCATGCTTTGAATGTTCATCCTCACAACACATAATTTAGTACTGGGCACAGTATTCATAACACTATACGTACAAATATGACTATCTAAAAATTAGAAGTATAAAATAAAAACATTGAACCGAAGGCTTGTCTCCGCCGTTCATGTAGAAAACCTTTTAAAGTTGTTCAACTTTTCACACCTTGAGAAACTTTCAATGCTGTACAAAGTGCGCTTAGCCGAAGATTGCTTGCAAAAAATCTACTGCACTATAAAATGTTCCACATTCCCTTAGAGAGTACTTACAATGTTGTTTTGCATAGTATCGACCATCTTAATACATGTATATACCGAATAGTACACACACGATGCTTCAAATATTAATAAAACGGGCTAAATCGTAGGTCGAAAAATTTCGATTTAACATTTCAGACACATCGCAAAGCGTATCTGTCAAATCTTTTTATGAAAAATATTTTAACTTTATTAAGTACAAATAGACACGTTATATTTTATTTAACGAATGTTGATGTCTCTAATATATTACGTAAAAGAATTATATATTTTATTCCTTATTCCAAAATAAGCTACTTTTTTACGATAAGACTTGGATCGTTTTTTCCTTATGTAAAGTGACAATCTTAAATGACGATATAAGCCAATTACATAATCCCAAAAAACCACATCTCTAGCTCTTGATGATAAGAAATTACTTAAATATATTATATACAACAACAACAACATAAATCGTTTAAAAAATAATATACGATTTGTTGTGAATCCTAGTTGAAGATAGTAGTAGTGTCCAGTGTTTACGTTATGCTTCAAGTGTTAAAACCTTGAACAAGTTATCTATATCTATAAAAGAAGAAACTGACAGACTAATTCACTGACTGATCGATCAACGCACAGCTGTAACCGTTGGCTGGCTACTATTGGTGTATATTTCACTGAATAATAAACTATACTACTATATCTTTTGTTAAAAATTGTATTTACTTTTCTGCCTTATTTTTTCGGCCCTTGTCGATTGGTTCCTGGAGAATTCAGACTCATTCTACCCATGGACCGACGCTGTCTATTTTTTCCGTAAAAAACTCCCTTTATAATAACTGAAAAATGCACTTTACCCTGTAAAAACTTCTAAGAGTAATTAATAAAAGCAGTTTCTTTGGAAAACCAATTTTGCGCTAACAATTTTAAGCCTGCATGTGCACTCCATTTAACAGTAACTACATTATCTTCTGATCGACATCACGACAAATGTGCATTAGAGCCTCCATTACCCTGTAACTTGTATATTATCTCACTATTACCAACTTATTATGAACGTTATTTACTTATATAATGGCCGGAAGTATACGGTACTGAATGTTATCCGCCGCTTCGCTCCCATAAAAACTGTTTGCCACTTTCAGCAACAAAAGGACAGCAGTTCTTTCTGAAGTACCCCTATTATATTACGAGTATTATATGGAAAAGTTTATGATGATCAGTAATGTTAAAAAGTGAAAGCGTAAATAATAAGCAAGTAAAATCTGAAGTTTGAATAACAACTTAATACCATATTAACTTAGAAGGCTAAGGTTTTCACTTAAAAACAGTTACCTAATTTGATATGTTATAAGTTAAAAGACACTTTAACATTGTCCACTTTTCGTTCAAATTTAATCCAAAGAATTAATTTGATATGTTATAAGTTAAAAGACACTTTAACATTGTCCACTTTTCGTTCAAATTTAATCCAAAGAATTAATTTAATTTACTCACAGTAGAGATAACATAAATGTACTTACAATGCAATCTGTATTCTCTTTCCAGGTATACAAAGTTCATCATCGAGTGGCCGCCCTTCGAGTACGCGGTGCTGCTTACCATCATCGCCAACTGCGTGGTGCTGGCGCTGGAGGAGCATTTGCCCAACGGCGATAAGACCATCTTAGCACAGAATCTGGTAAACATCACTTGCTTATATTTCTAATAACGTTATCTTCGTACCAAATATATTACTATATGTAGATTTATAGTTACATATATTACTCTACTTTTAAACAATTAAAAAACTACATCAAAAATGTGAAAGTAAGTTTATTTATCTGTCTTATACGAGGTCATCACTGACAGCTAAATAAATCCCAATGAATCTTCCCAAAATGTCTCAGTACTCATTCTGGAGCCTGAACTAAGATATGTATTTTAGTTTTTGGAATAATCTTCTAAAGAAATATTTAACATTTTACATACACCTTCTACGTAATTCTCTTTAACTTCAATTTTTTTCTAAAATAATGAGTATTTATATAATAATTAATAAATTAAACCTTGATATCTATATAATACACGATTATTTACACCTGTATCTTAAATATTTTCGATAAAAAAAGAATTATTAACCGAAGAACAACAATCAACACATCATTCTGCTACATAATCACTTATTTAATTATTTTTTATTATAAAACTATTTTTCTTCTTCTTCTATCATACCATAGTTACCGTGGGATATTATATACACATTATAGTTATTTAAGATCTACAACAACCTGTTTATAGATTTTCTATTTCATGCTTATTTTTTTGTCAAATATTCAAAACGTAATATGGCCTTTTGCAAAATAGTGTATTTTTTTGTTTTTTACTTATCCTTTAAGTCCTTCTAACTTTATTCTTAAAAATGACGTTACGGATAAATTTAGATAGCCTCTCCGTGACTATAGATGACTTACTGATATCTTGATTTCTAATAAGATTCTATTTAAACTAGTCCTCAATTAGTTTTTTATTTAAACATATCCTGCCATTTAAACATATCCTGGGTATATATCCTGTGTCACGGGGGACTTTAAAAACATACATGATACGGTGACAAAGAACACCCAGACTCAGAACAACAATTTGTAGATCATACAAAGTGTCGTCCCATGTGGGGTTTGAACCACTCGGCATAGTAGGAAGTGGCGTGGTGATCGCTTAAAGCACTACGCCATTCGTGCAGTCAAAGTCTTATAGTTTTTATTCATCGTCGGTAACTTCACCATTAAGTACCGTCAATCTTACCGCCCTCTCATAAACAATCTGTCTCTCTCTGCAGGCCTTATACGAGTAGCAAAAATCTCAATTGTATTGTCATGTATGTACATGTGCCATGTCAATTGTCATTGTCATTGAATGAATATGCTAAAATCTTGCAACCACGCACTTAAAAACAGTATTTTACGTTAATTAGCTTCTTATTTAAAATTAATTCGTACCCTTAGGAGCGGTGCAGTAACTATAAACACGAATATAATGGGGATCGGCTAGTACAGTATTCGAGTTCTCCTAATATCCAAACAAATACTTTTCTTAAAAACAAATTGCACGGTGAAAATACAGGTTTCTTTTTACTTTTTAGTCTTCTATAATAACACCAATAAGTTAATCAGACCCCGAAATCTATTGTGATAAGAGCTATTTTAATGTTGATTGTACTACTTTCCCTAATTTTCGAGAAAATGTCATGTTAGTTAGTTCTTTATCAATTATTCATCTTTAGAAGATTAGAGACTTATATATGTGGGCTAGGTGGGTTCTTACGTTCATTTTTAAGCTTTTTGTTGTGTCTTAAATATATTACGAACATTAATATTCCTTTAAATTGCCAGCTTTGTGAAAGCGACTTAAAAGTTTAATCTTGTGTTAGGTGATTATTTTGAGGAATATTTGCAACCGGTGCTTCAACTTCATGACACCTGAAGTCAAATAATTTGAATTAAATATAGTTAACGGTTGATCTAATTAGTTTTCAGACCTATTCACAGGGTCTGTCGGAAGCAATGGATAACCCGTTAATCTGAGGTAGTCCTAGTACTAGGCTTTAAGAAAATCATATTTTCATGTTAGGGTTGCCAACGGTGTGAAAATGGTGGTCACTTTTGTATTTTTTTAAGTTTTGCTAATTTGCTCATTCTTTTGGCACCAGTAATACATCAGGTTAATGGGTTATCCATTAATTACGACAGACCCTATGTAAATATAAATAATTATATTTTATCAATCTCTACTTATACTTAATGGCTGTTTAAAGGAGTATGTTATGAAATAGCAGTAAAATTAATGATATTGTCTTGGTATATTGGTTGTCCGAAAGAGCGGGTTGTGTTCTGTGGACTGCTATATTCTGTTGACAGTATGATGATGTATAAATTATTTATGGATCTATATGTATGTAGATGTATACTTATATATAATTTATATATTTATTTGTACCCGTAGCTTCAATACATCTAGACTACCCATTATTTTATCTCATCTACTGTCGATTTGTTCATCCAAAGGTTGCCTGTAGGAGATTGCTTTTAGCGATAAGGCCGCCCATTATACATATCCATCTAACATATTGTAATTGGTGTACAATAAAGAATATTCTATTTTATTCTATTCTGTGATGATATTGGTGTAAATCTTGATTTTTTATATCGCTGCCGTATGTATTTAAATTAATCTTTTTCTCATTATTCGGCAAGATATCAAGTTTTCATTTCTATCGCAAACTAGCCATTTGTATTAATTTAAATATAAAAAAGCCGTAGTCTCGATTAAACTTTACCAATTTTACAAATTTTTCTTTCAAAGTAAAAAACCTAATTCAGACTACAAGTCAAATCATTGAATTCGATTTATAGTAATGCGTTTAGCAATAAACTGCATTTTATTTATACATATTTATAACTATAATACGTGAGTACATATGTATATTTAATTCAGTACCTTCTTTTAATACAGTAAATAATGTTTTCTTTGTTCCAGGAAAAGACCGAGGCGTACTTTTTAGGAATATTTTGTGTAGAAGCCTCGTTAAAAATTCTAGCATTAGGTTTTGTTTTACACAGGGGATCGTATCTTAGAAACATTTGGAATATTATGGATTTTTTCGTTGTAGTAACTGGGTAAGTCATATTTATTAATTTTCAATCTTTATACAACTATTTATTAAGAATGTAGAATTAAAATTATGTAAAGAAATTTTGAAGTTTCGAATATTGTTCCTTGACGTTATGAAACTATCACAAATCAATTTTCTTTCATATTTTTAATTTCGGTGACGAACTAGCGTCCTTCTGTTTCTAAAATACATTTAAAACAAAATTATTATTGTATTTTGGAGGTTGCTACCGTAAGGTATTGCACCCGTTATTAGGCCACATTGGTTGAACTTCCAATACTTGGACTCTAGGTTACGTCAAACACAAGAAGGGTTGACTTTATTGAATATTCAATAACAAAAACTAGGTCGATGACGATATTCGCCGAATACAACGTGGACGTTGACCTGCGGATGCTGCGCTCGTTCAGAGTGCTCCGACCGCTCAAGCTCGTCTCGCGGATACCAAGTAATTCACAGTAATTGGCGAAAAGTTCACATAATACCTCTACCTTATTTGTTATAGAACGTTACTCGCTAGATGTTTTCGAATTTTGAATTTGGAACTTTTTAAACGTAGAACTGCAGCTAGTTATGACAAATATAGTTTTTAATATCATTAGTAAACAAATACGTAGCATCGTATTCTCAACATGTTTATTGATATACTTAACATAGATTAGAAAATGTGTGAATTTTGATTAATATGTGACTTATTGAAGATGTTTAATGTTTTAAAGCTACGTGTTGCATAATAGTAAAGATTTGCTATACATTTTGTGTATTGTGTAGGTTTATATCAAACATAAAACGCTAATACGTAAGAAACTAGTTAAAAATGGTTTTAGGTGTTAATAAATATGGTGTATTTAGATTAAAAAATAATAAAATTAACATGATTTATTAGCTGATAATTATAATAATTAAATAATTAGATACACGATATTTAGATTGTAGTAATTTTTTACATAAAATTATTAAGACTGTGCTTTAACATTAATACCTCCTTAGTTATTTATATATCTTTTTTTTTTTACTTTCACTTTGTTTTTGTTTTTTTTTTATTCAAGAAAAGATTTATAAAATTCTTTTGACTCTGTGCAATCTGAGCTATTTAATTAAAAGAAATTATACTTCAATTATAAGTTAATCTTAGTACTTCCAATTAATATGTTTTTTTTCTGTTTGTTAATTTATGTACACCGAAGCACAGTCTTTAGTAGCGTTTTATTATTCCGTTAGTTGCTAGTTCAGGCTATAGTATCGAGTGATATGTGTTTGGCAGTATCATCACGCAGCTGCCGATCGCGCCACACGACGTCGACTTCAGGACCTTGCGTGCCATTAGGGTGCTGAGGCCCCTTAAATTAGTATCGGGCGTTCCTAGTGAGTTCTAGAACATTCTTAGATTAGTTAATCGTGTTGTAGTTTCATTAGCATTACTGTTGCATAATTTCATTTTGTTTTTTTTTTGTCTATGAAAGATACAGTAATTTCATTGTAGAATCCATTTTTACTGGCCAGAAATAAATATACTAAATTTATATTATAACGACTGTAATCCAAATTATGCAACAGTATTTTCATATTATGCACGAAGTCTTATTGATTTTTAAAATTGTTTTTTCATTATTACTCGTGTAATATATTGTTTACAATAGTTATTGACTTCATCTTTGGACATATGGCATTAGTCAATAAATCTTTTACATTGTATTTTAAAAGTTTCTAAATATTCATCGATGAAAATGGCTAACGTCGAGATAAACCAACATAATTGGTAATTATAAATATTAATATTTGGAAATTTGATTAACAAAGATAATAACTTTTCAAAATACTATCAAAAGGTCATCTTTCTTTTGATTTTTTTATATTTGCCCTGTAATTTATAAACAATTTTGCTAAGTTTTAATTACGAATTTTCGTGTCATTTATTATTTTTTTAACTTGATATATTTATGTCAAAGAAAAAGTAGACTGTATGAGCCGCTGTCATTACCAAAAGTCACTTTAAAACTGAAGCATTGTTTAGAAAATACCTATGTAGTATTCATTGTTACCATAAATTCAAGATCCTTAGTAGCTCTCTTTACAGAAAATCTTAAACAGTTAAGCGGCTAACTAAGCTTTTAAATATCCAATCTGACTATTACATTATTGATTTGAAAACATGTAATTTTGAAGTATAGCTACCAATATAATCAATAATTTAAATTAAAACAAAAAAACTTTCTTAAGATTGTATTGATAAAGTTTACAAATTAGAGGGCAAGCAACAACTAACCTTTTTGCTATATACAATTAAACAAATTTGTCAGGTCTGCAAGTCGTATTGAAATCCATCATAAAGGCAATGGCGCCGCTGCTGCAGATTGGCCTCTTGGTGCTTTTCGCGATAGTCATCTTTGCCATCATTGGCCTCGAGTTCTACTCGGGGGCGCTGCATAAAACTTGTTATAATTTAGAAGATATTAGTAAGTATCTCTTAAAGTTTAGTTTCCCTTGTTCTGTGATTAATTCAAGAGTATTTAGCTATATTTAAAGGAGATTTTATCGTTGACGCGTTAAAAGGGTAATAGGATTGGGTTTTTCTTTATAATTTTTTAACCAGTATCCAAAAACGAAAGTTTTATAGTTTGCTTCTAACGTAATGAAAGGAGCACATAATACAAAAATGTATGAATTTAAAAGTTCTCTTTATTAACGTTGAAATTGCCGGATTTATCTGCCTTAGGTCTGAGTCCAAAATTTCATGACGTATTATATTTGACAGATGAAGTACTAAACGAAGGAGATAGTCCAACGCCGTGCAACGCAGACAACATAACCCTGGCGCCGTACGGCGCGAACGTGTGCGAGTATGAAAAGAGCACGTGTTTAGAAAAGTGGGAAGGGCCGAACAGGGGCATCACGTCATTCGATAACATCGGATTTGCTATGCTCACCGTCTTCCAGTGTATTACAATGGAGGGCTGGACTGCCATCCTCTATTGGGTAGGACCTAACATTTTCTAATCATACTTCTAAGTTACTGTAGTTTACATCTAATCCTGGCCTACTCAAGCTATAATCTTGCGTTCCCCAATCCATCCATATTAACAATGTCCCTCACCACATCTATCTCTTCTTATTCTAATTTCTTTTTTAAAATTCTCCCAAATTTTTCATCTTATCCTTGCCCCCTATTCCGTAAATATGACCTAATTATAGTTGGCAAAATATTAGCATTTAAGGCGCCTCATCAATATACATACATTGGTGATATGTATACAATACCAACATTTCTTTGAAAAAGTTCATTTTTATGACCTAACTTTGTAATTATCCCGATGGATGCATAAGTCGCGACTTAATTATGGTCATATTTATAAAGTAAACAATAATATATCTATTTATTTCAGACGAATGACGCACTAGGTAGTGCGTTCAACTGGGTTTACTTTGTGCCTCTCATAGTATTGGGTTCATTCTTCATGCTCAACTTAGTTCTCGGTGTCCTTAGCGGGTAAGTGACTACTTTTCATAGATTCTTTACCATTCTGTTGTTTACTTGTCCAATTCCTGCTTCATTTATTTATTTTGTGTAGAGAATTCTCTAATGAAAGAGGGCGCGTAGAAAGAAGAGCTCAATTCGTGAAGGAACGAGCTCGGCAAATGTTCAATGCAGATTTTAATGCTTACCTGAACTGGATCACTGAAGCAGGTCTTATAATCGTTACAGGACTGTCTTAAGTTGAGCTAGTAAAAGTAGTAATAGTAGTTAGTTTAAAAATATATTTGAGCTATGTGTGTTAAATTGGGTTTGACGAAAGTGTTAAACATTAATATTCAGCGTTCTATCAATTAAAAAATCTATAAAAAAATTGTCATAGCATAATGCTAACTCACATTGTAGGACTATCATTGTAAGCATTATTATGGTATGCAAGTCTAAAAGTCTTGTCATTGAAACTCGTCTTAAAGCGACTTTTGCCTCAATATTTATAAGGTTTAATGCACTTCGTTCGTTTTAATAAGTGTTAAGAGATTCTTATAATTTATTCTCTTTCAAGTCTTTGCCCAAAACTGTATCATACATACTTTAAATTTAACACATGTAAACAGAAAATAAGTAGGAGGATATGGTCTTAGTAGGGTTCTGAACTAAAATTGGGATTCTAATACGCTTACTTCATTTTCATTACTTAGTTTCTTGCCTCAATTATACTATTATCGTAAAACAAATATATTTATAATTCAATTATATATTGTACAACAAATAAAAAGAATGATTATATAAATTAAAAAAAAAAATATTATAGTATATACAGGTTTTAGTCTCGTGTGTACTTAGAAAATGCATAGTAACATTCTGTCCCACGTATACAGCGCACGTTGTGTTGCCCCATGCTCTGAAAGCTAGTATCTTAAATGTAAAAGTTTACAGCTATGTTGTACCATTAACATTAAATGGTTGCTAGATTAGTCTACCACATTTCATTGTATTTGCAGTGAATTCGCTAAAGAAAGAGAGAAAGTAGAAAATAGACAAGAATTTCTTAAGTTAAGAAGACAAGCGCAACTAGAAAAAGAACTCAATGGTTACGTTGAGTGGATATGTAAAGCTGGTAAGTACTTTGACGTTAAGCTGATGAAGAATTGTATAACAGAGATGTTGATAATGTTCTTCTATTTACAGAGGAAGTAATATTAGCAGAAGAAAGAACAACAGAAGAAGTAAAAACGCACATCATTGAAGGTTAGTCTTTGCAAAGACCGAGATAAATACTATGACAGACGTTTTAATCTGATAAAGTTTTAATTTTAATGTTCATTATTCGTTACTTAGTCTTATACACTATTACAGTAACCATTTTATATTTATAGCACGAAGAAGAGCCGCGTCCAAGAAGAAGTTAAAAAACCTTGGTAAAAGTAAAAGTACAGATACAGAAGAGGAAGAACAAGACGAAGATTGCGGAGATGACGGTCAGTTAATTGAGCTACTGCATGAATATGGTTTTATTTTAAGTGCGTGTTGTTTTATAAAATCAATAAGAAGATTACCTATATCAATATCACTGTATTTTGTTTTCATTCCTTGAGCGGGAATATATTTTAGTAGCATGTATTTTGATTGGTTTCTTTGTCAATATTATTTTCTATAATTTTATTACTACTATTATGTACAGGTGGTTAAGTATTTATAAAGTTTAAAGTATGTTAGTCACATTCTTGTTCATCTTATTGCTATTAAAAATCATATGTGTCGACTGTAAATTCGTGAATGTTGCATGTAATTAACCGAGTCTCTATACATCTTCATTCATTACCATTGCGTAATTCGTACTCTATTTGTGTGTTGGTTGTTTACAGTTCCAAAGAAAAAGCAAGGTATGGGATCAAACGTGATGCTGGTAGAATATTCCTTTTCATCTTCTATAGTAGTCTAAATAGACTAGATATAGTTTTAGGAATAGATATCCCTTTAACTGATCCTCTCCAGAAGACGTCTGTACGGGTATTAAAGTATACCTTTTGAAAAAAAAGTCCGAATTAGACTAAATCAAACTTACTCGTATTATCTTTAAAAAAGATCTAACGACAGTAAAATTATTTCACTCCTAGTTTTGAACTTTGTTAAAGCCATGCTGACGTCTCTAAATTTCTATATCCTTGCTTATGTCAATATAAAGGGCCGCAGCTGTCTTTTTACAAAATCCTAAAGCTTTAGCGTAAAAAGCTTCACACAAAAGGTTACCATAAACGTGACTTTAAGCTATTTATCTGGGTAAATATTGACGTCTCTCCCAGAAGTAAGTTGTTAGTGATTTGTACGAACGAAATATCGGATTACGACTCCGACTTCAGTTTGGATACTGTTTTCGTACCACCTAATCACAGTGTTATAAAAGTAAACGATCTATTGCAATATTAATATTCCCATATATCGGTATTAGTGTCGCATTTACGATGACACACTATCTGATCGCTAACTATACTCGTATACGCGTATACGCTAGAATTCATAAAGAATTAGTTGGATGTGAAGCCCCATTCCTTTAGTGGTCGAAATGCCGTTGATCATGCAGTAGAAGTTAGACCCTCTAAATTCACATTGCCGTATATGTTCTAATAATACTGAACCGATAAATAAGTACTTCTAATTTAGAGTGTCAATAACTAATAATGCAAGTTCAACGGTGTCATAAACGTTTTTACTAATATTACATTTATCACTACAGGTTTTTTAAAAAGTAAGTCGCGTTCGGTCGGCAAGTGTGCAGACTTCTGGAGAGCCGAGAAGAGGTTACGTTTCTGGATCAGGCACACGGTGAAGACTCAGTGGTTCTACTGGTTCGTTATTGTATTGGTGCTCTTCAACACTATTTGCGTTGCCGTAGAACATTACCATCAACCACCATGGTTGACTTCTTTTTTATGTAAGTATTCTAATGATTGATTTTATATATTTAGTAATATCTAAAGTTTAATACCGTAAAAATATAGCAATAAAATTATCTTAGGATCCAAAGTCTTCTCATAAATTTTGCATTAAAAACTCTTGCTGTTTTTTTTATTAATTTTATATTATTCGAACTAATACTGTTAATTTTAAACATGTCACACAACTTCTTTTGTTTTTACAGACTATGCAGAATTTGTATTCTTGGGATTATTTATGATGGAAATGTGGGTGAAAATGTACGCGTTAGGGCCAAGAATCTACTTCGAATCTTCATTCAACCGCTTCGACTGTGTCGTCATTTCTGGCTCCATTTTTGAAGTCGTTTGGTCTGAGGTTAAAGGTGGCTCCTTTGGTCTATCTGTCCTGAGAGCTCTAAGACTGCTACGGATATTCAAGGTAATATACAATACAAATTAATAATATAAACCATTAAACCGTTATTTTGTTAGATATTATTAGTTTGTAATTTGCTCATTTAAATTAGAATCGAATTATTTTCTGAAACGAAGTATTTTTACTCGTACTTACGATGGTTTCTTCTTAAGGAGTAGAATAAAAGATGTTTCTAATATTATTTCCAGGTTACAAAATATTGGGCATCGCTTCGGAACCTGGTGATATCCCTTCTAAACTCAATGAGATCTATTATCTCACTTCTGTTTCTTCTCTTCCTGTTTATTCTAATCTTTGCACTGCTCGGTATGCAACTCTTTGGAGGACAGTTCAACTTCGAGGAAGGCACCCCGCCCACCAATTTCAATACCTTTCCGATTGCATTGCTAACTGTCTTCCAGGTAACTATAACTATATATTATGTCTTGTATTTTTTTTAAGCAGAACGAAATGTCCATCAATCTTTTTTGGTGACGGGGTTAAACAAAAGAAAACTCGTAAATGTTGTTCGTAATCGTACTCGTTATTACACTTAAACTAAATTTTTCATTTTAGATCCTAACAGGTGAAGATTGGAACGAAGTGATGTATGCCGGTATTCAATCTCAGGGGGGCATCCAAAAGGGCATGATCTACTCGCTCTACTTTGTCATCCTTGTGTTATTCGGAAACTACACACTGCTGAATGTGTTTCTTGCCATCGCTGTTGACAATTTAGCTAACGCCCAGGTACTTGACGCCTCAGTTTTTGAGGATTGCATTACTTGATCTTATCCTAATATAAATTCGAGTCCATCTTGATTTTAATTTAATCTAATTGCTTATCACTCTAATTCCGAGTTAAGATCAAATAATGCAAAACGGCTCTTTATTTCTGTGAATGTAAACAGACGGGAGCTACCGTCAATTGATGTGTGTATAACGCCATCGCCCTTTGTAAATTTAACGCCGCTTTCGGTGTAAATGTTGCATTTTTGTATTCACAGGAACTGACAGCAGCTGAAGAGGAACAAGTCGAAGAAGATAAAGAAAAACAGCACCAAGTAAGTCATAAAGCTTTTAATCGTTAATTCTTCTACTAGAATTCATCCTCTAATGCTTCGGAATTTAGTTAATAGTTCACAGTTTCAATGTCATAGCATGTTCAACCACTCTTCCACTAACATTTACTTGCGAGCGGTTGTAAGGATCGGACATTTGATTATTGATTGCGTTCAAAATTTGTATTTTAAACATTGTTCCGGAAAATTAGGAAATGGAGAAAGAAATGGAAGCATTACACGCGGTGGACGGGTCTCCACCGCGGGTAGACTTAAAACCCTCTTCGCCATCGAGTAGGAAGGTAAAACGAGCTCGGCATTGGCAAAGCTACGCTTGAAAATGTATTAGTATCATCGACTTATAGTATTGTTGACATTGTTATTTATTAATTTTATAATTGTCTCACAATTTTAATCTAAAATGTTATATGGCAAGCCTTATTAATTTATCTTGTGGTACTATCAGTATCAACAATATTATAAGTTTGCTATAGATGGGTCGATGTGGCTTCTGTGGGCAAATGTCATAATAGGTGTATTTTTTATAAAATATTTGACTTGTTTCTAGATGGCTAATGGTCTTAGCAAAATTTTTACGTTAAATTCAACTAGGTGGCTACTTGGTTCATCAAAAAATCCATACTTTGTGTTTAGTTTTTTTAAATCACTTCATTCTTATTACATAGTTTATTAAACTCATATCTTTCTGTGTGCAACATAGTGTGTCTTCTTCCAGTATAAAATAAGCATGCTCGTAATAAAACACTTTAATTGGCTTATTTATTTTACTTTCATCCTAATTTTATTCTAAACAAATTAGAATCTAGAAGCTATCAATTTTATATATAAACAGTCAACTAAACTAACTCATAACGTTATTTTCATATTAAAAACATTAATATCACGTCAAAAGAAATTCTATAATTAGCTAGAGTTTGAAGTTTGATATTACGCTAGGATTTAGTCTCTGTAGACAAAAGAGTATTTATCTGTTTAAAAAGCTTTTTACTTTAAGTAAATTTTAAATTAATTACAGAAAAAGAAAGAAGATGCCAAAAAAGAAGATGAAGAAGAGATACCTGATGGACCAAAACCAATGCTGCCATATTCGTCCATGTTTATTTTGTCACCTACTAATCCGTAAGTTGACTAAGTTACTTTTAATCAAAGCAGTAGACATAAATGTAACTTTTACTGGTTTTACTAATATACTTTTAACATTTTGTATTCCAGAATTAGGCGAGGCGCACACTGGGTTGTAAATTTAAGATATTTTGATTTTTTTATCATGGTGGTTATATGTATGAGTTCTGCGGCATTAGCGGCCGAAGACCCTGTAGTCGAGAAGAGTGACAGGTTGGCATTCAATAATTTTCAAATATTATGTTGTTTATATTTATAATACAAGTCTTATAAATGTACTTTTTAAAACAGTTGGTAATGATATGAACTGATGATAGATTGACTGCACGAATGTTGTAGTGGTTTAAGCGGTCAGTTATGGATTCGATCCTCACATTGGACAACACTTTGTGTGCTCCACAAATTGTTGTTCCGAGTCTGGGTGTTCTGTGTGTCCATTTTATGAATGTTTGCAAATCCCTCGCGGCACAGCATGTAGGTATTCCTATAGCGAGCTATACGAAGATTTCAACTAAAAGTACATTATGATGATAAAAATTCGATTGAACTTATTTTTTGGTATAATTAATGCCAGTATTTTTATAGGAATAAAATCCTGAACTATTTCGACTACGCGTTCACGGGCGTGTTCACCGTAGAGATGTTGTTGAAGATAGTAGATCTGGGTATCCTGTTCCACCCGGGTGCGTACCTCCGCGACCTGTGGAACATCATGGATGCTGCAGTCGTTATTTGCGCCCTCGTCAGCTTCGGATTCGAAATCGGGTACAACTACTTAAATCAATTTTGTTCTCTTATAATGTAGAAGTTAGACTTTAAACTGGTGTTAAATAAAATTATTTCTTTTTTTACAGAGGCGTAAATAGAGGGGCGGGACAGAATTTGTCCACAATAAAATCGTTAAGAGTGTTACGAGTGCTTAGACCATTAAAAACTATAAAACGAGTTCCAAAGTTAAAAGCAGTGTTTGACTGTGTTGTGAACTCTTTGAAAAACGTCATTAACATTCTCATTGTGTACATATTGTTTCAATTCATATTCGCCGTAATAGCGGTTCAACTTTTTAATGGTAAATTTTTTTACTGCAACGATATCAGTAAGAATACTTATGAAGACTGCCAGTGAGTATTTCTTTGTTAATTACATACTATAATAATATTATTGTTATTATTGTAAGAATACTTATTTGTTTATATAAATATTTGATTACATTTTTCTTTGATTTTTTAAGCAGCATATATGTATTAATCAATTTGCGGTTGAACTTTCTATCATTGACTTTAGTTTGTTTTTAATCTATACAAAAACAGACCTTTGTCTGTTTGAATACAGAAAGACAAATGTAATGCACAGTTGTAATATCTGTATAATTATTATTGCCATACAAAGTTAGTTTTCAGATGTAAGTATATTTTAAATGCTTTAGGTTTTATACCAATATAATTATAGTCATACAGTAGATCCCATAAATAGCGAAAAAACAAATATTTTTAGGAAAATAGTTGTATATTAAAGTAGAAATTTCATCTTGAAACCGATAATTTAAAATTTAAAAAAGGTCGGTAAAGTCGATAGGTGAAAGGCGTATAGAAGTTCGAGTAATAAATAAGGTCTTAACCTATAAAATATTTTCATAAATTTTACTAATCTATATTTACACATTAATACTATATATATATACAGAAATATATACTTAAGTATATGCATACGCTAATTTTCAACTATGAGAGACAAATAATAATAATAAATAGTTTGGACATATTTTTCATATCTTGAAGAATTTAATATTGTCAGCTTTACATAATACTCCTAAAATTTGATATCTTTTACTAATACTAATTTTTATTGTTGTACAGAGGGATGTATTTCGAGTACGAGCCGCACAGCCTACTGCCGCGTGTCGTTCATCGCACGTGGACGACGCAATCCTTCCATTACGATAACGTCGCTGTAGCCATGCTCACGCTGTTTGCAGTACAGACCGGAGAGGGGTGGCCACAGTAAGTTCTAAATTATTTTCTCATCCACAATTATCTTTAAATCACAGTCTAAGAGAATTTTGAAGATAGGTCTACAGTAATAATAATTTTCAACAATTTGCTAGTCAATGTCATCAAGAGAAGTTCCATAATCCAGACCTTATTTTCTGTAGCTATTTTGTGTTAATCGTTAATTACAGGTTTAATAAAAATGCTTTTAACATTATTCAAAGAAAGAATTTCGAAAAAGTAAAATTTACTTATTTATTATTAGTTAGGGGGTTTTCTGACAATCCTATTCAGCCAGCAGCATTTATGTTAATGGTCCTTTTATTCGATCTAATTGTTTGTATTTGTTTGCAGAGTATTACAAAATTCAATGGCCGCCACTTACGAAGACAGGGGACCCATACAAAATTTTCGAATAGAAATGTCCATATTTTATATAGTTTACTTCGTGGTGTTTCCTTTCTTCTTTGTTAATATATTCGTAGCTCTGATAATTATCACATTTCAAGAACAGGGTGAAGCTGAACTGCAGGATGGTGAAATTGATAAAAATCAGGTGAATACATTCAGAGAAAAGAACAATTAAAACTGCCAGTATTTACAAACTGTATAATAGATCACTAGATGATATATGAATGTTACAATTTATTTTCAGTTTAAAAATAAAGTAATTAGGATACCGTTTCTAGTTACATTAACACAATATAAAATATATATTCTTTTACCAGAAATATTGCCAATAAAAGAAAGGGAAAAATCAAAATCTTACAGTCAGGTCAAGGTCAGTTCATTAGATCTTAATCGCGTATGTACACTTACAGAAATCATGTATAGACTTCACGATAGAAGCACGACCTTTAGAGAGGTACATGCCAAGCAGAAGGACGAGTCTTAAGTATAGAGTGTGGAAATTAGTGGTTTCCTCGCCGTTCGAGTATTTCATCATGACACTGATCGTCCTCAACACATTGTTACTCATGATGAAGGTATGTATCATTAACGCTTCTGTGTGTTATAGAATAACTAATTTTAATTTCTTATGTGTAATCTGAACTGTTTTAAATTAAATATGTTTATACAGAATACAATAATACAGACAAATTAAAAGTGATCATACAAATAACATAAGCAAATGTAGCACTATAAATGTGGAGAGTAGAAAGTGATCACTTATTTGAGGTAGTTGCTGAACAGGCTAGTCTGTCACGCAAGGCACTGAACCGTGACGATCTAGTTTAGCAAGAAGTCCTTCAAATCACTGAAGCCTGCACTAACCTTACTAGAGAGTTTCTGTAAACGTTCTCGTCTGGGAGAAATTGTAACTTGCTGTATGTGCGTCTTATATTTGTTAGCACCTAATAGATCCTATTATGTATTTTTAGTCGAACTGATAGTTAGTGCTGAATTGTCACAGTTCTGAATATAAATAAAAAACAGTCAACGTCATGATATACACAACATAAGAGGCACAAAATTAGTATTGCCTTAGGTTTTACCAAAGTCACAACACACACATACACACTCATATAAACGTGTTGAAGATACCACTATACTTTAATCGGTGTCAGTCTACACTGCATCGGAATGCGCCGTATTTGATATTACCAAGCCAAACCTGTCAAGTATACCGCCAATACATAATTTTATTTTCTTAATTCCTGTATTTCGTTGAGTAATCCTCCGTTACTCCTCGCTTGCTACTCATTAAATATGTATGTATCGGTGTTTACTGCACGGTATTCCTCTCCTTCCAGCACATTTATGGCACAGTTACACCAAACATTTTATTCGTTTATTCGTGCTTGTGAATGCACAACAATCTCTGGGAACGAATAGGAACGTGGCATGGGCCATATATGTTGTTCGTGTTGCATGACCTTATTTAAGACCTATTCCTATTTGTCTTTATGTGGATATTGTGCATGCTTGGTGGAATGGCCATTGCCAGGCGTGATCTGTTGGTGGCTATGGGCTGCTTCGTATATTTATTGGAAATTTGACAACATTTACTACTTTCTAAATGAACTAAATTTAAAGCGATTTTTTTACCTGGTATTAATCCTGATACCACATATTACTATTCATAGTTTCTATTTGACATTATTACATATATTTTTGTGTTTTTTTTTTGTTAAGTTCCGTCTAAATAGGTCTGTATATTTATTAGGCATCTTAAATATTACAAAAAATTACTCGACTTCATTGTGACCCTGTCTAATTTTAAGTTACCCTAACATACTTCATATGAACTGGCACAAATCCTCTCCAATCTTGTCACCAATTCCTATTATTATTATCCTTATGACAAACATTATGTACCGCTGTTAGTCGTTACATGAACCGTAACTTATCTAACAACTAAACTAACATTGATTCTATACAAATTTCCATTTGTACATCACATAATACTTATCCTTTTTGCGAATGGGTTTATAAAGTAACAATTATGTATTTTCATTGCCATGGTTTTATCCATAACGCCCGGCACTTCACTACAAATGGCAGTACTATAATCAAAATGACATCTACGCGGATGTCCTCAAGTATTCGAATATGGGGTTTACTGGAATGTTTTCTGTGGAAACGGTGTTGAAAATCATCGCTTACGGTGTCAAAGTAAGTACACAAACACAAAGTATCGATCGCCACATAGTACTATTCAAAACAAAATATGAGTAAAATGTGATACAGGTACAAATGTACTCTTTCTGTTATTAACGTGATTGTTTTATCTATTTACATGACTGTATGGGATTATTTCCAGCCAAGTTGTTATTATTCCCTCCCCAAGTATCCAGAACTAGTTTCTCTCTGACGTCGATGACGATTATAAAGGTTTATTTGCAAATGTTGTAAAGCATGGCTTTTTTCTTGCTGCATGTGGCACTTGTATGTGATTACACGCGTTAACAGTGTTGGTTATCTACGAATCGCCTTACCAAATACTGCTGATTGCTAACGGTAAGTTGCTATTGTATTTTAAAATCTGGTGGAGCTCAGCAGTTATAAAGGTAAATAAAATTTGTGTATATTTTAGGTACATCTATATTGTCCATCATGACACCTAAAAGCATGTTTGTACATTCAAAACAGCATGCCGCACGTGCACTTTGTGCCACAAGCCTCGTAACATTAAAATACATAATACTTATTGATAAATACCTACATAATACACGACTAACACATTCACATAACATGAAAATAATATCGGCTAGATTAATTAAGATTTATTCATTTAAAGTTAAATGCTGGAGCCACTACTTTGTTGTTCAAAAAATCTATATCAATTAAAAATTATGATGATCTCGCATTTAGCTTTTATAGATTTGTTAATGTTTTGAGTTAAGATTTAAACAATTGGTATTGATTTTGTGGTAGTTTCACGAGGCTCCACTGGCACTCATGGATATGTTAACAGTCATGAACATCGTCTTTACGATGTTCTTCCTACTCGAGACAATATTGAAGCTGATCGCCTTCGGGTGTACGGTAAGAATTTGATTCAATTTGAAATAATTTCAAACAAAATCTTTTTTATTTCTATAATTAGATTTACTATTAAAAGATAGTTTAATAGAATGCAAGAAGCCATGGGTACGTAATTGAGAATACTTCTAACATAAGATTAAGCAATCATCTCAAGTAAATCAACAAAAAAAAAATTAATTATCAGCTACCATTCTGTGATGCAAAATATTTGTAACAATTGTATAACTGTTTCGATGGCTAACTCATTGTTTGCGCCTTACACTTCACACTAATCATTATTCTTATAAATATATTAGATTAGCTATTAATATTCAATATTGACTTGAATATATCTCAATTTAGAACTCATTTTATAGAAAGTTTATCAGATTTCGCTTTTTGCATAAGACTTGACTAAGTTTTAATAGCATAAACTTTTATTAGATTTATAAATTGTATTTGCCTAGATATTGATTGAAATAAATAAAGAGAGATGTCCTTAACCCTTTCCCATAGTCCTATGATCAAGATTCAAATCATATTTCGATAGAAAGCGTACATTTGTATACAGTTTTTCTAATAAATTTTCAATACCTTCGTTTCTAGAACTAAATCTAATACCTCGACCTGTTTCCAGAATTTTTTCAAAGATCCTTGGAATACATTCGATTTCATCACGGTCATTGGAAGCATCATTGACGCCCTTATTATGGAGTTTGGCGTAAGTATTTTCTTTTTTTTTTTACCTGGTTAAACATATCTCAGCTTTTCTACAAATATTTATTTTATACTAACACCTTTCCTATAATTTCACCTTTGCCTATGATCTAACATCTTTTCTGTTGGTAATTTCTACTTTGATTTTGATGGAAGTGAAGATAAAGGACATATCCTGATTACAGACCGACCTTGCCGAAAACTGTGCTGACATATCCTGTCAGCAGGTAATAAATTAACTATTTAATTGCTAGGAATCTTAGTTTTTTGTAACAGATTTGTCTATGGTTTAGAACGAGTGTGTGTTTTAATATATTGGACAGTGGTCCGAAATTAGTAGTGCTAGAAAATATTTTTAGATAATTAGGATGTTTAGTACGTTTGTAGTTTAAAAGTAGGTGGTTTGCTAGGGATCAATTGCTTTACAGGTTTTTAAAGAATATTAAGACAACTTGAATGAATTGATGTGTTACTTTATCATAAGTTCCTAGATCCTTTAAAAGTATTCGTAAATATTGCTAGATTAAAAGTATATCATAATTGAGAAACAGTATTGAATATTATTTGAAGAAGGTAGCTAATTCAATAATCTTCATTTATTGTTTAATATTATTTCTACTAGGTATTTTCTTTTAATAATTACATTATCTAGAATAAACATTTCATATTTAACTTAAGAACTAGTTTTAATATTGTTGTTAGTTTTCCTTTTAAATAAGTTAGTTACATTCTCCATGTACGAGTATGCTTGCCATAACATCAGCTTAATACATATTAACAAACATGTTTACAAAAAGTTTGATAATTCAATGTGATTTATTTGGTTGAAGAAATTTAAAGGATAAATCATTGCCCTGGTTATAAGTTGGAAATAAACGTGTATGTATTTCTCAGGAAAACACATTCAACGTCGGTTTCCTCCGCCTGTTTCGAGCCGCGCGACTGATCAAGCTGCTGCGACAGGGCTATACTATTCGGATACTGCTCTGGACATTTGTGCAGAGTTTCAAAGCCTTACCCTACGTGTGCCTTCTCATCGCGATGCTCTTCTTCATCTATGCCATCATCGGGATGCAGGTCTGTTTGAATTCCCCTTAGATGTAATGTCTTATATTTAAATATTAAATTGGATATTAATTCCAATAAGAATATGCCAAACAAATTGTTAGGATCTTATGGGGGTATTTTTTACATTATAAAACTAGTACCTACTCTTGTAGATTGAGACATTTACAACTGTATATTTACTAATTGTTGACTTGTGCGATATTTAGATATAGATTTCTAACAAAATTACTACTAGTTACGTTACTTAGTATATGGTTATTTGCTATAGAAGGGGTAAAATTGAAATAGACTTAAATTTTGACAACATTAGTGTATTGGCTAGGATGTAGTTAGTAGATCGAAATATTGTCACTTAAAATATTCCGATCTCTTGTAAGGTATTGCGTTATTCCAATTGTGCAAGACTTGCTTCATTGTTGGGGTTATTAAGAGTAAATGTAACTAGTACTTCTATAAGTATTTGTATATTATTTAATAGGATCCAAGTAACTAACAAACATTTTAATAATTTTAGATCCTCCCGTATATTTAGATTTTTGCCATTGTTCATAATCTGCTCCAAAATATTAAGTAGTGTTGTAGACATTATGTTTAATTAAAATATATAATAGCCAATTAATTATTCGATTCATCATAGTTCTATGTAGTCCTTAAACATTCACATTTCTAAGTAGTGAGTACATTTAACATCGGATTAAGACCTAAAAACGGTATTGATAAGTTTCCAATGACAGGTTTTTGGAAACATACAATATGATCCAGCTGATGCCATCAACAGGCATAACAACTTCCAATCTTTCGTGGCGGCACTCTTGCTACTATTTCGGTGAGAGTACAAAAAGAGAGTAGTTGTTCTAATTCTTGTGGCCACTGCCCGAAATCTGTCTATACTAATCTTTGTTACATATATGTACTTACTATCATTCTCATTGGCAATATGACTAACACCATCAATATGTATATTCATGAACCAAAAGTAGATTTAGACTAACCTTAGAGGTAACAATAATCCTAATTGGTGTCCTTAACTTTGAGATTGCTTATGTTTGTTATACTTAGATAGAGTTTGGTGCGTTTGTTTTTATGATCGTGGTTATGGTAACTAGTACTAGATATAGAACCGTCTACGGTAGAATATTTATTTTTATGGGGTAAAGCATAGGGTTACGCGTTATAAGTTGCATACAAACCTGACTTTCTATGTTGTATCTGCTTGGACACAGGTGTTTGGCAATATAGCATTAATAGCAGAGTCTGACATGAATAGACACAACAATTTTCGAAGCTTCATTCAAGCACTCATGCTACTCTTCAGGTAAGGAACATTGAATGCAATTTAGTCCGGCCTGAGAACATACTGTAAACAAACGTAAAATAAGAAAACACACATATTAAAGATCATATAGAACACTCCGAAAAACTCTAAAACAATTAGTTTAAATTAAAAAACCAGTAGTAAAATCGCTTTTCAGTGGAGTCGCGTGGGATTATATAGAATAACTTCATCAGTGAGTCATAAGCACGTCTCATGCATGCACTTAAGAACGTCAAAAATTATCATTTGTCTTAACACTGGTAGTTGTGACACCGTGTAGATCAGTCTGCTCTGAATTGAATGCTCATATTTCCCTCAATTGATTTTAAAAATTAAACAGAACTAACGCAATCAATATTCATGTTCAATTTTCATTTTCAAACTAACATTTCTTAGCTTACAATAAATTTAAATTTTCCTATTATATTTTGAACGTGACATGGTCGCTGTGAGCCACTGTATGTTTAGATGCGCTACGGGAGAGTCTTGGCCCAACATCATGTTGGCTTGTCGAAAACCTGCAAAGTGCGACGTGGAAGCAGGCAAGGCCCCTGATGAACATTGTGGAAGTACACTCGCCTACGCTTACTTCGTATCTTTTATATTCTTCTGTTCATTTCTGGTGAGTATTTTAATTTCATTTTTTTTTCTTTTATCTAAATTTACCTATTACTTACGGAGTAACTATGTTTTAACTTTTAGATGTTAAATTTGTTTGTTGCCGTTATTATGGATAATTTTGACTACCTAACGAGGGACTCGTCCATCCTCGGAGCACATCATCTTGATGAGTTTGTTAGAATATGGGCGGAATACGACCCAAACGCCACGTAAGAACCAAAGTTGTCAAATATATCTGCAATTATTCAAAATCTCATGTTTTAATGTTAAATATAAAATGGAATATTTTCAGGGGGAAGATCCATTATACAGAAATGTATGACATGTTGAAGAACATGGATCCGCCTCTGGGGTTTGGTAATAAATGTCCCAATAGACTAGCGTATAAGAAGCTTATTAGAATGAATATGCCGCTAGACGAGGAGGGGAAAGTTAATTTTACGACAACACTATTTGCCTTAATAAGAGAAAATTTGAACATCAAAATGAGATCTGGTAAGCATGCAAAACTTATCAAAATGCTTCATTTAACTATTAATTTCAAAGGTCTAGCAGCTTATACAACTAAATTTCTTTAGCTGATGAAATGGACCAAGCAGATGAGGAACTAAGGGAAACGATAACCCATATTTGGCCACTACAAGCAAAGAAGATGCTCGATTTGTTGGTACCACGTAATGATGTTCTCAATGCTGGGAAACTGACCGTTGGAAAAATATATGCTGGACTTTTAATACTTGAGAGTTGGAGAGCTGCTCAGCAGGGTGTTCCGGTAAGTACTACTTATCTTAACTGCACCTTAAACAATATCGTAATAAACACTTATATCTGTGTATAAAATAAAATATGCAATTAACATACTTGTCAATATAGTGACTTATGTAGATCCAATGAAGCCAGAGTAAATTGTGACTTATGCCAATTGTATATATATATGTACATTTTGAGCCAAATGTAACTTACTTGGGTAGGTAAAACTACAGTTTACAAGTAGTGTTTGTTGATGGTCCCCTTAAATCCCCACATTAGATAAAAATTTGGAACATTACATTATAGTTAGTAATATATAGTTGGTTGTGTTGTCTACCTGTGGATGTATTGTTGTGTACAATTACACCTTGTCAAATATTTCAACTTTTTTGGTAATATTTTTTTTGTATTTACTATACATTCATGTGATTGGCTCCCTGTCAAAAAGTGTTAGCTCAACAACAGTACAACAATACAGAATCACTTAAGTTGATATCGACTCTAACGAGTCGACTACATTGGTGGTTTACTTTTCAGGCATTCAACGAGAATAGCCCTACGGCCATTCAGCCGGTAGTATTAAAATATTTTACGGAACGAAATTTGACTACTTTTTTCTTGCACTATTCTAGATATTTTTCGTTATAAGTATTTTCTCGCATCGTGTTTGAATACATTTTTTTTAATGCCAAAGTTAATTACTACTTGATAATCAATAAATAGATTCAGGATGGTCAAGAATTAAATACATCAAACATAATACCGTAGTTTAGTGATTTTAATAAAATAGTGTAGTTCTAGTAACGCACTAAAAGACGCATTGATACGGCAAAGTTGTGCGATTGACGCACAATTTTGGTAAACAGGGCTTTGTAAACCACAAGAGATTAATCTGTCCTATAGTTGCAAAATATGTAGTTATACTACTAATTTTCTTTGTTAAATTTATTAGATTCTGTCTCTCGTAGTTAGCTGTCCTTTCGTAGATCTGTCTGTTATACCAATTTGTTCACACCCTTTGTCATTTGCTATCTCCTAGAGTATTTGAGCTACCACTCTGTGTTTTATGAATATCGTTAAATAATGTGTCTTCTCCTTAGATAGTGTGCATGGTGTATTAATATTGTGAATATTTAAATATTTTACTATCTTCAATCCATTCTGTTGCTTTTCTAACGTAATATTCCTTTTATTTGATACATTTTGGCTCAATCAATTTACCATTTTAGAAGTATTTTGAAATAATTGAGAGACGTCAAATAACGCTTTCTTGCTACGCTCTTATTTGCCCATACTTTTGTACTTAGATAAGAACTACATAAAACAATAATCATATTTCTCAAGTCTGCGCATGCTGGAGAACAAAAATTCTTTAAACGATTTTTAATGGTACTTAAGATATTTTATGCATTCAAACGTGAATTCGACAACTATGCCTCTGGCTTCAACTTTATTGCACAAAGTTTTATATAACAGCACCTGTTTTGATACAAGATGCTTTGTACTTTCAGCTGCTACACTAACGATTATACTGACATAAACAAAACTTTAACAATATTACTCTGTCACGAATTCACGATACGGCTAATTTGTAATAGTTTTCTCAGATAGCTGTAGCTGAATAGATCATCAATAATACTTCGGAACAACTTAATATAAATTGTTACTTACTGTCCATTGGTTGGATTTCTATTATACAAATAACACATTGACATAAAGTTACTGAGAACTCCAGCATGGACACGATGTATGGGATGTTTGCGCAAACTCATGTAGGCTTTAGCCGTTAGTGTCCTTTGAGAGTCCGATGCGCTTGGACGCTGTATGACATGAGCATGCGCAATTGAGTGTTTGGGTGGATGCGTGATATGGGGTGCGTGGTGCAGAAGGCGTCGTTCTTTAACTGCTTGATGGACGTGGCGGCGGGACTTGGACCTGGTTCCCGTGCCGGCTCGCTCAGCCATGAGGGACAACCATCCACCGGTGGAGATGGACATTCTGATGACCCACACACTCTAGCTAACCTTGCGAGACGCAACAACAGAAAGTCTCTCAAGTAAGTTATTTCACATTACATTTAGTTTACAAAATATCTATACATACTAAGAGTTTTTGAAACACTGTTAAAAAGTATATGTAGCCAGTAGGTATTTGTGTTAATACTTGTTCTCGAACATGTAAAAAGTATTGTCCTCATATTCCCCTTTATAACCTATAAAAAATACAATAAAATAGTCTGCGCCTTACCCAGTGTGTACAAAATTCGTTCCGGCATTGAATTACACGATATTGTTTGTAATATTTGTATCAACCGTTTTCATGATTTTAAAGTGATTTATAATATTTTCACGTCAAGATATCATATCCTTTATCATTGTCATCAACAGCCTTTAATAGTCCACTGCTGGGCATAGGCATCTCCTTAGAAAGCAGGTTTTGGCCCACTATACCACGCTAGCCAGATGGCTCCCTTAGTCTGCTCTTACGATACCCATGCGTTGAAAGGGGGTGGTGACACTCCGTATTCTTAATCCGTCACCACACGGACGATCATATCTTTCATCAATCATCATCATCAATAGCCTTTAACAGTCCACTGCTGGACATAGGCCTCTCCTTAGAAAGGAGGTTTTGGCCTACTATACCACGCTAGCCAGACGGGTTGGTATAGGGTTTGTGTCAAGTTTTCCTTCCCTCTGCTGTTGTCCTGCGTAGTTCGCTCCCTTAGTCGCCTCTTACGACACCCACGGGATGAATAAGGGTGGTGACACTGTATTCTTAATCCGTCACCACACGGACATATCTTTACGTGGCAGTATTATAAGTCCTTTAAGTGACCTAATTATTATATAAATAATTCTTCAAGATAAACAACTTTTTGTGCAGTGTGACTGTCAGGAACATATTCCTAAAGAAGTAGGACTTGTAATGCACGCAAATGTTCTTCTTTTATAAAGTCTTATTTGTCTACTAAAGTGAATTTATATTTGTTTAATAAATTCAGTATTTAATCTATTGTTTTTCTTTTGTTTCAGGAACAATAAAAAGGTGAATACCTTACAAAATGGGTGACTATGTTGTCTGTTGTAAAACCCAATCAACCAAAGCCTCATGATAGCCATTGTCTAGTGCAATCGATGTTCCCACCAAAATCATTTCATTCAAAGAAAATGTTATCTCCTGACTAAAATGAAAGATTGGAAACTTAGTAACACTTATACGTTGTATATTGGTCATGTGTTGTTTATTGTATACGATAAATGGGTGTACCCCTTTAGTAAATACATCGATGCATTTACATAGATAGTCGATGTTGTAATTTATGTTAATAACTTGTTTTGGGTGTTCATTAACAGAGATATATATATATATAATAATAATGTAATAATTTGTAAATTTAGTTTTTAATACTAACCATGTTCTTAGGTAATATTGTGGTAACCAAAGTAATATAGGGCCTTAGGCTCTTAGTAATCTTGTTTTAATTATGTGGTGTAGGAACACACAAAAGTATTAATCGTAAACATTTTTAAGTTTACAGATGGTTGTTGATGTTTAGGTAAAAAAATTCAGTAATAGATTATTGTTTTTCTTTAGAAAATTTGGTCTTTCCTCTTTCTTCGGTATAACTAGGGAATGTTTTTTATTTTAAGACATGACTGTTTGACATTTTCTTAAACTACGCTACTCATACACGAACATACGAACATTACAGTCATAATATTAAACATAACAACCAAACATGTTGCACATCTTAATGGATAGTAGTTTTGCATGTGACAAAAGTGACCATTGCATGTATTTAGAGACTACTAACACTCAAACAGTTAACAATTGGTATGTAGTTATATATATTCTGCACAAGCACGTTCTGGTGCATGGTTTGCAAATTATGACACTTACTGATAAGTTAGTGCACGATTGTTGTTTTACATAACGAACTGACATTTTGTAAATATGGGACAGTAAGTGTAAAAGTTTATTTCAAATCGCTTGGAGATCTTTGTATTTTAGTTATATGTGAATATTAATGCGGTATCTGTTTTAGGTATTGGAAGTGCCAGGATCGCAACATGCGTCAATGGAGTCCTTGGACGACGGAAGATTACAAGCACCTCACACATACCAAAATGGCCACCACGGCAGATCTTCCAGCTTAAGGTAAAATTGTAACTAACTCCTACAACACATATTTTTTTGTTTGTTATTGTTTAGTTTTTGTTATTTCCTTTTTATGTTTATAGTGTCATCGAAGAAGAATCCATTGATCTCAAAGTTATCGTAGTGAACAATGGTATGTGCCATTAAAACCATCCTGTACTAACCAAATGTTATTTTCTTCAGGACTAATAATTTTTACTCCCCGATACGTTTTCTCGGTGTTGCATGAGTGGTAACATGCATGGTGAAGGAATAACTCTTTTTCTTTCAAGTTTTGACTTCAAATGCTTTTCAGACGAACGCCAAGTCCAAGAAGAAGAGGCCAATACGGAGGTTATCATCACGATATCGGGTTCTCCGACACCGTCAGCAACGTCGTCGAGATAGTTAAGCATGAACATCAAAGACACGGGCGAACACACAGAGCGCCACACTATTACCACTCACATGGTAAGTTAATTTGTTTGTATCACTTAGCTAAATAAACCAAAATATACCGTTATCCAGAATTCTATTGAAATATATATAAACATACAATTTTTAAGCAAATCTGGTGATCACATTGAATTAAGTCCACATTATAGTTGAATTTTGTAGATTTTTAGATATTCATTTTAGATCATAAGGTGTGTTTGTGTTTTGTTCCATAGCGTATCATCAGATTTGCTATCTTGATAAGTATTTATGGCTTAATGCTAATGATAAGATAACAGCGTTTTATATAGTATTTATCACATTTAAAACTATATAGCCTTTAAACGAGCTACATGCTATTAACTATTTACCATTATGTTATTCCTGTAGTATTATTTATTCATACTAAATACATTACCTATCGTCAACATACCAAAATATTTTATTTAGCTTCAATCAACCGAGAACAGTTTTGCAAACATTTTTCTTCTCATGAAGGTACTCTGAAAGTTTTGTGAGAAGATGGGAAGTCTAGCTTAAAGTAGTTGTAGTTATTCATGTTTTCGTAGATGTAGTTTTAAGATAAACAGTGAGCGAAGCAGATATGCTGCCAATCGATAAGTTTGCGAACATAGACACTTAGATTGTAAAATCTAGCTATAAACTTAACATTTTCACAAGGCTAGTCTTATAAACTTTATATTTGTAGTTAATTATCCATGATTAATAACTGCTCCATCAGTATGCTCATTACTCAATTGTTAGCCACATCATTGATATTTTAATCATCAGGTCCCACATTATATTAGTTGTAAGTACATTACAATTGGCAAAGCCACGACCTAACGAAACAAAGTGTTAAATATGCTGTACTATACTATAAATAAATGATTAATTTGCCTGCTGCATGTTAAATGAAGTAATGGTGCCAACTAAAATCGATTTAACCCTATTTGCACATAATTTAACCGCTTAACCATGGGTCCCTCGCCAAACTGAGGTCCCCAGGACGCATGCACTCCAACAATGTCACATAAATCATGCAGCATGCAAAAGCTTAATGGTTTTGTATTTTTTTTATATTTTCTACAGTAGTTGACTACAGTTACCTTGAAGAGACTTATTTCTTATGTATAATAAATTATTGTTACTTATTGTATCAAAATATTTTTCTCAATATCCTACAAACAAACTTTGGATACACAGCCAATAATTAAACCTATCCCATTCTATCCAAATTCATGCCCAGGAAGCTAAACATTTGGAACCACGTCAACAAACACCCAAAACTTTTAGAGTCACCTTTGTGAGTAAGGAAATACGGTCGGTAGTCCGACGGGCTTTAGGGTAAACCGTGGTGGAAGGTACATGAAGGTATTCCTGACAGCAGGGAAGGAGTGGAGGGCGCCGCACCCCACGACCAGCCTGAGCCAGCCCTCGCGGTCGCCCAGCCCGCCACACCACACCTACGGTGAGATCCACTCGCCACACACACCGGACGCTACATACCACACAGTCTTTCATAACACGCGATAAGCTTTGCGATATCGTACATGAGATGTTAAATAGCCTTTCTAACGTAATTTATCAGAACACAGCTTCGAATTTCGTTGTAGACTCATTCAGTAGGTAGGTACTTGATCTACATCAACATGACTACCAAAATTTTTTACTGGGGGCACGTGATCAAAACCTAACCAAATCCAACCCAACCAAAAATCGCTAGAAATATAACAATGAGCAGCATCAACACTGTATACAACGAGTTAATATTTCGATTGAACCTTATTATTTATATCAGTATAAATTATTGTAAAGCAAAGGGTCTGAACCAAAAACTAAATTGGCAATCATATTTTGGAATTTATCAGGCCCATAAGACCCTTTGCTGGCAGAGCAATGTCTAAATTTATTATTTAATCGATGTTGATGCAATCCGGCTTTGCACGTATGTAGATGTATGAAAGTGGCGCGAGTGTAGACGGAGAGCATGGTGGACATCCACAAGAAAATTGTTTGCACATCTGTTTATTTTTAATCTGATGAGGTATATACTTTGTTGTAACCCCTATTGTTTTCCTTAATTTGATTCGATCACCCATAAAGTCCCCTTATGTATCAATTAATATTACATATATATCATCACCGCATAGCTCAATATAATTAAGACATATTAGTTAGCGATTAGAATATCAAATCATTCAAAGAACAGTTTGGGCACCGATAGGTGGTGATCGGGATCGCGAACGAGACCGCGAATGGCGGGAATGGCGCGACCGGTCGTGGGAACGGGAAGGTGCCAGGAGGGGTCGCGGCCGGCAGCTGCCTCCGACGCCCACCAAGCCGTCCACGCTACAGGTCAAGCAGCAGCCACCCTTCACGAGAATCAGCCACAGTCCCTCGCACGTATGTACTCCCAAAGGCGAAAGAACTTTACTCGATGTAAAGCGATAACTGTGCAGCAGTCAAAGTAATCACACAATTATTTGCAGTTGTCACTCAGGCACACCGTTAGAGAACCGGTGGAACCTCAACACGACGAGTACGAGTATGGCCGAGAAGTTGAAAGACTGATACACCGAGATTATAGATCTAGGGAGAGGTACATGTCTACGAACTATACATAGGTGAGTTTCCATTTTAGTGAGTTTTAGCTGGTTTATAACGTAATGAATTATAAATACACAGACGCGAGCGAGGTTACGACGCAGAGTGGGGTGGCGGGCGATCGTACGAGGCGCCGCTGTCGTACGAAGCGGCGCTGGCGCTAGGACGAGGCGGAGGCTCGCGGGCCCTGCCATCGCCAGCGCCGGCGCCGCGCATGCCAAACGGGTACAAGCCGCGCGCACGCCATTCGGACTCGGACGAGGACGACTGGTGCTAGCGGCGCCGACGCGCGCGCTCGCAGCGGGACGTGCGCGCGCTGCCATTGTGCCGCGCGCACGTGCCGCTCACCGCCGCCGCGCACACCTTTTGACGAGCGCCCGCCCGCCTGAACGATCTCGTTTTATATTTGGCGACCGTGTGTAAATAGACGACTCCCGTTGCTCAGGGGTTCGGACGTCGCTCCCGGCCCGCCGCGGCCCGCCTCGGAATTCTAGTATTTACGAAGTTTTGGAAAATTTAATTTATAATTCGCTAAAATTTTACTCTTTGATTTGTATTACGGTTAGGGCGGTCGAGATATGAGACGGTGCCGGACGACTCGTTTGCGCTAGGATTTTTACATAAATGAAATTACTAGTCTATATTGTAAAAGTAAACTTTCTATATTAAATTTGCACTACCTACGGTAAAGTCTACGTTATATATCGCCTGATAAAAGGGTGCGGGCTGGTGTCGGCGGCCCGACCCCGCCCGACGCCGTTTCGTATTCAAGTAACACGTTGGGAGAACACAAGCGATTCATCGTCAGACAAATTAATTCTAGTACTGTATAAAATATTTACATAGTGAATAATTTTTACTTAGTTAATATATACTAAATAAATAATTAAACATTTTTATTGAATTTGCTGTCCTTCCCCCAAGTGCTTTATACCTACATTATTTAAATTTAAATACGATTAAATAAATAAAGATGAATTGTGTGTAAACTTTAAAAATATATTTCTGCATTAAATGACTACCCAAAATTGTTAACTCGTGTACTGAATATTGTTTAAAAGATTTTGTCGCCTGGTGTAATAGGTAAGTTTTAATATACGGACATACACATATATTCTAAGTACAAAGTATGTAATGTTTAACAGAAATTTAACGCCGCATGGGAGTATTCTGATGCTTTGTGAGATAACAATCAACATTTACCTTAAAGAAACGTTTAGGAAACAAATTAAAGGTAAGCCAAAATTTTGTCTGTTAAAATAATTATTATACCTACTAAGGGAAGGGAACGGAATACTCCCACTAAAATATATAATACAGTCATAGACATTGTGACTAATCACCTTCCACAACTTAAAAAAAACTTTTCTTTATTTAGGTATACTATAAAGTAGTTGCAGATTGCTATTATATATGATGAAACAAAAAAGACATACCTGATCGTCTTAAGTTACTTAATATTATATATGTGGATGGCTGATTATTTTAAACAAGACAAATTTCAACAAAATAAATGTAAACAATTGTCGCCAGGCACAAAATCAAAATATTATTTGTGCATTCTACGTCAGAACTAGTTTGCAATTTCGATAATAAAAAAATGGAGCTATAAAGTAAGTAAGTTAAAAACAAGCACCTTAATACGTCACCCTAGGGGTTGCAATACTAATTCTGTCGCCGATTGTACCGTACCTATATAAGAAACCCGATATTCGTCCTAATCCCACTTGATAACTACTTCATGCCATTGTCATAACTAGTCACTTATTAGCTGTTCTCTTTGGAGGACTATTGTACCAGGCTTTATAAATATTGTACTATTATGAACAAAAGTGCTTTACTGTCAAATAAATAGGCATATTACATTGTAAAAATAAGGCATTTAAAATCTGAAACATTTAAGTTTCACTTTGTAATTTATTTATAGAAGTCATTAATATCGCAAAATTAGTAGTACCTAGTACAATAGTCAGATTCAAGGATAAAATCGTTCAACACCATCAGGTACATTTGTTGCAAAGCATGATGTAGGTTACTTTAGTACGACAAAATTGTAAATACATGATTTTCTGTGATAACATGAGGAAAAAATGTGAAATTATTATTAGAGCTGTGTGATTGCATAGGAATGTTGTTCATTTCTTTAAGGGGCGACGCGTGTTTGGGATGAACCCAAGGGTTGTTTAGAATTTATCGGCTTGGAAAGTGTAGCGCGTCTGCTTAGTTGTAGTTAATAAAAGTATGAAGAGATTGTTAAAGTTTATGTTTCAATATTCATTAGTTTATATGACAACAAAACCTAACGTATTGAATCTGTGTAAATGTCAAAGGAACTCTATGTGTAAATATTAATAAGGACTTGAAGCGCTGGAAAGGTCACAGATTCGTGTTAATTTTCTGGTTTTGGAACAAATATGTTGTTTCCAAACACGCGGCTCGTCTAACAATAGATACCATTAGTAGAATCGGATATTACTCCCTCAATATTTTGATCGTTGTTGTTTGTTGCGAAGGGCAGGAACGGGTTATAAGATAGCTTTTATATTTTACCTCTGTTATAGTTACTAGTACAAAGTGTCTACGCTGGTACGTGATCGTGTCATTTTTGTGCAAATACTGTCCATTATTATACATAGTACCAATACTTTGTTAATAATATGCCTGTTTTCATGATTCCGTTTTAATACACATATGTATGTGAATTGGTCGTTTTGAACAATTGATATTATTAATGTTATAATTACAATGCTAATCTAGTTGTAATAGATGAAATAAATAAAAATTGTTTTTTAAAAAGTGTTCGCGAAAAAACGCGTGTCCCACAAAATAACTATAAACTTGTTGCCCTCGATTTCAGAGTGTTAGATTTCTTCTATGTAGGTTTATAATTTGACGAGATTGACTCATGAAGAATACTTATTTACTTATATTGTTATTGTATGGTCGTATGAGTATTTTTGTTTTGTCATTTGTAATCGGGGTGTTAGGATGATATCAACAAGCCGATGGACTTTCGATGACTGAGTGATATAATAGGTAATAGAGCTACAGCGCGTCCCGCTTTACCGTTTCCGACTCCCTCGTATTGGTTACGGAGATGTTTCACTTACATACGTGTATAAGATGTGTAAATATTGTAAAATATAAAGCGACCGTTGTGTAGAGGTCGTCTGTGAAAATGTCTAGTGATATGTTACTAGTTAATGTTAGCTAGGTAATCTCGTCCCCAACTATCCTTCAATTTAAGTTGGGTGTTTCACTGCCTTAAAATAATAATTACAATTTGATGTAATAGTTCTCTCAACTATTACAGATAAGTGGCATTTCGATTGTTCTGAGACATATAGTGGACCGTAATCACATGAACATAGAACTGATTAATTAACAACAAAGCGCAGTGTTCCATCGTTAAGTAGATAACCAAATATGACAAAATACATTACCATAACTGCAGATAGAAAGCGTTGTATAATTAAATTTATTATGAAACGAATAACACTCTCTTAACTCACTTCTGTTTATAAACATTGCCAAAAAACATTTGTAATACAGAAATGTATCATAATTAAACGATGTTTCATGTATGAAATTCACATACCTAGATGAAATAGAAGTTCTCGTGTTTTTCACTCATAGACCTAATGTATAAATCGAACTTCTGAAGTGAGATAAGAAAGTCTGAGCCCAAATTGTCAAGCCTGCCTTGTATCTGTGTAATCGCTTCACGACGATCATATTTTATATTAAAAAGTTATATTTGTATATTTAGCATAGAAAGTTCATCGGCGTCGAAAGAAGCACCATAGAATGTTTCTGGTACGTTCCAATAACTTTACAGCATAGACAATCCTATTGATATTGTATTAATAAAGAACCAAACTTAAAAAATTAGTATTTAAGTAATTTATTATCCTAAAACTAAAAAAAAAACTATACGCATGTTTTCACTATACTGGTAAAATGGTTATGTACAATACGAAAGAGCTACTGTTTTATATATGAATTCTTGCTCGCCTGTAAAATTTTGCAGAATGAATCATATTATAAGATTGTACAATATGAATAAATGCAAAAAAGACATTTCCTCGATAAAATCCGTTTTTTTTTAATACTTAATACCCTATTACTACTGTCCGTACTTTTAAAAACAAACTATTCCAAGTTCTGCTATCTTTATGACTTTTTACCATACTGTATTAAACCACACAACAGTGAAAAATCACCAAAAATCGGAAAGAAATATGAAAATTTGTAGCTAAACTGTTGCTAATAATTAGTTACGCAAGCCTCAGTTTTGTTGCTTTGACCAGTCGTGAAAATTTGCAAATCGCTAATTTGATATCACAACACCCGAAAACCACCGAAAACATCATTCAGGTCATTAACTGATAGCTAATAAAATTGTTACAAAATAGTTGCTGAAAGATCATGTTGATGAAGATAATAATAAACAGGACAGTAGGCACTTGCATTAAAAACTAACGTAATTACTAGCAACACCAAATTAACAAGAGCATGTCGCTGCATATGTTTTGTTGCTAATTGCTGAACATCTCAAATATGGATCCAGAACCAGCAATAAAATAGAAAAAAAAATATTCCCCAGTCTCACCTCCTAGAGATCACGCTATCGTTACAGCCAGTAAAATATTAAAAAAAAACATGCCGAAACAGTCATGTTTCGCCATGTTTTTTTTTAATATTCAAAAAATGCTATTTCGATTGGAAATTTGATTCTCTACAAAGAGTTTCATATGTGATATATCAAAATTTTGCTTTATGAGACATTGAAAAAACCAAAAGGCTTGATTTTTCACGCCTATCTTCAATTTCCACCCTCTAATTTAATAGTACTCCGCTGATTTTTCTTCGTTTATAACCCATTGATCGATTCCTGCAATAAACCCGTGAACGTCTTACTTCTTTTGTATATGACACAATCAATAACCTAGATATTTCTGTCCCTGCATACTTTGTTCAGTTGAGTCATCGTTATCTTCGCTATGCCGATCTGTCTACATACTTCAGTTTCACAACTGCCACTACGGGTAATCACAGAGCCAAGATACTGCAACTGGTACGTCTCGTGCAGGAGGAGCAGAAGGTTAGTTCGCTGAACGGAAGAGAAACGGTCGATTACCATCAGCTTGGTCTTCGATTTAATAATGGGAAGACTCATTTCTAGGCTAATAGTTTCAAGTCTATTCAGCAGCTCAGCCATTTCTACTTTGGATGAGGCGAAGAGGGTGGTGTTATCTGCGTAGCGGAGGTTAGATATGGTGACTCCAACTATTCTTTTGTTTTTTTTTTTTAATTCTTTAAACTAATACATGATCATAGATTTAATAACAATGCAACAGCTACCTATAGGTAAACACCGCATATGCTTTAAAAATAGATAAAACTCAAAAGTAAAACAACGAATGAAAGAAATCTCATACCGGTAAAATATTAATACTATTTTTTTTTCATTTTACATTTATTGCGTCAAAGTAAAGCTTAGTGCTTTACTTTGACGCAATAAATGTACGGACTTTTTCTTAATAATTGTATCGAAGCGTAAGTCAATGGGATCGCTGTAGTGATTCACCACTTTACACATTCTTACATAGGAAGAATTGGTACTGAGAACTGTTCTTCTTAGAAGTGGACAAAGTGGTGGGACTGGGCGGCGTGGAAGTCTAGATGGAACGCGAAACTTAAAAAGTACTACTAACTGAGGACAGTCAATTTTCTGGTCGAGAATTTTATTCGAGAATATTGCATGGTTTAGGCTTATACGTCTTGCTAGGGATTTTATTCAAAAGTGCCTCATTCTGCCTACACAAGAGCGTATTTTTTTGGTGATGCCATTGGAGAATTTGAGGGTTTCCCTCGATTTCTTTAGGATCCCATCATCAGATTCTGATTTGGTGGTAATGGGACCACCTCGGCAGCATACCCTTTCGATTACAAAAATAATTTTGAAAATCGGTCCACAACTGACGGAGATATCTCGTAACAAATATACAAAAAAAATACAGAACGATTGATAACCTCTTCTTTTGTGTTTTTGAAGTCGGTTAAAAACAAAAGCTTGAATCGGCTTGATGTTCTATTTTTAATTGTCCCTGTACCATATCCGGATTCAAAATATTTCCAACACTCTGTTGGCGCAGTTTAGGCGCATTAAATCCGTGTTTTGGCGCCGATTAATTATTTTACATGAAACTTGGATACACCATTATACGCCCGAAATAAAAATACAGTCCAAACAGTGGACTGCAAAGGGGAAACCGGCTCCAAACTAGCTCCTCCAAAAAAATCCAAAATCTATTTTTTCGGCTGGGAAAGTGATGGCGACTGTTTTTTGGGACAGTCATGGAGTTTTTTTAATCGATTATCTCAAAAAGGAAAAACCATTACAGAAGCATACTACGCATCATTACTTGACAAGCTGAAGGCAGAACTTGCGGAAAAACCGGTCAGGTACGAGTCGAACTCGTGCGCCGAGGGTTCCGTACCTACCCAGATTTTACGTATATTTTCACGAAAAATTGTACTTACCAAAATTTATCTTAATTAACTCACTCACACACTCAACTTTTTTTATTTTTTGGAATTATTCCTTTATTTGTACTGTAAGACGTTTCTTTTTGCCAAATTTCGTGACTCTATGTCAACGGGAACTACCATATAGGTTTTCGACCCAAAACCTATAAGGGTACTTCCGGTTGACTTAGAATTGACAATTTTGGTTAAAAAATTCTGAAGAATAAACACACAAGTGGTGACACACGGACAGACGGATAAGAAAGTGATCGTTTTGATGTATGGAACCCTAAAAACGGCCACATTTGCAGAAAAAGAAAATCCTGTTTCACCAAGACAACGCACTGTCTCACAGCTCAGCGGTTGCCATGGCGAAAATCCACGAATTATGGTTTGAACTGCTTGACCATCCGCCTTACTCACCAGATCTAGCCCCAAGCGACTTCTTCTTGTTCCCTTATCTAAAAAATGCACTCGGAGGAGAGAGATTTTCGTCAAATGAAGAGGCAATCATCTTTATGAACAATTATTTTTCAGAGAAAAACTCCGAGTACTATTTGGACGTCGTATTTGTTTTAAAAACGGCCAAGTGTCAACAACGTAATTATAATGCTAGACATATACCTTGTCTATATGGATTTGACTTTATCAAAAAAGGAAAATACAATGAAACACAGATACACGAAAACAAATAATTTACTAGTAGCGACATAATTTCACAAACAACGCGCCATCTTGGCGCCACTATAATTTCTTAAAGACATCCAATCTCAACCGCTACTTCAAAAACATTAACTTTGACAAACTTAGAAACCATCTCGTTCATATTACACACTTTACAAAACAGTAGTTCGTGAAATAGTTCAATACAAGTTATGTAAATAATTAAAAGGTAAATGTAAGACTGGACAATTAACAAAAATTAACAATAATTTAACAATAACAAACAAAAAATTCTAAAAAATACTAAAGAAACAATAGATATCGTATTTACATTAACAAAACTAAATAAACTTTGAACTGCCATTTAATTACTCATCTAATCAAGCATGTTCATATAGAACTGAAAACGTAAACGTGAAACATTTAAATATTGTAAAGTGTGTAAACAGGCATGACCCTAGATATCGTAATCCATTGAAGAAAAAATCTAAACAAACAAATTTCAATTTAAAAAGAAATAAAGCAAGTGACTCCTAGACTTCCACAAAGTTCTATCAACGTTTAAAGGATTTTTAATCTTAAAATGGGACTGTGTAGATTAACCATGAAAAATATTTCAATGGCTAAAACCTTCTAAACTTCTCTTGAAACGTTAATTAATGCAATGGGACTAAATCTTAAAATAATACTAAAAAGGAACTCAGCCTTGACATACTATTTAATATTGCAATTGTAATTTGCAATAATTTTTTTGACAATTTATCTTCTTATATTTTTAATTGAGATTTATTTGTTTATGAATTTATCTCAAGTGGGACCTTTAATCATCTGAGTCAGGTACATCGGTGTCAATGGAACTGATGTCTGCACTGATGTCGCTGGCCTCATTCGAAAACGTTCGCGGTCGTCGACGACTGTTGGCCGTTAGTGTGTGGCAAACGGCTCCTAAAAATAACATTTGGAATATGCTTAAATATGTACCTATATATAAATACCTGAACAACGTGCAATTTTTGTAAATTATATTATAGTATGTTTAACAGTCGGACTCTTACAAAACTCTACATCACACACCCGTTTTGGCAGCTTCAACACACCGTTTTACATAGCTTTGTATCACATTCAACTTATTTAAGAACTTTTATTTCAGATCGTTTCTTCCAGGCTTTAATCCGCCCTGTTGCCAATTCCGGACTCAGCTTCTTTTATTCTATATTTTCTTTTAAAAGACAACTCCCGCACTAGGACGCATAGAACACCCAGACTCAGATCCATAATTTGTGGATCACACAAAGTGTCGTCCCATGTGGGGATAGAAATCACAACACTCAGCGTAGTAGTAAGCGGCGTGGCGACCGCTTAAACCACTACGCCGAGAGTGGAGTCAGTTACAGCTGATGTCTCTTACCTGTATACTCCTTTCTTATCTTATTTAAAAATATAAATGTTTGAGGTGTAATCTTTATAATTGCTGGAATATTATATATAGTGCATGCGATCTTTTCAACTCCTAGACAAGAACAAAGCTGATCCCATTCAATCACATAGATAAAAAGGAATAACACCTTCCACATTTGTCGAATATTCCTCTCTTGAATAGTCTTCATTGAAATTTGCTGAAGCTAGAGCAGAACTTGTTACTGGGTCTCTCAACAGTTCAATTTGAGCGGTGTATGTCGATGGGTCAATAAGTATTGCCTGAATAATACAAATAAAATATGTAAATAACGTAACAGGTAGCAGGGTAGGTAGATAATAAAAAAAATCTTTATTTCTAAAATAGTTTCTAATCTAATTGCTAATATTTCTAATATTTTCAAATAAGTTGACCGATCGATTTCTTTTTACTGACTTCGCTGTGTGGACTAGAAGACGTATCACTGGAGCTGAGAGAGGTGCCTCTCCCTGAACTATCCTGAGACTGATCACTATGAATTCCACGGCCATCACCAGCTCCTGCGACTGCATCGATAATCCCTGGCTCAATAGCGTTGCCATTTACATCATACATTGATTCCTGATCCATAGGTGCAGGCTGTGGACCAACCATAGGCTGGTCTTCTATCACCTGCTATACAAAATAGGTATTATATAGAAGGCGCATAATCTGAAGCTAGCACCAAAGTGTCCTCCATAAAATCAAAGGATATGTACTTACTGAATGTTGCTGGCTGATAATTTGAAACAGCCAATTTGGTACAACAGCATCATCGTCTATAAGACACGATTGGTAACTCTCTGAAGATCTTCCCGAAATAAATAATTCTTCAGATGTCTAGAGAAGACAAAGTTTATATTGAAACATAATTATGTACTTGTAGGTATGAGTCGACCAGCATTACGTAAGCGAACGTTTGGAAAAGTGAAAAGCATATATCCCAACCTACCAGAAAATCAATTAAAATCAATAAGAGTGAAATGGGGATAACTTTTAGGCTTTAGGTTTTTACGATTTCCAATAAAAAAAATATTAAAAATAAATTGACTTATTATATTTGGAAGTCCAAATTCAGGAAATGTAAATCAGGACAATTCAGTATATTGTAGCTCTAATAAAATGTAAGAAATCATTGGAGTAAGGGATTTACAAAAAACAAGCGAATGTAGTTTTGATTTGCCAAGTATTAGTTAAAATTGTTTTATTCAGAAATAAATTCATTCTTGTCAGTTTTTAATTAAAAAAAAATATTTTGAACTCAATTGACATTTATGGAAGCGCCGTACCTGCTGCGATATATTTTAACCCTATGCTTTTATGTTCTGCATTTTAAAGGGTTTCTGCACTGACGTATGTAACAAAAGTGGTGGTACTATAGCCCACGGAGCAAATACAAAGAGGAGAGGGCATAAGCACCTGTGCACTGTCATTCGAACTAGATCCTGACATCATCACAATGGGCATGGTTTAAAATTATTACACACAGTTTTTTGAAATATAGTTACATCTATGCGACACTAGATGACTAAACTTTTTGTAATGGAAACTGAAAAAACAAAGGTAGAGCTTAGCTCTAGTAACATAATACTGAAATTTGTTCTGCATTCAGTCCTAGGTAATTTTTAATTGCCAAAATAATATATTTAATTTTTTTTTAATCATTCTGTGAACAGACTGTTTTCTCTAGTTGACGATAGACAACTATTTTTTAATCTATCAGACGAAATTGACACATACAGATGTCAAAGAAATAATGGTATCATACGTTATAGATCAACCGTCAAATACGCATTAGGTCAAACACTCAAAATGACAAGAGGATGTAAGTTTTCGCAAAATGTCAAATACAAGAATCGGGTATTGAAACTCTACCTCACCCACCTTACAGCCCCGACTTAGCTCTTTTAAGATAAAATGCAAGTTTTTTCAAATGGCGAAAAACCGGATAGCCAGAGTACAGAGAGTATGTCAAAACTTATATAGTGACCTAAGTAATCGTACGTGCATGTTTTATTGATATAGCCTCCGCAAGTGGTAACTCTGTATTACGAGGGGTGATCAATAAGTAATGATAATCGAGTATTTCTAGAACGCACAAAAACCCAATTTTTTTTTTTTCTGCTTGCTTATATATCCACTACTTCAGCTTCAAAAAAATGTATAAATAGGACACCATTACCGGGAGATACATTCATTTGAATACGAACTGTCGAAGAGAAAACATCAAAATGGAGAAAAATGAAATAAGAGCTGTCATCAAGTACCTCTGCCTGAAAAAAATGTCTACCAAAGACATACACAGCGACTTAGAGGAAACATTGGGGGAGTCTGCTCCTCCATATTCCACAGTCGCACGCTGGGCAAAGGAATTTAAGCTGGGCAGAACCTCCACTGAAGATGAACATCGCGAGGGACGCCCTTCCACGTCCCTTACTGGAGAAAACCTCAAAAAAGTGGAAGATATCGTGTTGGCCGATCGAAGGGTGACCGTAAGGCATGTAGCCGAGGTCACAGGGATCTCCTATGGCAGCGTTCAAAAAATCATTGTCAACAAAATGCATATGAAAAAGGTCTCTGCGCGTTGGGTACCGAGAATGTTAACCGACGAGCAAAAAAAGAAACGAGTCGACATTTCGAGGGTGAATCTTCAAAAGTTCCAGGCCGATAAAGAATTTTTTCTGTCGCGTTTTGTGACCATGGACGAAACCTGGATCCACCACTTTGATCCCGAAACCAAACAACAATCAATGACTTCGAAACGAGCTTCCTCACCAACGCCGAAGAAATTCAAAGTGTCAAGTTCAGCGGGAAAGGTTATGGCGTCTGTTTTCTGGGATGCAGAAGGAATTATTATGGTGGAATATTTGGAAAAGGGGGCCACTATAACAGGCTCTTACTACGCAGGCCAAATAAGAAGATTGCGAGAAGCTATTAAGTCAATAAGACGCGGTAAACTGCGCGCTGGAGTGCTGTTTCACCAAGACAACGCCCCGGCTCACAAAGCCGCAGTTGCGATGGCTGCCATTGAAGAAACGGGGTTCGAACTGCTCGAACACCCTCCCTATTCGCCAGATCTAGCTCCCAGTGACTTCTACCTCTTTCTTCGGCTCAAAGAACACCTCCGGGGCAACAAATTTGAGGACAATAGTGAAGTGATGGCCGCAGTAGAGGCATTTTGGGAGGGTCAAGACAAAGAATTTTTTTCTAAGGGAATCATGGGCTTAAAAAAAAAGATACACTAAATGTATTAACTTGCAAGGAGACTATGTTGAAAAATAAAATACTTTTTTTAATCTAATAGTTCTGTTTCATATTGATTATCATTACTTATTGATCACCCCTCGTATATATACTATGAGTGGCAGAATTATTAACTTTTATATGTAATATATATATATTTGTGTGTCTCATATGTATTTTTTGTAATTAATAAAGTAATTAAAAATATTTGTTGCATATTTTTGCATAATATTTACATATATTGTCTTTTATATAACGCAACCGATTTTAAAGCGGTTTAGACCAAAAGAGAGAGTGATTCAAGAGGCGGGTTTATATGTATAATACATGCATGGTTATAGTAGAGAAAAGCCGAGAATATCAAAGATTTGTATTATCGAGACGGTTTTTGTGCCCTTACATTGTAAAGACTGCCCTGAACCTTACAAGATAGGGGAAATTAATGTACTATGAAAGATCTACAAAAAAGTCTGCAAAGGTATATGTAAAAAGGTTACTGTGGGTTATCCTTAAGAGATAGTCTTAAGGATAACCCACAGTAACCTTTTACAGCATATAATTAAAATAAATATCTAATAAGATATTCATTTTAATGATAATCTGTAAATAAGGAAAAATACTGCATTGTTCAATTTATTAGTATTAGTACGAGTAGTATCTTCATTGCACCATTACGAAGCCGGGGCGGATTGCTAGTTACATTTACTAGTAAATCTCTATACCGTTTTAAATAACTATACCTACACATTTTATCCACGATAATTTAATATAATATCGATAACTTGATTTTTGCTAACGTCAATTTCCGATAGTGACACATCACTATTTAAGACTTGCAAAAAAAAGTAGACTTGCAAAAAACAATACAAACTTTTACTTACAGTTTGTCTTGCTGTGGGTGGTCTCATAGCCAGACTGCCTGTCTCAGAATCGACTAAAGCGATTGGATCAGGTTGTTGACTTGCCACAGGTTCACCGTCCAGAGAAAAGCCACTAAACGCTTGAATTGCGAGAACGCCCGGAGGTTTCTATAACATAATATATAAAAATATTTAATAAAATATCGTACGATTAACTTTTACAAACAGTTTTAATACGTGCCTGCATTAAATTTTCTTTTCTCTCGAATATATCTGTTACCGAAACAGGAACAACAGCCACATTCGATCCCTGTGAACACTCAACTTTACCAACGGCTGCGTTAACTTCACTTTCATGGATGAAATATTCAGAATCTTTGGAGGTTGATGTCATAGATTTAAACGATAATAAATCTAAATCAGTTACGTTTAGGCGTGTGTTCGCTATACTAACGATGGATTCATTCCCTAACATCGTGTCTAAAGTAGAATTGAATAAGTTTTCCTTGTCACTCTCTACAACAGTGCTGTTTAAATAATTAGCTGTGACTGTTACAAAACTATTAAATGAATCGTTTAAATCTGCGCTATGATTCACATCATCGGAGTTTAAATGTACTGATCCAGAAATCAGATCTGATCTAGTAATTTTACTTGGTAAATTTATAGAATTTAGCAGGTCTCCAATTACTTGTTTCACGTCATGTGTAATGTTATTCGATTCGTTAGTGCTTTGTAAGCTCAGTTTACGATCATCATTATTTTCTAGAGATTTTACAGTATCATCTGATGATATGACATTATTAGAATCTTGTGTATTTAGATCATACACCATGTTAGTAGATATTGAACTACTTTTGGACGTATCCTTATTAGGAATCACGCTGTTTATTGAAGAAGTTCTAGACCTCTTTCGAGATACGGATGCACTAAGAGATCGTTTTTTATCAATAGTGTCTTCTGGTGTTGGTATTTTTATATTAGATTTATTAGATCTAGGCGTTTTGTGTTTCGATGTCATTAGAGGCGTAGAGAGGTCGGCCTTCATCTGGGTTATGCAAATATGCTGACCAACAAATGGAGATTTAGCAACATTTTCAGATTCTTTGCTAGAAAAGTTTTCTGTTGTCTCCGGGATATTTTCTTTATTGTTTGTGTCTCTATTATTTTCCGTCCTTTTTGCGGTTTTACATCTTTTGATCGTTTTTTTTGTTTTAGTCGGTGTAGGATTATCTGATTCACTAGTGTTTAAGCTACTTCTGTGTGATGATGCAGAATGTCTATGGTGAGTTAAATTTTTAGACTTTGTGTTTACTGCTCTAACTGTTACTATACTATTTGGGGACGAACAAGTCGAACTGTTCAATGATTGATGACTGCGCGTGCGTTTAATGAAATTTCCATTTTGCATTATATTGTCTTCATTAGTAGGATTTAGAATAAGCTGATCTTTAGAAGGATTACAATTTTCCGGATTCTCATTACGAAATACCAAGTAAGTATTTTCCGTAATTTGTCCTTGGAACTGGAGTAAATCTTTTTTTATTACATCATTTTTCACAGTAATTATAGGTACATCTTTCGTAACTGTTTCTTTCTGATCTAAATCAAAATCAACAGAACTCATACTTTCATTTAAACGATTTTTTTCTGACATCTCATTTCTTTTCCTCATATACAACGGTATATAATTTTTTTTTAATTTTTGTGTACAACCTTCTTTTTTACCACCAATGACAGCTGTAAGTTGAGGTTTCTTCGTAGTGTATGCTGATTTATTATTTTTAGAAGTAATCGAACTAAAAAAAAATAATTTAAGAACAAACAGTATTTTAAATATATATGTACTTAAGAATGAATAAAATCTTACCTCATTCCTATCTTTGAAGCAACCTGAAAAATAAAATGAGATTATATGGTAAATTATGGTGATAATGGTAAATTGTGGTGATAATGGTAAATTACGACAAAAAATATATAAGATCTATGTATACTTATACCTTAGTCACATTGATAACCTGCCTATTTAGTCTTAATGTACTAGAAATGCCTTTATCCGTTTTCACTAACTGCCTGCCTGAGTTATTTCTTTTGTTCTCAGTGACTTCTTCTTGCTTTACTTTCTGCAATATTGAGCCATTACGTTGCAGAGGTTTTTTATTATCTACTTTTAACTCTTTCTTCTCCATTTTCTTAATAGATATTTTATCCCTTGGATTAAAATTTTTATCCTTTACTGTTTCCTTTTGCCTTCTATTACCAGATTCATAAATCTTCTTGGCTAAAATAGTGTTTGGTGTTCTTTTCCTTCCAGATTTTGGTCTGCATCGCTGCCATTTTCCTTGATAGACAATGTCCTCGGACTCTTGTTTGTCCTTATAACTATGCACATATACTCCTCCACAACTGAGTTTTGGTTTACTGTTCACTATATTAGGAACTTTTTTAATCATGTTACTCTCTTTACAATCCAAGGATTTCAATAGTAAAGTTTCGCTATCAGTCTCTGTGGAGTTGTCGAGTTGTGAAAATGATTTTAGGATTGAACCATCGCTAGCACATAATTGACAGCAAGAACATTCAGCCTTTGAATTTCTTGATATAGGGTTTAAAACAATAGTTTTGTCGAAAGAATCGTCGGCCGCCGAGACCAAAGAAATCAGTTTTTCAGACATAATCATATTTGACTCAGGGCTCCAACTTCTAGGGCCAGAGTTTCGGTTTGCGGCCTCGATAGTCCTCTGAGTCATGGACGAATCGTAAGGTGCAGGAAAAATATTGATGTCAGAGTCTTTTATTTTGATTCCTATAGATCTTGATCGTGGTGTAACTATTTTATCATAATCACTTTCATGTGTGGAGGTACCAAAGTCGTTTCCTTGCACAGTATCAGGGGCAGGGTCGTGAATTTTAATCCCCGCAGAGAAGCCTTGAGGTATTCTGACTAAGGAAGTTGATGCAGACAACATTGGATAGGCAGCTAGCGTGTCTGGACCGCATTGTACATCCATGCTGACATTATGACGGATGCCTTTTGATGTGCTGGGTTCGTTTATGTCTAAACAGTAAATATAAAATTTAGCTACAAACCAGTTTTTAATTACAGTAATAAATATTAATACAAAAAAGTTATATGCACCGTTACCATTTAAAAATATTGTTTGTGAAAATATATTTTCCGTGCTAACTTCATGCCTAGTACATAAGTTTACATCAATATCGTTACTTATTTCTTCCATTTCGTCTTTGTTAGAAATATCAGCCTTTTCAGTATCTTGTGCATTGTTGTCTGTACTTTTACAAAAAGGTATCGTTTCTTGTGTGTTATCGTCTATTATAATATCAAAAAGTAAACTTTCTTCAGGTGCTACTGCTAATGGATTAGATTGATTTAAAACCACAATATCGTTAGAAGTATCGACGACATTCAAATATTCCTTAAAACACTGCATACCTTTTATTTCTGGGTTGCAAAGGTCTATAAGACTTTCTGGTATCTATAACAAAAAAAAACCTTGACGTACACTATAAAAAATTAAATTCAAGAAAGAACAAAATTGGATGTTACCGGTTTTGAAGACCTCATAGTCAAACATTGGTTCTCCTTAGTTTTCCTCTTCGGTCTAATGATATAGCTATCGTAAGAACCTGGATTCTTACTGTCAGAATTTTTAACAATATTGTAATTAGGACATATTCTTTTAGTCACCTTTTTTGTAACTCGTGTACTACTTGTTTTTCTCTTTTTATCTTCGCGTTTGAACTTATATTTGCTAGACGAAGTTTTGCTTGACGGAGTCAGGCATATTGGTGATTCCATTTCTTTGTTAGCAATACATTCGCCCTCTAATTTCTCTTTTTTATGTAAAGTATTAGAGACACTATTCGATTCTAATAAACTATTTTTTTCCGAATTCATCTCCTGATTATGATATGGGGCTACTTCGACATCGACATCGAGCCACGCTTTAGTTCTTTCCATCGGATTTATCTCAGGTTTTAATCCAAGAATCTCTGCGGTTAGTTCTGTTAGGGGTCTAGTTGTATTGGGAAATAGATTTTCGTTTTGCTCTAAATCTGTAAGTCAAAACACAATATTGTCCCCATTTTGCCAACCATAGTTTAGGCCCACTTATGTAATAACGGGGAAGCTTCAACCGGGCTTCTTCAATGATTGGATGGGAAATTTAGAAGTTCATTAAAAGGAAAGGTAGATTAAAAGGGAAGCCATATCCATTTTCTAGCATTAGCAAATGGATATCGTTTAAACGCTTAATTGGGGAATGTGAGAATTAAGACGAGCAGATCATAGATATATATTTTACGTACCAATTCATAATGTTTTAGAGATACATTAATTGTTTACCTTTGAAGCCATTACAACTGGAACTCATAATATCATTTTGTGGATCAGAATCTATGAACGGGGATTTAAGTGCTTCAGCATTTTCAGAATCTGAACAAAGGTGAATTTATTTTAAACAAATACAAACATGTAACGTAAGTTTGTTTAACAAATTTATTACCTGGTGCTTTTATTGTATCCGTATAGTTGTCGTTTATATTCTTCCTGAAAATATTTTATTGTTATCGACCAAATGTAATGATTCATTAGTTAAAAAATCATTAAGTTAAATAATTCGAACCTTTTACTGTACTGGGAACGTTATTAGATACTCACATAATATTATCTTCTTGCATTTCGTCAAGATTACCAATTTTTTGCTTACTATCATCATCTTGTACGAAATCTGCAATTTTAAGGAGACTTAAAATCATAAGACTAAGTTTTGCACTTCACTTATGAAATAAAAGGAGCTAAATATATTTATGTACAGATAACAATAATGACAACAGGACAACGGTGAGGATAGCCTGTCAAACATTAAAGTAAATTAAATATGGACATCGTACCAAATCTTAGAGCCTTTATTGAATCTTCCATAACGTGCTGCTTGCGCCTTTGAATAGCTTTCTCGGTGAGTGTGAGGAGATCTAATAATTTGCATTGCATCCACTTAGCCGGGGGAGGAGTGGTCCGTCGTGTGCTCGTCCGTAAGGCTAGTTTCATTAACTTGCATACAATTTTATCTAGCTCAGTTGTTATATCCTCATCGGCGGTTAGCATTGTACGCAGATTGCGTAGCTTGTAGTCCAGTGCGCGACGAAGACAACGGTCTTGTGGACAATAACATACAAGTCAATCATCAGGTTAACGTGAGTATCTATAGATGTCGAAGAAATGACAAAAACCAAAAACGATTAAATATTTATTACTGTATCTAATATGCAAATTATTATAAATATTCATCGTGAACACAATTAGATTTTCAGCACCCAAGGTTTTAATTTTAAATAATAATATTATCTGATAGTGTTTTTACTATATATATCTTTATATATATATATATATATATGAACTTCCTATTAGGATTAAGAAACACCAAAAAAAAAAGACAGATTTCCACTCAGATTCCTACTTATCGTCACATTAAACTTCGAATAGATCGTTGAATTACGTCTACGTCAATCAATTTATATATATATATATATATATATATATATATATATATATATATATATATATATATATATATATATATATATATATATATATATATATATATATATAGTTTGGAATCCTACCTATCCTACCGCCGTGTGTAAGAGGTGTGTGAAATATTAAAATATTAAATATTAAAATACTTTAAACCCTACTTCTACTGCCTCTTCTTTTTGTGAGGAAGTTATGTACGGTTTAAGAGGCAGCGGAAAGGGAACAGGAGAGGGCCAAAACTCTTCCGTCGCGTAGAAGTGGCACCAGGCGCAGGAAATTGAAAAAATAACTCCGACCGCCATGGGCGCTGGTCTGAGGGTAACTAAAAAAGGGTTGGGCTGCCGTCACCTAGCAGAAACAGGCCTCAGGCGGTGGCGTGACGTCTTTAAACTAGAATCAAGGCAAGGCCCATTGCAATCGATTGAATGAAGACAATTTACAATATTTTATTTATGCACTCCATGAGAGACGGCGCTGCAGTGACCAATGTACCTGCAATCATGACTAGTATGCTGTTAGAGCTAGCCCGCCAAACATTCTACCTCGCCGTATGGTCTGTCTTGTAAAAATGGGTAAATTTTTACAAGACAGACCAAACGGCGAGGTAGAATGTTTTTGGAAATAAACGTATATAAATGAGGATTCAACAAAAAATATATTTCTTTGCTGGTTTTTATTAGTAGTTAGGTGTTTTTTACACGGTGCAAGTAGCTGGAGCGGGCAAAGACGCGGTTTATTTGCGTCAGTAGCATGCATTATTTGCATTGCATTACTTGCACGTTTGGTTGCTATAATGAGCATGCTGCTCGAGCGGGTTACATGTGTCATTCTAGTGCCAGATTTGACACAGTTCAGTACCAAGGTGCTTGTACACGGTGCAAGTAGCTGTCTGTACCTGCACTCTTACATGCTCGAGTCGCTAGACCCGCATAAGTCCTCTTCGTGAAGCAAGAAACCTGCGCAAGTTCCTCAACATGCGCAAGCTACTCGCATCGTGTAGAAACACCCTTATTGTATAGTATTACTGATTGCAAAGATTGTTCCTAAAAAACTAAATTCTAATAAAAGTAGGATAAGCATACTTAAATAAAAATAAAGAGTTAACACAGCTGCTTTTAATCAACCTCTAGAAAGTAAATAGAGCCAGGCACATTTCCAGAGAAGTTCTGATATGGATATCTCTAAACGAGCTTACCTTACACCGTTTGCCTCTATTCAGAAATCTGAGTCATTTGCGTCCGTACATATGTATGTATATAATTACAAACTTTTAGTACGTTTACTGTCAAAGGTACAAAATCGTATGTACAGCCTCGCCGTAAGACATGAGCGGTGCTCTCAATCTAAATAGGATATGTAACCTACTAAGTTTCACAAACATAGAGTATGTATAACCTTGATAATCAGGCACGATTGTACTTCCCTCGGACACCGTTGTAGATTGAACTTCGGTAACATTATCCCACTGCAAAACAAAAGTAGATGGTCTTCAAAAATGACAAACCTAGTATGGCGTAGGTACTTTACTTCAGGGGCAGCTCTCGGTCTCCTAGTTATCTATCTTAACAATGGGCAACATATAAATATTAGTTTTAATTCATAGTCATTTTATGGTCAGGCATTCCAATTCTTTTACATAATTATGTCAATTCAGCTTCTACGAAAACCAAAACCCGTGTGTGAATATCCTCTTATGTGGGTTGTCACGGATCCTTGCACCACCCGTCAACTACTTAGTCAAGGATCCATATCAAGACGAATTTAGTTATTTTTTTACTGAACAATAAGTTTTGCGAATAACAAATGTGAAGTTTTTCTTTGAAACGAAACTTATGAATTAATGAACAGAATCTATGCATCAGTTGTCAATTATTATTAGCGTTATTTTCATGGTTAGTTCGGTTGTTTCTTAGCAGGGAAAAACAAACAAATATAGCAAACAAATAAAGGGCTGAAAATAAAAATAACGCTTCGCTTGCCGTTCAAAGTTAAGCAGACCGGGCCAGCAGCTATTCATTCATTCGCGATAAACGCACAAATAACTCACTGTGATCTAAACTCTAGGGCATTTACTGTTTTTCATACGCCACCTATTTTTATCAAAAACAAAAACGTCACACATTCTCACCATATTAAAAAAAAATCGTCAAGAAAATCGCAAAGAGATTTTAATGTTAATGTGTTCTTATGAAATCGTTTATTTTTCAAGTTAGTCTCGAGTTTTCTGCCGTTCATTGTAAACAACAAGACGTCCAAAACTTCTATTTCTACAAACTTCATAATTATGATATGTCTAAATACATATTGAATAACTATAACTAATGACGGGCAATACAATCAAACCACATAATAAAAAGTACCAATTTAATTTCAAATCCACATTAAATGCGATAACTGTATGATCATGCATAAATAAATACAACATAACATTGTTAGAAGGATCTCCTTAAACCAGACTAAACGTGATATATTTAAAAAACTAATAAACAAAAAAAAAGATGGTACCATAGTGACTACTTGTTGATATTACAAAATATTCAATAGTTGTGAAATTAAATTGAAAACATAGAAGTCAAGGTTCTTGTCGCGACAGTTGTCACGCCTGACACCGTCATGGGAGGACGCTTCACTTTATGACATAAAACTCATAACTCAAGTCGCTATTCAATCCCCATTTTAATTATAGTATCCACTGGCTACACGAATCTTAAATAACTAAACTTAATGTGAAGAGTCATGCCTATTATCTTCTTAAACAAACAGCTGAAACTAATATTAATTGATCACTTTTCCTCAGTCTTGTTAAAAGAGATATTTAGTTTTAACTTACAAACTAAAACCTATAATTAATTAGAATTATACATGTGAACTAAAGTTATGACAAAAGCTTATGAAATATTAATTAACACACATGAATGGTATGTTATACCATTTAACTACAGATGATATTCAAAATTACTGTCATAACTAATGAATAAGTTCTAATCAGGATGTAATAAGAGTATTTAGTGTAAACAAATCCAATTCTGAACTGAATTCCAATGTTCTTAGAACAGATTTTTCATTGAGCAAAATCTCACCCTTAGCTACGGCTAGTGTCACAGGTATATTACTGGGCGAAGGTCTAAGTTGCCTCCAAACTACTTTTAGTTTTGATTGTAATTACATCAGAGATGTTAGATACGTTGTCCTGCCATTCATCGTCCTGTGAGCCGACCGACACGGTGTCTACCACCAACCGTGAGTGTATAACAACATCGTCTACAATTTCATAGCCATTCCACACCAGGATGTCTCTGAAAAACAAAAATATATTACAGTTTGTGTTGTTCATTTTAAGTAACCGGCCACCTGATATTATCTAAATTGCAAAGGCTTGTAAGGTACAGCAAACATGCGTACCGTATTTGCTGTACCTTACAAGCGTCCGCAATTTTGCTACATAGACGCTACTAGTCATTGGACAGAACAGCACAAAACCATATTATTAAAATTGCTTTGAAATGAGAACACTGTTACGGTGTTGGGACCTATCGGTCCACATCGAGGTTTATATGTAGAAGAGTAGGTCAATCCCAGTTGGATTATGGACGAAGTATGGATTTGTAGCTGGGGCTGGCACTACCTTTTGTACATTTTACGATATTATTATTCATATCAACTTACCTGACCAAGTTGATATCGTCAGTAATATGCTCGACGACACTCATTAGATCGCTCAGCGGTATTTCGAGTCGGTTCTTGACACACGTAGGGGCCTCATCGCACTGCGAGTCGATCAAGTGGTTGATCTCTTCCGAGATAAGGTCTAGGATGCGACACTCTTCGGATTTAGTCTGAAGATAAAAAATGCAAACTAAGTACGTTTATAAGTAAAATTTGTACAATGTGTCCGATTGAAAATATTTAGATTTAACATGTATTTAAATTACAGTTACTGGGTAATAGTTGAAGAAGCCAAACAGTTAGGTTATTGGCTTGCAATAAATATTATTATTACAGTACATTTCAGTTTGTCGGATTATTACAAGATATAACAAGATTTTACGAAAAAGTTCACGAACCATCTGGAACTTTGTACGAAAAAGTTTTGTCGACTGCACGGATGGCGTAGTGGTTTAAGCGGTCGCCACGCCGCTCACTACTACGCTGAGTGCTGTGGGTCCGATCCCCACATGGGACGACACTTTGTGTGATTCACAAAGTGTTGTTCTAAGTCTGGGTGTTCTTTGTGTCCGTTTCATGTATGTTTGTAAAGTCGCCCGTGACACAGGATTTATTCTTAGTGCGGGAGTTGTATTTAAAAAAAAAAACAAAAAAAATGTCAGCACTAAAAATATATATTTTTTTCTATGCGGAAATCCCCTCGGATACCACTTACCGGTGGCAATGTCAGACTTGAACCGACTAAAACCGCACGCCGTCTCAAATACGAGTAGTCGGGGAACCAGGTGTACTCTAGAAAGGAAATCCCTGGTGCCCCGACATACCTCGGGCCATCTACGGCGGGTAGACGACCCCCCTGTGTGGGAATCCCCATGTTCCCTTTGTGCTCCCGGAAGGGCGCGCGCGCTTCGCAACGCGCTCGCTGCCACCCCGGCCTGCTTCTGCTAGGGTGACAGATGGCCTCACCTGTCACCCCTAGGTTTGCGCTTATGGAGAACGGAAGTCGTTCTGCGACCTCCGGCGCCTGAGTCGTCTGCGGTACCTAGCCCGTTCCCGAGCCTGGCGGGCCGGGCGAGTTCTAAACCTCTCCCGGTCCCTCTCCACCATCTCCTTCGCAAGCATAACTTGCTCGCAGAAGGAGACGGCAGAGTTCCACGCACTTTAGCTCCGCACGATGGTCCGATCATCGCAGTGGTGGCACTCAGGCGTTGGCTCCTTGCGGATCAGACAGGTGATCCCCGAAACATCCTTTCCAAGTGATCACCAGCGTCAGTCGGTATGAGATGGTCCCGTGATGCCTCTCGAGCCAATCCTCCATAACGGGTCTTACCGCCGCGATGACGGCGTGCACGGATCACTATAAATACCTGCCGTGAATCGTTACATTCTAGTCCTGCGATACAGTGAGTAAACAAGTGCAAAAAAATAGGGAACAGTACAAGTATCAATGAGGATTGTTGTTAAGTACATACCTCAAAAGGACAATTGTATTCTTTAACAACTTTATAATACTGGTTCCAATAAGGTGCATCGTCTCCCCAGTTGATGTTACACCAGGTAGTGGATCCATCCTCTGGTCCATCCATGATACACTTGTTGAATTTCAATGTCTTTGTTAACTGTCGAATCTCGTCCACGACTTCACGTGTATGCACTGAGTGTATTTTGTTTTTAGCCATCAAGTTTTGTGAAGTCTTAGAAAACTTCTTCACTTGAAGTGTTGAGCAGTTTAATCTGAAAAATGAAGGAGCATGATTCCTTTTAACTCTGTGTTTCAAATAGTTGATAAAGACAAGTGTTGGGATCAGGATGGAGCTGGTGTTGAGTGTTGACTTTACACCAAAATTGTAGTTTTAGCATTACATTATATTCATTTGTATTTGTCATGTTTCCTTTGTAAGGCATTAACGAAGTTTCATTTACTAATAATACAATACTGTAACATATGATGCCACATATGAAGAATGAGAAATAAAAATGCGAGGTGGAGATTATTTCTTAACCAAGAATATAAGGTATGAAAATAAAGTGCTTCATATTTTAAGATTAGGTTCAGCTACTCTATTATACTGTACTGAATCATTACTAGAGAACCTGCATGTAACATCTTCAATGTTATACACTCTGCTAGGCTCTCTCATTGTTGGTACTCTCACATCCATGAAATTATCATCTTCATCGAACATTAAAAAACTCTTAGCGTACTCTGAGTCGAGGTTACACTGTGAGATTTTATCAAAGCTGGAAATTGACTGTTCAGACTCCGTAAGGACCGGGATCATCGGCATAGAGGAAGTTAAGTCAGGGCTGTGCGCGTAAGCGAGGTTCAATTGATTCTCGTTGCAAATGAACTCTGTGAGGGATTCTATGCTGGAAGAGAAATAGATAGGTAGTAACATCATAAACATCTGATATCCCTTCTAGAATTATCCGAAATGAGATCTGATGAGGTATATCTGTACAGAGGACAGCTTATGGTTCCGACTCCACCATAATCTTAAGATCATAGAATCTTGGTTATAGATGTTACAGGGCCCTGCTTGCTTAACTAAGAGAGACCACTACACTTTAGCATTAAATATTATTTGATAAATTACTAAGCTATCAAGGAGGCAAAGACACCATGTTGACCAACTATTGAGCACATCACAACATCTACTGCTTATTTTGGGCAAGTTAAAGGTTGTATTTTCTTGCCTGGTGGCTACATATAATTCTGGTCTTTTGCTAGGCCACAATGGTATTAAAGCGAGTATTACGGCTACAATTGAAAACTTATCAATAAAACAACATATGGAGACTCACCCATAAGGAGCACCAATCCTCTCAATTTCTGTTTGTAACCCACTTTCTAACGCAGCAGTGTCCCAGCTCTCGACCAGATCATTTGTCGGTGGAGGGTTTGGCACTTTAATTTAAAAAAAAACATCACACTGTAAACCTCTATTCACTAACAATGCTGCTATAATTACATAAAAATTTAAAAATCTAGAGAACTAAACACTGTCAACAGTGTTCAAAAGGGGAATGCCCAAACAACTAAGGAAAATAGTATCGGTATAAATATTACTGTGACAAGATGAAAACTATTGTCTAAGATTCGTATGAGTATGTAGTTTAAGAAAATATAAATAACATATGCGTAATTTGCCGGGTTTCAGAGAAATAGAGGGGGGATTTACATAGTCCCCCGTTGTAAGTTAAAATATGAAACTTATTATTTAGCATGCAATTCATAGGAAGATTAAGATCTAATTAGAATACAAAAGATGTGCACTATACAATTAAAATACTAAGTTACTAAAAGTAACAAGTATCTACTCCATTAGGAGTGAATTAAATACCTACCTAATATTTTGCTATGTTAACTGTAGAGGGGAAACCTACAGACTACAGTTGCATATAATTAGGCACAATTAAATAACTACTCAAGTTGATCAAAACAGAAGCTTTATTTAGAAAAAGAATAAGGAACACAAAAAAAAGAACAGACATGGCCAGCACGATCGGAGTGATACCACTGCCTCACAGAAAACTAAATGTTTGTCGTTGCTCCTTACCAAGTGAGTGAGGTAACCGGAGCCCAAACCCCCTGATCCTGTGTGGAAAGATCAACTATTCAAAGAGGCTGCCCTTTGAATAGTCGATGCCTCCCTACTATGCAAATATTCTCTGTACACAGGTTTGTCCTCAAGGGCAGTGCGAAACTTGTTAACAAGAGCACAACCTATTCTGAAATTCTCCATAAGATGTTTTGCAGCTCTATTAAAAAAAACCTGTCTAAATAATTTGAAATCCTGTTTCAATCTGCCGTTTACTACCTCAACCACCCATCTACGCATTGTGACACAACGTGATTTGTTAGCTTGCTCCGTGGTAAGCTGACGGTGGCCTTCTAATAAGGATTCAGGTAGATGAGTTTGATAACCATACTCTTGTAATTGAGCCACCACATCTCTAAAGCCTCTGTCAAGAATAAAGACGTCTCCTTCTCGAAAATATTGTCGCATAGGCCCATAAGACCTGGTAAATTCTGTGCTCATAATTGTAGCATCATTGGTCTAAAATATGACCATTACAGCACACAATCATAAATGGTTTCACCAGGTTAGTATATTTATGCAAACTGTAAGTTTGCTTTTGGAATAAATAATTGCTACTACTCTGCACATAAACATATGTAGCATCACATTTGGTGATTGCTGGTTTGGTTTCGACAGGCATTGTTGGGTTTCCATAAAAACCTTCAGGAATCACCATACTGGTTCTTGAACAGTCATGTGACTGAGACCCAAATAGTGAGGAACTAAATGTAATGTCGTAACATCTCGCACTTTATTCATCTGACGTTCAAGTGTACTTCGTGGCATATTAAAAAGACCACACAACCTCTCATAACTGTCTCCACTTCTTAATTTGGTTAAATAAATGCACAATGCTACACTAGCATCTGGCACTTTGTCATGTAATTGTGGTATATTGTTCAGTAATTCATAAAATTGAATAGCATTCAGACCAATCCAGTAATAACATAAGTTAGGTTGAATCATGTGGACATTACTAAAATTAATTTGCTTTGTTGACAGTCTTTCCAACATAGCCAGTAGGTTATCCATTTGAGCACCAGTGAAATCAGAATAATTTACTTGTAATTCATCCCAGCAATCATTTTGTAAATGAAAGTTAGCGATCCGAGCACTTTGAGGAATTTAAATTCGATAGCGACTTAAGAGTTCATTCAATGCTCTAGGTATTAACAAACGTTCTATATTGCCACAGTTAGAAAAAACACAATGCCTTGTTGAAACGGCTACACGTTTATAGGTCTGTGATATTATTTTTGGCCCTTGTTGCCTTCTTTGAGGCTGGTATAGGTTGTGCTGAGGTAATGGTGGTGGATTAGGAATATGTACAGCATTATCTTCCTCATCAGGCACAGGTACATCATTATTATGTACAGGTACTTCCACATCAGGTACAACAACTTCCATAGTAAGTACAGGTCCATCAGCATTTGGTGCAAGAAATTCAGCACTGGGTACAGGTACTTGAGAGTTCTCAACTACAGGCTCATCTTCAGCATGCATTATATGATTAGCAACATGTTGCAATTGCCGTTGTATGGTTCTTTTCGCTGCCATCCAACATGCTCCGCATACTCTATCCAAACACCGCATCTGGACAAGAAAGATTAATAGTTAGAGATGGTTTTAAGTTACAGTTATGATTATTCTCCTATGAAATATATAATAAAAATTGAACATCTATTATTGAGTAATTTAATTTTTATTTATTTGAAACAAAATGATATACATTAAGCTTTGATTCTACAATTAAATCAAAGATTATAATGTATTTTATTGCAGAGGGTAGGTGTCCTTATGCTTACAAGAGGTATTTGTCATGAACAACAGATGGGATGCAAACAAAACTAGTTACATAAACTGTTAATCATTTGATTTGTTTACATACCAGGTGTGGAGATATCCGATTAAGAATAATATTCCTTTCTTCAACTTCAATGATTGCCAACTTCCATGCTGCAGTCGAAGGGAACAGTTAATGCACCGACGAACGGAACACGAACTTTCCGTTATGGTTTTAATGGAGTCTCTATCTCACTTTCACAAGCAGTTTTTACAAAGAGTTTCTGCCTTACAGTTAGTACAAAAAATATAGTCTTTTTCTCAAAATACGTGTAGTTACTACAATGAATCACAATAACACACACGGAAAAATTACAAATTCAAACAACGCTGAACTGTTTGACAACAAACAATAATCATACAGCTACAGTGTTGCCATAATTATAAAAACTATATTGATTGAGATCAAAAATCGAAATCGACCACATACGAGTTTGAATTCGCAAGTGCAATGAGTTAAAAGAAATATGATTTCTTTGATTATTAAATCTGAAAAATAAAGACAAGTATCGATTCCCAATAAACATAATGCCAATTGCTTCCTCAGTTTATGATATTACGGTTTCATACACCTAGTTTAAAAGCTAATATTTAATTTGTAGTTTCGAATCAATGACAAAAAAAGTTTATTTTCATAAATTATATTCTTTTAATTAGCATTAAAGTATTATCATGCTATTATTAAATAATTACGATTGATTCATGTTTAAACAACTGGTTATTTTATTTAAAAATATCGATTTAATGTAATTATTTGTGAAATGATGTTACCACTACAAAAAATCCCTAACGAAAAATTGAACGACTGATAAATAATAATTAATACATAAATAAAACAACTAATATTTCATGTTCATTTATCCGGCAAATGTGAGACGCCACATTAGGTTATAAAATCATCATAAATATAAACAAAAATTATCACTATCACGAACTTGTGTCACAGTTTAAATAATAATCATCAAGCGATACCACATATGGGCATTCCCCTTTATTATTTATACATTTTATTAATATAGGCACTAAGTACTTAATTAAGTTTACTTGGTACAGTCAGCAACAGAAATGTATGTAGTATTAGTAGAAAAGATTTTATTACTAGTATTGAATGTTGTTTAATTAATAATGTTTTCTATGTATAATATGTACGTATTAACAAATTTAAAAAAAGAATATAAGGATTCTATCAGACTATCTAGCTTTCCTATACAAGCTCTGCTAAGTTTGAAACTATAGTCCATCAACATCGTGCGCGATCGTCCTTCGGGGTGACAGACGGTGGCGGGGACGAGGTACGAAAGATGTCAGCGGATAGCGGGTGGTGTAGCGGGGAAGGGAAACGCTTCTCTTCGTGTGTAGCCGTGTGCTAGAATGACGCGCTACCTCGTCCCCGCCACTGTCTGTCACCCCGCGGGACGGTCGCGCACGAGACTGCCGGTTTATAGTGTCAGATGTCCGAAATATAAAAAATGTTTGTGACTTACATTTCACTTAATCTGCACATTGCAATGTAAATGTAATTTCAGCGAGCACTTTCGATAATCTCATACGATTTTAAATACAATTACAAATACAAACAAACGTATTTTCAACAACCTTATAAGTAGTGCAAAATCTCATTTATTCAGATTCAAGAACATAAACAACAATTTCACTCACTTGGGACTAAAGCCAAACTATTGAAGTTCAAGTCTTGTTGTTTATGGTATTGCTTGTTAACAAACAAAGCCAGTTGGCTGCAGCAGCCATAATGCAGTGTGCCAGGAGGGCCAGGGCCTATTCCCTGACATGTCACGGAGTAGTTAGGATACCGCAATATAATGTTACTGCACCTGAACAAATAAAAAGAATTTAAGAAATTATACCAATATATTACCACAATTTACAATACCATAAATTGGTTCTTAGTGATTAAATGGTTTGTTTTATTTAATATGCATATAATATTGAGCAATGGCATCTTTTTGTCAATATGTTAATAATAAATCAATAATGCACACAATAAAAGTGAAGCAAATTGAGATTTATTTGAGTTGATACATACTTTTTTAATGTGCTGCATAAATTTAATAATAAATATGATTTAAGATAGTCTGGAACAGACATACGTCCATTCAGGAAGAAAAGGATGTGTTTACTATGCAGAGCCTCAGTTCTGCCATTTTATGTTAACGTACAAGCAACTTTCATTGACACTCTATTGAGATGCCATTGATATCGGTCAAAATATCAGTATTCTACTAACATGAATTTACAGTGTCAATAGACTGTTGATGTAGTGACAATGGCATCAATGGCGATATTATTAACATCAGTATCAGGATCAGTGCCAGGGACAGGGACAGGAAGCCATTGGTCTTACATAGTTGGTAGAATACAAAAAGTTTAAAACTATTCAGACAACGGTCCAATCTATGGATACAATATTAAATTGCAGAAATGCGGCCCAAGACAGTTGTTGTCATGTTGTATTGAAAGATTTCCAAAGATATATTTTCTTCAAACTGATACTACAGTAACCATTACTAAATCATAACATTCAGACCAAGTAATAATAATACTTTCCCATTTGTCCCCAGCCCAACCGCACACTGTTGTTTCAAAATTAGATTAGAAAAACTTACCACTCATTAAACTGTTCCCTACTCCATTCAAAGAAATGATCCCATCTTCTGTATCCATTTTTCTCCAGTGATTTGAACAGGACATTGAAATCACCATTTGGCGTAGTAAACACAACAATCCAGGGTTTGATAAAGCCAAACACATTGTGTACTAATCTGTCTAGATCATGAGGAAGCATGTGCTCAATCATTTCTATGGCAATCACAGCATCACAGCCAATTAACCTATAGTCTGGATCAGCTGCATTACCTTGGAACAGCTATAGAGATAAATGGAATGGTTTAGATAATAAATCTGAGATGCATTAACCACAGAATGAGAAGAATCTGGTGTGTAAAACAGTTGAGCATATCTTCATTCAGGTATCTACTACATTCTTTTGGATAAGGAATGAGTTTACAATTAATTTAATAATACCAATTTTTAAATAACTTTTAAAAAAGGCTTATCATTATTTTTATTATGTAATTATCATAGTAAAGTGCTGCCTTAGTGGTGTAGCACGGTACACAACTACACTCCCTGAAGCCAAGGGTGCGATTCCCATATGAAACAAAATTTTATAGGGGTTTCTGAGAGGAAAAATAGCCTAAGTTACTCCTTATACAGACAACTACCCGATAATAAAATATTATCAAAATTGGCCCATGCATTTTGAAGATTACCCAGAACAAACAGACAGATAAAAATATTTAAACGGGTTTTAGGCATAGGTATCGTTCAAATAACCTCTCATTTTACATTACAAAACAGTGTTTTAAATTAATTTATTTATATAGAATGATGTCTTACAGTAACTTGTAGAGGGCTCTCCCGCCTTGGTGTATACTCATCACTAGTAAACAAATCAGAGGAACACCTAAGAGGCATACTTTCAATGTCTACACCCAGGATCCGCTGGATACCAGGGACCTCCTTCAGATACTTGATAAAGCTCATATCATGATAGCCAAAATCCACAACCTAGAAAATAATTTTTTGTTTACCAAATTATCATTAAACACTATCTAATTAGAATTACTGCAATGCAAGTTTTATTTGCATGTTAAAGATTGGTTAGGTTTACATATTAAACTTGTTCACATATTGCTAAACAGAACCTAATTAGAATAGGAAAGGGAATATTTAAATTTTGTTTTTTTCTCAAGTGATATGTTTTACACTGGCTGATTTTAGGCCTGCTACTGTAACAAAAGTAAGAATACTATATTAATTACTTTAATTATTTTTTTCCAATAATAGTAGTTAACATTAACAAAAAAAAACGAAGAAAACTAGGAAGAGATCTGTGATATGAGTTCATAGTTAATACTTTAAAAAATACCAATAATAGTCTGCAAACAAATCTGTTTTATTTTATTTTCCACCCTATCTTGAACTTATTTCAAAATTAGTCGACTTTTGTTTAAACGACTAAAATGAACTTTTAGAAGGTAGGTACTCACCTTCTCTAACTTGCCGCGCCATCGTTCATCCATGAGGCAGTCGCTAACAGCGGCATACCGCTGCGAGTACATCGGAGGAAAAAATACGACCCCTTTCTCGTCATCGAACTCCGAAAACACTTGCTCATCTGGTTCTTCATCTTCCGAATCCTCGACATTCTTGATAAACGGTATAGAAATCCGCTTATAGTAAGGCCGAAGTACGCGATCGAGCACAGTAAAAAAGGATTCGCGGAAATAAATCAAAGTCTGCAAAGCAATGATCATGATTGACGGTAGGGACTGGAGATTTCAAAATATTATAAATAACTACCTCCTAACTTAGGCGGCCGACAAAACCATGATGTTCACATGTTTATTTTCTTCTTCGTTTTATTTTGACAACTGACATCCTTTGACACTTTACGTTCCTGTTTTGGGGTGTCCAATTTTTACTGAGTTTTAATAAACATCATTAACAACCAGTAAAACTAGTAAAAATAAACATTTGACATTGTGTTAAGATTCTAAAAAGGCATTAATATATTTAAATATATACTAGGTCTTTACCTATGAAATTGCCGTTTTGTATGCAATAAGTGAAAGTACTTATTTTGTCAAACTTTTTTATTTTATAAGTGTATTGCATCCAAAACGGCAATTTCATAGGTAAAGACCTAATATATATATATTATTTCTTTTTACTACATTCACACAACGCCATATAATCCCAATTCAGCAATAAGAATATGCTGCTTGCCACAAAAAAACTGGTTAAATAAGTTTGTTTCAGATAAGATTATTAATTTATTTAAGAGTTTCCATGTATGGAAATATAAGTCTTGAATAAATCGTTAAACGTTTCAATTCTGACTGGACCGATCTGATATTTCAATGCAGATAATAATAAACAGTTAGTTAAACAAACAAATAAAACAAAAATGAAGAGCGATTGGCTAAAGGATTTTTTTAGGCTTCTGTAAGTAATATGGGGTAGGGGGACATGATTGCCCCCCCCCCCCGAAGCATAATAAAAAAAAATAATAAAAAATAACAGCTAATAAAAAAATCCGAAACTTAAAAAACAACTTTGTGATAGTTCTTTCTAGAAGCAGTGCGACGGCAGATATATCATGTTCTATGCCAAGGCGTTGACTTGAGAACAAACATAGAAGTAAGGTTGACATGTGAAAGAGATAACTCCTTGTAATATTTAATAATATTTATGACTTCCATTTGTTTTATAGTCTATTTAACAAAGTTATAGTAGTGTAGTTATATAGTAGATAACAAACAAAATTACGGTTGTGCTAATAGATTATTAGGTTGATCTTTGTATTGATTACGAACCCAGACGAAAACAAACATGTCTTAACTTATCTAGATGGACTTTAAGCCGTCAACAATTTAACATTGACATAAATAATCTTTTTTTATCGTGTGGAAGCCTCTTACTTGTAATCACTTCACAGGTGCTCACAGTAAAGTAGTATGTCGGTATCGGACCGACTAAAACTGGTGTTGGTTCACTTAAAGAGTTACTGCAAGGGATTCGGGACATACATACATAAATACTTTGCCTAGTCTTTTATTTTTATGAAACAGTTAATTTATCACTCAAGTAGTAATACATTAATATGCTGCTGATTTAAATTAAAACATAAATTACTTGATTTTATTTAAAATAAAGTTTTATATAGCCATTGGATGGTCCGTGTGGTGACGGATTAAGAATACAGAGTGTCACCACCCCTATTCATCCCGTGGGTGTCGTAAGAGCCGACTAAAGGAGAAAACTATGCAGAACAAAAGCACTGCAGAGAGAAGGAAAACTTAACACGAACCCTATACCAACCCGTCTGGCCAGCGTGGTATTTTAGGCCAAAACCTCCTTTCTCCTTTTCTGTTCTTTCTTTTTTTCTATCCAGCAGTGGATTGTTAAAGGCTGTTGATGATGATGATAGTCATATATATTTTCCCAGTCAGTTCTGTTGCATTTTCCATTGTTTGTTGTTTGTTTTTTTCTTCGTGGATAATTAATTGTACTTGGATGATCGTGCTTTACTAGGAATTTTTTTGGTGAATTGAATTAACAATGAAACCTAGCTAGTTCAATTAATCGCATCCGAAACTCGTTGGAGCCGTTTCCAAGATTCAAATTATATAAATATGTAATTACATTTATAGAAAAATTGTTCGTTTAAAGGTGTTGGATGCATAGAGAGTAAAGTAATAAGCATCAGAAAAAGCAACAAATCTGGCAATTTCGCCGTATTTTCTAATCCCGTGCCCAGATTATTGCACAGTGAAAGTGTTATTGATCTTAGGACCTTAAGTCTCATAAAAATACGATATATTTGTGATATTCACTACATACTTACGAGACACCACTAATTGAGTTTGAAAGATGTACCAATATTCCGCTCATCACTACTTCAACTGTCACTGTCACTACATACTCATAAGCTACTTGCTGTATGTTTTTGTACTTGTTGTAATAAAAATATTATGCCCATAGAATTAAAACGATTTTGAATTTGACTACTTAATAAGTATGTGACCAAATAACTGGCGACTGTTTGGCTACATTTCACTATGTTAATATAACCTTACTGAATCATGATATTTAATAATACAATACCTACTACAATCCCGTTAAAATCACTGTATGCCTGTTAATTCGGTATTTTGTTAAACATAGTTTATGTTTGCTTAAAAATATGCTTACGGAATAAAATAAGAAATTCGGTCTATTATTTTATAATGGGTTTTGATAAACATTTCCATGAAGACCATTGTTATATGGATGATTCTATGAATAATGTTGGCATGAATGTGGAAATAATAGAAGATGCATCGCAGCCCTCTGTTTCGGCTCCCGCGCCGAACCGGAATATTAACGGAACAGTTAACGAGTATGTTGTAATATTAGAACCAAATATGAATTAAGTAAAGTTTAGTCAATTACTGTATTAAAATTTTTATAATTAAATTTATTGCAGATATTTAGGTGAAGCTATGAAAGTTGATGGTTTAGACAATGGTAAGTGTTATACATCATCATCAACAGGTTTTAACAGTCCACTGCTGGACATAGGCCTCTTCTTAGTTTTTTTGGCCTACTATACCACACATGTCAGATGGTTTGGAATAGGGTTTGTATTAAGTTTTCCTTCTCTTTGCAGTGCTGTTGTCCTTTGTAGTTTGCTCTCTTAGTTGGCTCTTACAACACCCACTGGATGAATAGGGGTGATGACAATCTGTATTGTTAATCCGTTACCATACGGAGTGTTATACACTGACCACAAACACCAAGTTGCAAGTCAATCTAATTATGTCTAACTAAAGACTTCTGTAACCAATAATCTATGAGTATTCTTTTATTGCTTGTGACAATTACTAAAGGTTGAAATGGTCTGTTCAAATCCCATGTTGTATTTTTTTACCAAATCACCATATTAAAAACCTACATACATTTAAGTATGTACAGAACCATATTTTTTTTGTGATGAGTGGTAGCATTACTGATACCTCAGAACTAATTGTTTGTCTGTTCAGAAAAACAAGGTCTTCAAATTCATTTCATGAACACATTAAAAATTAATGAAACATTTCTATTGTTTGTGTAGATTTGTACTTATACACAGATTGTGGTACAGAGCATTCAGCATTATTTCTACTTGAAGACGAGAAACTTGTCAAGCCCGGTGACAGGTTTGAATCACATGATATTTTTGTCCAGTACCTCAATGAGAACGCAAAGAGGTGGAATTATTACTACAGTTGCTCTGACTCACGAAAACCTAATACTGAAAATGAATCCTACATTTATAACTGTGTATATCTTAAGAACAAAGAGAAATATAAAAAGAAAGGATTGCGAAAAAGGTAATAATCTTGATTCTTACTGGAACTGTAACTTGATATCGTTTATATTATACTAAACATTTGTGAAAGTTTATTAGTTAATTAGATATATATTTTTCTAATATTTCAGGAACAATACTATGAAGACTGACTGTCCCTGTAAAATAAAATTAAGACATTTACCTAATGAAAAAGAACTGACGGTAGTTTATGTGTGCAACCATCATGATCATGAGCTATCTCCGGAACAGTTTCGTAAATTGCAACATGGAAGAAGGTTACCCCCATATGTTAAAGAAGAAGTGAGGAAATATATTTATATGTTCAGTTCATATTTATATTAGAATGAGACTGACAATCATCCACATGAGATATCTTTATTTTACTAAACTACTGTCCGTGTGGTGATAGATTAAGAATATGGGATTTCACCACTCCTAGTCATTCCATAAGAGCTGATTAAGGGAGCAAAATCAGAACAACAGCATTGCAAAGAAAAGGCAAACTTGATACAAACCTTATACCAACCTGTCTGGCCAGTCAGGTATAGTAGGCCAAAACCTCCTTTCTAAGGAGAGACCTATGTCCCGCAGTGGAGTATTAAAGTTTGTTGATTACATGTTAATGGTTATCAATTTTTTATTATTATTTTTCGTTGATTATTCTTATTATTGACATTAATTTTGTCATGCCTTAGGTTTCAACAAAATGAGCAAGTACCCTGGCCCATTTTGCAACAGCTTCATGAATGTAAACCAACAATGTTGTTATATTCTAGACGATTATACAGACATACTTACTCTCACGTCTTTAAGGATAAAGAAAAGTTTCGAGAACGAAACGCCTACATTTTGCTGACTATAATTTTAGATTATATTGCCTTACAATTAAAAATTATATTTAAGAATAAAAATATTTATTAATTAATTTTTTGGAATAACAGCAGCTGCAACTCTCAACTAGGTATTTAACTATGATTACTTGAGTAGCAAATAATAGTTATCCACAGTAGTTATACACGATAGCTAAATATGTATGGCTATATATGTTACATACTTTTAGATTAAAATCCAAAGTTATGTAATGCTGATCATGTGAATTATAATAAATTTGAGAGCAAATCCAAAATGCTATACAAACATCATACTTATCCTGCAATAAAAGAAGAACATGTCATCAATAATGTTTTTTATTATATTTTCAGATATTGGATTTCCTAGCATTACAAGTGGATAAAGGCAAAATCAGAAATTATGTGGAAATGGAAACAGGCTTCAAGATGAGCCGTCCATTTTTTTACACCTTAGAAAGGAACATGCAAAAAACCGGCAACATTACAAGAGTGATTACAGAAGAGAGATTAAAGATGTTAAATGAAAAGCTTACAGGTAAATTTGAAATTATTTAATTTAATTTTAGGAACAATTTATTGCTCCCGGCGTGGGTTGAGCAGAGGCGTGACCTCGTGGCGGCCATCTGAGACGGAATTCTCTCGCTTAGTACCATGATTGCGGCCATGGTACCGATCAAAAGCGCGTGGAACTTCGTCGTCTCCTCCTGTGAGCAAGCCATGCTTGCGTAGGAGGCGGCGAAGCGGGATCGGGAGAGATTTAGAAATCTCCAGGTCCAGGTGGAGCACGCGCTTCCTTTAGGTTGTAGAATGGGAACACTGGTTCCTACCCACGAGGGGGTCACCTACAAAGGGCCGGGTGATGATGGCGTGCGGTTTTTAGTCGGTGGATGGTTATGTCGGACTCGAACCGACTAAAAACCAAAGGGATTTCCGCACAGAAAAAAACATGAAAGGAACAGTTTGTTGCTAATTAATAATTGCTGTTGTTCTAATGCTTGTAAATGAAACTAGATACATAACTTTAGAGTTCTCCAATCCTTTGATCCTTTTCCTTTCTTGACAACAAAAATGGTTAACGGCGCTCATATCCCACGAAGAATATGAATTATTATAGTACTAATGTTTTACAGAAACACATTTTTTACCCACTTTTGGTCGGTTTATAGAAACGTGAAACTATGACTGTTTAAGTTTTTCTCTTAGTGAGCAGAAGACCAATTCGCGTAATAAAAGTTCGGTCACAATTCAGTTTCGATCAACTCTCGACCGCACAACTGCCGTAAAACGTTTTATTGTGGTTAGTATTAAAAACATCCAACGTTGACAGTAATGCGGTTATATCGTATTGTAACCGAAGATTTATTTGGTAATCTGCTAGTCTTAGTAATACTTTACTATTTTACTACGAAAATAGCTTTTGCGAGATCAAGAGTTTATCGGAACTGAATTTTTATTGAACTTTTTGATTTTATTTTTGAATGTATTGTTTGTAAAAATAATTTTCATTTATTTTATAGTTGTGGATGAAATGTACAGATACAATAATGAAGAACAAAACGAGCAACGTACGTAATGTTTTTTTTGTTTATGATATTTTTTGTTTTGATTATACAAACTTTAAAAAATATGCACCATTAATACAGATGCTAAAGAATTAGCTTCAATTTGTAAGATTAACACAATAGCAGCAGTAAAAAATATAAAACACAGTAAGAAATATTAATAAATAGAATTAAGTATTGTGATGTAAATAATTGTTGATGATTTAAAAAAAAACGCATTTTTAGTTGTTACAGGGACTCGTAGCTAAGTGTTAACCGAGTAGGTTAATACATTGCAAAGTTAAGCTAGCCAGGTCAGTCTATGGATGGGTGACCATTGTTAACACATTGAGACCCCTCCGGGCCTCGGAGAGCACGTTAAGCCGTCGGTCCATGTTGTCATACGAACATATTTGGCAATCGTTATGGGTAGTTAGAGCTCTTAAAGTCCGACAACAGTCTTTCTACAAAACTTCGATATCGCCTAGTACTTGGGTTGTGGAGGTTCAGACCTCCACAACCCAAGTACTAGGCAGTCGTGTCGTAACAAATCGAAGTTCAGCCGTATCGCAGTAGACTTAAAGCCGACCTCAATCTAGTTTGGGAAAAAGGTTCGGAAGAAGAAGTTACAAGGAAGAACAAGCAGTTTTAGAAGTACGTACATAAAAAAAAAACTTTTATAAAATTTTTATGTGTTGCAGAAACAAAGGTATCAGAAGAAGTGTCATCTACGAGTTCAAATTACGATCCACATTCCGAAGTTACGTTTAGTTAGGCAATGCAAGCTGTAAGGAGTTTACAAAAATTAGCTAAATGCGAAATACAAAAAAACCCGTGGGTGCCTGACCAATGTGTTCCTATTTTACCAAATCGGTAAGTAAGCATCCATCTATCGATTTTGGACTAATTTCATTATTCAATATTCATTAAATAATATTTACATTCCATTACCTCTACTTTCGAACCTCATTATACTTTTAGAACAGATAAAAAATTTCAAGAATCCCAGTCTGAAATGCAAGGTCAAGAATCTGAAACTATTCATTTGAATATAGAATATGGTGAACCTGGCGACAATATCCAAGTAATAAATAGATTTAACAATGGCAATGAAGTTGACGATCACAATGATATTGACAACATAGCTTACGAAACAGTGGTGACCGAGGATGGTAATCATGAACTTAGTGATCAAACTCAAGATTATGTTAGTATTGATAGTGAAATCATTGATGACGATGAGATTGCAATGGATAATAGTCATTTACGCGAACATGTTGTAGGTCATCTTGAATCACGTAATGACCAAGATACAATTGAAGTTCAGTATACGATAGAACAAAATGAAAATTTAATAGATTACACTGATAGTGAAGAAACTCAACATGATGTAGGCGTGCAAACTAATTTGAACATTGACACAGGACAGACTGTTTTACCTGTCTTTGATGTTTATATGAAGGATGGCAATGTAATGGGCTTCGTTGTTAATGATAATGCGATAAATGGCTTGAAAGATCGTGTAGATAAAGGCATTCAAACTAGCGAAGATATAATTTATAGGTAAGTATCCATTTTGTATAGCATTGAGCTTAGGTTTAAAATATCAGCAGGAGTATAACATATACAAAAACGATTGTTAAAGTTTTTGACGAATGACGAAGATAACGAATGTTCAATTTCACGATTATCAATCCTTCGAAGCCAGCGTCCTAAATTGCGGGTTATATCCACTCAATTCCCATTATGTATATTTGTTTTTGGTTAAAAAAAGCAATGTAGGTATCCATATCTTTTTTAGAACCATAATGTAAACTAAGAGTTTTTTCTATTGGGATTCAAGTACAATCCTAATACTATTGCAATCACTATTACATCGAGTACAAAAGTAATAAAAAAGAAAATATCAGATTTTTTAATATTCTACTACTTTTGCAATCACTATTATATTGATCTGTAAACTTAATACGTTCCCTTGTGTGTGGACAGTTTGTGCGATTAATAATAAAGACTGCTTTTATTCGGAGTATTACAAAAAGCTAATGAAGTAATTATTTCAGTGATACGCAAGAAATAGAAAATGAAGACTGTGAAATACTAGATAACTCAAATGAACAAACTGGAGATACATATACGAAACACGAATATGTTCACAGGTATAACATAGAACAATATATGACACAACCACACTTTCCTAAATATGTTGAAATTTTAGCCAAAGAAACCCACATGGACGTTCTCAATATGTTTACGAATATATACAACGAAAAAGCCATGTTTAAAATAACAACAACACAAAAGGGGAATGAGGGCAATACTAGAATACGATATATAACACATAATGGCAAAATTAAGAAGAAGAAGGCAGATGACGCTAAAAGGGAGAAGTTTGGTAAAAATCTTCAAAGCATTTTTATTTTAAAGGAAAAAATGAGAATGTTGAAGAAGAAAAATGAGGAGCTTATGAATAGGAATGAGTACCTACAAGATGTTGCCCTTAAGCTTGTAAATAGGGGTTAGTAAGTTGATTATAATTAATAGAGACGAAATGAAAAATTACAACAAGAGGTCGCTGGACTTATAATATAGCACAAATATTCGTAATGGTTATATGAATTTTGAATAACACATTCCGTAAGTTATATATCGTCAGTGGAGTTCTAACACTGTAGTTCATAAATGTCTAGTTTACGCGACTGACTAATGCTTCTGCTCAAATGCGCCATTTCGAACGTAGTGATATATATATATATATATATATATACCACAGCTTCAGAGAAAACCGGTCAAAGCCGTCAACGCACTTGTAGATAACTCTTAAGTTGCACTTCTATGGGCGGTAGTCTTTTACAATCACGTGACCCGTGACTCTATACCTTAAAAATGGTACACTAAAACTTTATGCCAGTTCTTCACGTAAAGATGTAACAAATGTTTGTAACAATTCTTAGCAAAATCTTAGCTATTTTATCTGTCTCATGTGAATGTGTGAATGAATCTCATAGATCATAATCATGTAGGTTTACTTACGCAGTTTCAGTTTTAGTAAATAAGCGGGACTATCAGTTAGCTATCTTCTTCCTGAGAGGTCGAAAGTAAGCGTACAATCTTTCTTCAACGAATGAGATCAACACATTGAAAAGACAATAAAATAAGTTACGCATTGTTACAATTCACTGACGGTATGCCCAAATAGAACTAGCGAATGACATTATTGTCCCTGCGCTTAATCCTCACTCAACTTTTGTCTACGTAGAATACTCGATATTGCATAATGACGCTGTCTTTTTATTACAATGAGTACAAGAGTAATGAGAAAGAAGGAAATAATAGGGGTTAAAGTATGAAATTGCCGTTGTATAGTAATAAATACTTTTAATTGACATGAAATCTTCATGGTGTGAGATTTTCGTGTTCACACGATACTATCTTTGGGGTTCTTTTTTAAAAAAAATGCAACATGGGATTTTCAATTGTTTTTTTTTATTCAGCTTAGACGTGAAAGATGAATACTTCGAAAATCATTCATTTTTTAATACGAGTTCGCGTAACTAACGCGTCAGAAACGGCTCGCAATATGAACGGTGCGTTTGGAGAGGAGACTGCTAATGAACGCACGGTGCATTTTTGGTTTAAGCGCTTTCGTAACAGAAACTGCGACTTGAAGAACGAACCATGTGGAAGAGTGCCCACACAGGTGAATAACGCTGAATTGAAGAAGATGTTGAAAGCCGATCCGAGTCAAACTATCCAGGAATCAGCGGCATAGTTTAACGTTACCCTACCTACAATATTGATTCATTTGCATCAAATCAATAAGTTAAAAATATAAAAATGGGTGCCTCATGATTTAACTGATCTGCCGAAAGAAATGCGTATTGTAACTTGCTTTGCCTTATTGAATCGGTACAAAAATGTAGGAATATTGGATCGAATTTTGACATGTGACGAAAAGTGGATTGTTTACGATAAGCGAATAACCGTTAGCGAAAAATGTAATGGTTGACCCCAGGTCAAACGCCGGTACAATGCCCTAAAGCAAAGCTTACCAATAAGAAGGTAATGGTAACTGTTTGGTGGTCTCTTCATGGTATTATTCACTATAGCTTTCTCAGGTTTGGTCTGGCAATAACAGCAGATGTTTTCTTGTGCCGAACTTCGAATAATGATGGCGAAACTGGCAGATAAACAGCCCCGACTCGTGAATCGATCTTCACCATTATTCTGTGATAACGCAAGGCCTCACACTGCACGAGAAACCGTTATAACTCTACAGGAGCTGCAGTTAGAAAACATGCGTACCTCCGTACCAGACCTGACTTGAGACCTTGGTCCAACGGACTACCATTTTTTTCGTGATTCGGACAACTTTCTAAGTGAAAAAAAAATATATATATATATATTGCCAGGACGCAGTCTAAAATGCTTTCACACAGTTTGTCGAATCTAGATACCCAGAGTTCTATCGTAAAGGCATAAATGAACTTCCGTTTAGATGGCAGCAATGTATAGATAATGAGGATAAATATTATGATTAAAGAAATATGTTGCACCTTAGAAAAAACGAGTTTTAATTTTTCAGTACAAAACGGCAATTTCATACTTTAACCCCTAATATTTGTTATCTGTGTATTATGTGTGAATATAAAATTTGATATTTGATGTTAATTAAAAATGAGGTGAAATTTTTATTTGTAGTTTCTGTAACTAAAGTATAAATTAACAATTATAGGTTTCGGGTTTTGGAGTTGTCTTTTTTACAAGAATTTAATCTATATTGTATATTGTCTAAAGCCTTGACAAATGTATATTGCAGAAGTATAAAACTACACACATAGTGACAAAAAGACAAGGGAGAACAATGGCAGGGGAGGGGGACGTCCAGGATTTTACTCCTTCAGCGGTAAAAAAAGTATTAATACCTATCAAACAAAAGGACGCAAGAAAGTTGATAACTTTACACCTATACTTAGCAGCGGTTACCAAGTAGTAGAACATCTCTTTTTTTACAATTTTTCAATGTTTATTTATACGGCTAAAGATTCAATCAAAAGTTCTAAGGTAGATTTTACCAGGTTCTTTAGCCAAGAATACCCATATAGTTGGTGTTGCCGAAACCTTGTGTCTTAATAGACATAATGCTGTGTTTGAAATACAGAGAACATAAGCAAAACGGTTTTTACTTATATTCTTCCTCTACGCACGAAATAGTCTAGTAAATGTCAAGATGAATATGATTCTGTATACGAAAGATGTAATGTTACCTAATACAGTTGTAATATTATAAGCTTTCAAATTATAAATGATATTCATCATCCATCAATTATCATCAATAAATAGTCTTTTATTAAATTTCTACTCCCTATTTTCGAACTTATCACCTATGACTTAATACTGTTTTTAGTGGTATTTGATTTTTTTTTCATGAAGGATAAATGTTTTATGCCTTTGTGTTGACATTATTAAATCACATCACATCACACATCAACAGCCTATACTAGTCCACTGCTGGACATAGGCCTCTCCTTAGAAAGGAGGTTTTTATTTTATTATTAAATAAAGTTTCAATATTCAGTTGTTCCAAATATACTTTAAAACGCTTACTTTAAGTATGTATAGTACATGTATTCCGTGATGTCTTCTACATTAAAAGGTGCGTTAAATCTGCTCACGCCGTGTCACGGCCCGCTCGCGGACTGCCCGTGCCTTCATGTAGTGCATGCTCACTTAATGTGTACATAGGAAAGTAAAAAATACAGAGACTACTCGCGAGATCTTTCGCGATTAGTCGAAGGGCATACGTCAGCGTTGAGCATCTGTTTATAAATACGAGTAAACACACGTCATAAACTCTTTGATAATATAGGAAAAAAATCTTGGACTATATAACTATTTAATACTTCCAGGCTATATATATTATACTTTATATATACTTTATTTATAATTTTATTAACTGTATAATCGCGGTGATTTTTAGGTCTGGCAAATCCCCACTTGACACTTGTAGATTTGTCCTAAAATTCACTCTAAATCGGTTGTTCTACCTTTTTAATACCCTCAAAACTATTTCTACTTTATTTTCATATTAAAGCACTGTACGATGCGAAAGATAAAATCTTAAAGCCAGAGTGGCATTCTCGTTTTTATCGTCATTTAAATTCCTACTCATCTGTGACCTCTCGCTAGAGAGTAAATTTTTTGTTTCTGACCTTTATGATAATGTCGGTGGTCATGTTGCATGGTTACGTAATGTTACCTTTAAAATCATCTCTGGTCTGTGCATGTTAATTGTATACACGTTTAGATTAAGTGAACATTTTCTTTAGTGCGTTAACTGTGGTTCAATTACGATATGTGTATACACTGTAATGCGTTAATACCTCTCTAAATTAATACTTAGGCTTTTATAAACACAAGTAGGTAAATGTTTTATGAAATTGAGACGGTGCTAAACATTTATTCTGTTAAAGATTTTACAACAGCTAAAAATGCTTAGGACTGACGTTCTTTCGTACCCAGGCTAGGTTAATATTATTGTGTAATGTCTGGTTTAGTCAATTTGAACATTGTTTCACTTTCAAAAAATACTTAATCTATGTATTGATTTATATTTTCTCAGTCAAAAGAAGAAGAAGCTGTTTGCTCACTCGCTTTATATGTTATTTTAAACATCTACAAATATTTACTAAGTAATAGATGCATGTATGTTACGAAATTTAAAAATTCTTATTTCTGAATTTGCATATTATTCCCACGTTATACGGAAACAAGATTAACCTCGCTGTGCTAAGATAAGTGTCTTTTTTCATGCCCATTATTTTGTCCATTGTAACCACCAAATCGTACGAGAACGTTGACAAATAAAAGATTTACTTACACGACTATTTCTGGGTAACCTTTGTGGAAATGCATAGGTAGGCATATCGAATAAATTCGTTGCATAATGTGTACGCAGCTCTGACTCAGAATTCCTAAGATGGATAGATACGACGCGCAGCCTACGCTCGAGACAAATTCTTACGCTTCAGTCTAAGCATACAATTAATTTCGATTGCATGTCTTATGATAGTCGAAGGTGAAAGTGTACTATTGTCTGTCACTCTTATTGTACACGCCTCTGTGATCTATCTGTCGTCATGATACCGGTTTTGTTTATGTGAATAAGTTGTTCTGATGAAATTATTAATCTGGATTTGTTGTTAGTTTACGTTGAAATATTATGTGTAAAAATTGATGATGTGATTGAGTATGTCAAATTCGTTATTATGACATGTTTACCCATCTTAGGGTGTTTGTAAACAGATTGCGGCTATCGTGCGGAGCGAGAGTGCGTGGAACTCTGCCGTCTCCTTCTGCGAGCAAGTTATGCTCGCGAAGGAGACGGCAGAGCGGGACCGGGCGAGGTTTAGAACTCTCCCGGCCCGCCAGGCCCGGGACGGGCCAGGTACCGCAGGCGACTCAGGCGCCGGAGGTCGCCGAACGACCTCCGTCCTCCATAAGCGCAGGCCGGGGTGGCGGCTAGCGCGTTGCGAAGCGCGCTCGCTTCCAGGGAGCAGAGGGAACATGGGGTTCCCACACGGGGGTCGTCTACTCGTCTGTAGAGGGCTCGAGGTATGTCGGGGCACCAGGGACTTCCTTTCTAGGGTATACCTGGTTCTCCGGCTATTAGTACAAAAAAAAGGGTGTGCGTAAACAGTCAATAGGTACTTTTACTATTATGTAGGTACTTCTGCAATTCATTTGCTATTTTCTCTACGATGACTGCAGTGTACGACAATATTTTAAGTGTGGCTTAACCATGTAATTACAGATTTTTAATTTGGTAGACATTTGTTTTTTTTGCATCCTGATGGAGGACGAATAATAAATACTGATATTTTGTTTTGCCATCACTTTCTAATTGACATGAGGATGATATGCCTGATGCGTGCAATTGGACAGACCTATGTCCAGCAATGGACACGAAATTTGTTGGTCAACCAAGTATAAGACAAATACTGAATAACTTAATTGATGTCTTTTTAAATGAATTTAGGTCTGTTGAAGGTTTTCCCATTTAAATTTAAAGAAAATATGCGACCTTTAGGGGTGGAAAATTAGGGGTTGAAGAATACAGCAACAGTAAAAATATTGACCGTTGAAACGCACCTTAACGTGACAACGCAAAAATCAGGCGTGACCATTGAGCAAACGATAATTCATTGCCATTTTACCAAGTGTCAAGATTAGCGTGGAGAGAGAGAGAGAGGATTGGAGCGTGTAAATGTAGGTAAAAAGGAAAATTGGCTTTGGCTTTCAAAGTAAGGTTTAGGCGATAGAGCATTAATTAACTGTTAACTTAAGGCAGTATAACACATGTATTTACTTACGAATTAAAAAAGATAAATTAACCAGAATAGTCACTTTTACAAATTGTCTCGACGATAGGTTGGTTCGGATTAAATGATGCTCTAGATCACAGAAATCAAGGCTTGAAAGCTGATTAATTGTAAATATTTGAAAAAAGATTTTGGTAAGTATAAGCTGTAATTTGGTTCTAGTACTTATTACCTACACTAGATAAATATATAGATTGCTGGTTTATCAAATAAATCGAACAATTTAAATAAGGCATGCTTGTTTTATAGAAAGCGTTTAGAAATGATTGAACTTACGCAATAGCCTTTTGTTTTGCCATACTACGAGTATTTATACTTTTACCTCTGATTGAGTACGAAGTTATTTTTTAGAAATTTGTCACGGTTGTTACTATACGTACTTTATTAGTCTATACTTACTAAAATTGTTCATCTGAACAATTTGTTTGAATGCATTAGTTTTTTGGTATTATTCCCGTCAAAGAAGGGTGTATTAAGTTATAGCTAGTGCATTTTTAAATGAACTTTCTAACACATTAATAAGTGACATCAAAGGCATCCAACAGCCCATAATATGCTCAGGACTTATGTGCTGCGCTAGATTCAGTATGGCTGAAATAGTGATTACTTATTATAAGTTAAATCATACACGAACCTGAGTCCGACATAACCACCCCGCCGATCATGGGTCTGGGTGGTATCTCAAATTATTTTTGCACAGAAAAAAAACGTTACGCAAGAACCATGTCAAGTATAGTAGTAACACGTCACGGTGTTACAAGTCATCCTGAGATAGTAATAAAAGAAGTATCAAATATGTTGTTTACTTTTTAGCTTACCTACTAAGTATATTTTCTAGAGTTATGAGTTAACTCAAGTGCCATCGCATATTGAGCAGCGGCCAATTGAGGATTTAATTAATTGTTAAGGTAATTGTATTGTAAATTTCTCATATTTATATCTATTTAATTCATGGAGATTTCATCAGTTTTGTTATATTTCCCTGAGGAACAATAATAAGAAAACTTTTAGATTCATATCTAATATTATAAAGAAGCTGCTGTCTCTGTCTGTAAAGAAATTTTAAATCAGTAGGTATGACTTCTTTAAATCCCACTTCAATGTGAACTTCGACAGGTCTGGGGCCCTAAAGTAAAATACATTGCCTCCTCAGGTGTAGATAAATTATTACAAGTGACATGATTTTCTTAACGCAAGCCAAATTACGCACATATAACACATGCCATTCTGCAGCATAAGAAGCCTAAGTTGAGGAGGAGGAAGGAGATGAATTTAGACAAAAAAAGTTGTTTGCGTGTTTTAGTGTTAAAAAAGTGATCATGGCAGGTAGACGGTAAAATGTTTAAACGGTAAAAATCATTTTGTGTTAATATATATAATTAACTTATGGAAACTACTTGTAATCAGTATCCTGTCCTACTAGTTGTCACGGCCTTGCAGATAAGCACGAGCTTACGTTTCCGTGAATTTATTCCGTCGTTACTAGACGTATAAAAGATTAATAAAAGCCTTTTTTAATGACTAAGAGGGCTAAAAAATTATAGTGTAAAAAAGACTAAAAAACACGCTTTTGTAACTAGCCGAACTAAAAGTAGACTTTTTTTTCTATAAGTTCGAAAAGAAAAATCATTTTATCCTAAAAATGCGTAGGGTGCAAGATCTTAATTGTTGTAAAAATATTTTATTGACAGCTATTGGTAAAAGTAAAGTCATTTTATTATAAAATATCTTGAAAAACACCCCACGCTTTTAAGTCCATAAGCTTCACCACACACCTCTTAGTACGTAGCAAAAGCCACTACCGTTAATCTTGATGAACCTGATCTAAAAAATCGGCCAAATTCATAAAATTATTGTAATGTCATAGGTAGGTACGTGTGCAAATTTTCAAATCAATTAGACGTCTTGAAGTGGGTGAAAATTGCGTTGAAAGATTCCGTTACATAGATACATACATACATATAGGTCAAGCTAATAAAAGCGTGTTAATAAGCAGATCGGTCACCTGATGGTAAGTGACTACCTCCGCTCGTGACTAGCTGCAACTCAAAAGTCCTTTGAGCCAGGACTACGATCGATTCTTGAAGGTCGTATCGATCCGGAAATACCGCAGACGACGAGATTTAACGAGTATAACAAGATGTCTAAAAGAATTTTAATTATTACAATAATACTCTTTCATAAAAGGCCTTCAACGCATTTGTGACTTCTGAGTTGCGGACGTTCATGGGTGGCGCGGCGGTGGTGGTTGGCTGTCTAACAGTTGACCCGTCTGCTCGCCTGCACCCTCTTACATAAAAAAAATGTAGTGACGTCAGTTAACGTGTCTTCTAAAAATCAATCTCATAATTTTATAAGGAGTACGATAACACCTAGTATATAAGTTTTAGTGCTGATGTTGATTTATTTAAGTAGGAATTGTTTTACCTATTTGTGCGTGTGAGTAAATGTGCAATATATCAATACAATCTCTCACTTTCCGTTCAATGACTTTTATGACTACATAATCAGGGTCATACGATCTTTACTAGAGTTAGCTGCAGCTGACTGTGAATGAGTGGGACTAGTACCTTTTCATGTTCAGAGTAATTTAGATATATACGATTCGTCGAGAATACGAGATACGCGAATGGATTGATAAATAAATAGAATTAATCTTTTTTGCACATCATTATTACCATGCAGTTTTAAAGACACTTAGAAAGCGGTTTTATGGCTAAAAGAGATTTTTGCCAAAAAAAAACGTTTGAATCCAAATAATAATAAAAAAATGTTTAGTATACCCAGTTCATATACATTATTTACTTTTATGTATTTAAAACAAAGTACCTATGTAATTAGTTTTAACTAATATAAGTAATGAATCTAAAACTATCCCAAATAAAAATATTTTAAACTGATAATTATATTATATTATATAATTATATATATAACGACAGATTTTGTCTCATCAGCTAATCAGCATCTTAAAATCAGCATCTGTAATTTGTTAAAATTATGTATTGTTTTTTGTTTTTAATTAATTAATTATATAAAAATAAATAATTAAATTCAATTTATTATCGCTTGTTATTGTTATTTATTATGGATGGTAAAATACTTTAAAAAATGTAAGTCGGTTTGAAAATACTATCGTAAAATTCAAAGTTCCAATGAGAGGCCCTCTGATAAATGTAAGTTCATAAGTACTGACGTTATTTATGAAAAAATAAACTGAAAAACAGTTGATAAGACTTCTTCAATTCAACATACTTCAATATTACCAATACTTAGTGATTACAAACTTAATGGATAAGACTTTTCTTTATGAAACCGGTGCCTAGTTGTTTAATACTAAAGAAACAGAATATTAGGGGAGAAGAAATATCCTGCGAACTTTGCACTAATAATACCCTTATCTTTCATTAAAAAAAAAAACACTATTATATTAACACTAATAAAAAAGGTTTTTTTTCAAGTTTTCCTTCTCTTTGTAGTGCTTTTGACCTACGTAGTTTGCTCCCCGAGTCAGTTCTTACAAAGGATGAATAGGTGTGGTGACACTTGGTATCCTTAATCCTTCACCACACGGAGAACACAACAGTATAATATACACAAATATATAAATAAAATAAATACAAAAACTGGTTTGATGTAGCTTTAATTTTAGTATCCTTAATATATTAGTAGGTACATGATACAATACGTTACAGCTTTTGCATTTTGCTTAATTACAGTGATTTAACAGAGCGAATGGAAGATAAATGTAAAGGTTACAAGAAGCAGATTTTTTATCATTTTTTTATACTTAAATAGAATGACTAGCTTGTAGTAGGAACTAAAAACAACACCAGCTGGACCCATGCGCTCCAAGAATCACTGTTAAAACTTGTCAACAATCATTTTCATATATCACTTTTAAGAAAATTTACTTTTTCTCTACGTTGATTTTTTTAGTAAATATTTATAGTTACTCTTATTATTGAATGTCCTCATAAAAATTCTATTTCGATATGAAAAATATTTCCAATTTATTCCCATGCCAGATGGCACTTAGTAGATATGTCTTAGCATTTGTCAAGCGCGTTGTGAGTGAGCATGAGTTTTGGTCAGGTGTAATTTGAGTAGAAATTATTTTAAAATGCTAGTCTATATTATTTAAAGATCGCTGCTGCTTCTGTATTGACTGTCAATCTTTAAATAAGTAATAAAATACTAAGAAAAATACTTATTTCTCATCAAACTTTACTTGATTCGAATCACTCCTAAAGTTTTATACATTTTTTTACATTGATATTGACGTATTTTTTTTTAAGACAACGCCCGCATTAGGAATATATCCTGTGTCGCGAGGGACTTTACAAACATACATGAAACGGATACAAAGAACACCCAGACTTGAAACAACGGTTTGTGGATCACACAAAGTGTCGTCCCATGTGGGGATCGGAACCACAACACTCAGTGGCGATCGCTTAAACCACTACGCCATCCGTACAGCCAGTTTAATACAAAAAGAAAGAATCATGACAATGTATTTTGTACATTTCATTACTACGTTCACGCCTATGACATAACACCTGTATAGATTTTGTATAGAGCAAATAGACTCCATTATCTCCGGCTTGTATTACAACAAGCGATGCTGTAATCAATATGTGAACACGTCATTTAGGCTGCTGGAGTCAAAATATACTTAAAAGTGATAAACTTTATAAATTTATTAAATAGGATACCTAAGTGATAATATGAAAACAAAGGAACAAAAATCGATTCCAACTGTCCTACATAAAAGTTATAGTGTATGTGAAAAAGAAATTGTTTTAGAAGTAATAATAGTATCCACTTAAGCTAAAGATACTAAACATTTGCTTTGTATACTTATATAATAACATCCTGAAAACTAAGTGTGAATTTTATCGTTTCAAATGCATATGTAATATTTATGTTGAAGCCGAAAGACAGCCAAGCGGTATTAACGCAACTAAGCAATAAAAATACAGCAGACTCCGGAGATAGAGGAAAGCGAATAGATTTCTCCGATGACAGCCTGGTGCTCGTGTGTTTGAACGTTAACACTACTTGTAATTCAAATGGCACACAAAATTTAAATATTTATCCGGACGCACCTTAAGAGGCCCAAGTTACAATCTTGTTATTAGCCATATACATGAAAATTCCTCTGCCAATACATAAAACAAATGTCTTAAGTTCTCAATTAAATTTCTAAGAATAACGACGTCACAACAGATGCCAAACTAATCTACCGATAGATCTGGCTCTTTAGGTAGACGCTTACCGACTCACGCAGGTACTTACTGGGCATGGCTGCTTCAGTAAGTACCTGAATTGGATTGGATGCGAAGACACGGCATAATGCGAGCACTACGCAAACGACTTTAAGTTCGCCCAGCATACGCTGGAAGACTGCCCCGCGTCTGGAAGACTGACTGAACGCGAAGTCCTGGTCGACCAAATCAGACGAGACCTGTCCCCGCCAGCAATCATTACTGCCATGCTGGCGGGTGGGGAGGGCTGGTTTGCAATGGTCTCTTTCTGTAAAGCTGTAATGTTTCAGTAAGCGACCGATCCCGAGCGAAGAAGACGTCGGCCGTCAGAGAGTTTAGACTTCTGGTGGCAGATTAGTTGCTACAGCCTGATCGCATCAAAAATGTGATCCACAACATTTAGTGATAGGCTGATAGGCAGGGCCTTCTTTCCCCGGGATAGGGCCTGGCTAAGCGCGGCGTCGATCCGGGGGGACCTGAAATAACATGGTCCGGGTCCTCCCCTGAGTAGAGCGCCTAAGGCCGGCCGTCGGGATGGTTTTTAGTGAAAACATCACAGACTCCTAGCTCCTGTATCCCTAAGAAGCCGGATTCGGCTCCTGTATCTAAAGGGATTTTGCAACCCGTCAGATATATTTTTTATCTACTATGTATAAGATATCGGACTGGCCGAGCCAATAACTTATGTATCAGTCACATTTATTTGAAACTGTGCTTAACTAGCTTAGACTTATATAATATTAATTGTTACACATTTCTATACAGAACGCAAATGACAGGTTATTAAATAAATTTTAATATTGTAACTTTTTTAAATGATTTATGACTGACACTTACTAAATACATATAATTAAACGTAGCATGGGTGAAACATATAGGTAGTGTAATTTTGAAAAGATTCTAGAAACGTTGTTTTTACAAGATGACATTGTGATGTACAGGGAATGTAGAACCACCAATGACTGCGCGGAAAGATTTTAGATATAAGAGATAAGGGCACAGTAACTAGCCTATGATGTCTTTCAACGGCTGGTGATATTTTATTAATATTTTAGATGCTTATAAGAAGTGGATCATTATGGGAACAAATAGGAGCAGATTTCTCTTGATGTTTTCTTTACTGTCAATTCAATTGACTTATAAATTAATACTCACGAGAAATTCGAAAAGTCTTAATTGACCAAGTGTCGAAGTCAATCTGTCGCTGCTCCAGAGTTAGCAATCGTTAGTAGTACATAGTAGATATACTGCATTTTATATTGATTGAGTTTCTCCAACCTTAACATTCCTTTTTATACAATTTACTCTAATTTAAACGATCATAGATTTTCTTTTTTCTGTTTTATCGTATTCACCTGTACGAAAACACTCCCATGACTGTTAAAATATATGTACACATTAAAATGCGTCTCGTGTCGAGCTGCCAAGAATTTTTTGGAATGCACAGTTAACTCTACGAACTGGCGACGATATTTATGTTTTAATTGAGTTTCAAAATAGTGGAAGTAGTACAAAACATACCAATGGAATAGGTTAGTTATAATTTTATTACTATGGAGAAATGATTGTTGAAATAAAAAACTAAATTTTTCTTAATCCATCATCACCAAAATAAACATATTAAGAGTTAATAAAACGTCATCAGTGATAGTACCAATAACACGTTTTCAGCAGTTTGTTTCACTATTGCAGTCACATAATTTTTTTTGAAGTCAAAATCATTGCGACTCTACTACACTGAATTTGAGAATTATTATGCAACAAAATGAGCTTGAATTACAGTTTTGGAGACTGAAAGTGCTATAACCACGAATATGTAAGAGTACATATTATAAGTAGTTACTTTTGGAAGTTAATGCGTTATTGGATTTAACCTCTCACTTACTGAACAAAATGACTGCTTATGCAGTTTAGAAGGTCTTTGATTCCTCAGATATTCATATTTCAAGATATAAACAACAATAATAAAAAAACAATGAAATATTTATTCGATCGAAATATAGGACTTACTATTTTGAGTTCATTTAATTTTTTTTAGGCATGTGAATACTTATAATATACTAAACCTATTAACACTATACTTACTTACAAGTATAACTTCGATTTTTTTTATCATATTAGTTAACTAAATTTTACTTACATTTTTGACGGGCTACAGATTTCATATCTCATAAGGAATTCAAATTAAATATTTTTTAATTGACATAAGGTGATATTTAACCTTTCCTTTTTTTCTAATATAACAAAGTCTAATTTTAGTATATTGGTAGTAAAAGCTTTTTTAGAAGTTAATAAAGTAATAATAAAAATTTCGAAAAATCGCATGTGAGACGCTGACCTTTAAACCTGTGACATGTAACTCCATAGTCATTACTTATTTGCATTGCGAAAGGCAAGTTCTCACGCTAATAATTATACAGAATTTTTTTTTACAGTGATGCGGCTCTAGACAGAAAGTAAAAATAGTGCTGACCTATTTCTTAACATGTATTTTGGTATTACTTTTAAAAGTGGGAAATATATATGTACAACTTTTAGTAGGATTATTTACTTCCCTGTTACACATATACACATGAATAAGTTGTGTTGGCCTTTCACCTACACTCTTTTGTTTCAGTCAACTCGTTACATAACCAGAGCATTCATTTTGTACTGTTAACTTTTTAATTTGACGTCAACATTGACAGTCTTGAAATTAAGTTTTGTAAGTCGTGGTAACGTTTAAGATGTGTAATTGATTCTCCTGTTTGAGATATTGTTCTTCAATACCACAATTCAATTTAAGTTTAAAATAAGATATTTTAAACTTAAATTGTACCAGTAGATACAATTCACGTTTCAAAAAAAAGTTCTGTATATATAAGTATAAGAGTATTGTATTTATTAATGTACGAGGGGTGATCAATAAGTAATGATAATCAATATGAAACAGAACTATTAGATTAAAAAAAGTATTTTATTTTTCAACATTGTCTCCTTGCAAGTTAATACATTTAGTGTATCTTTTTTCTAAGCCCATGATTCCCTTAGAAAAAAATTCTTTGTCTTGACCCTCCCAAAATGCCTCTACTGCGGCCATCACTTCACTATTGTCCTCAAATTTGTTGCCCCGGAGGTGTTCTTTGAGCCGAGGAAAGAGGTAGAAGTCACTGGGAGCTAGATCTGGCGAATAGGGAGGGTGTTCGAAAAGTTCGAACCCCGTTTCTTCAATGGCAGCCATCGCAACTGCGGCTTTGTGAGCCGGGGCGTTGTCTTGGTGAAACAGCACTCCAGCGCGCAGTTTACCGCGTCTTTTTGACTTAATAGCTTCTCGCAATCTTCTTATTTGGCCTGCGTAGTAAGAGCCTGTTATAGTGGCCCCCTTTTCCAAATATTCCACCATAATAATTCCTTCTGCATCCCAGAAAACAGACGCCATAACCTTTCCCGCTGAACTTGACACTTTGAATTTCTTCGGCGTTGGTGAGGAAGCTCGTTTCCAAGTCATTGATTGTTGTTTGGTTTCGGGATCAAAGTGGTGGATCCAGGTCTCGTCCATGGTCACAAAACGCGACAAAAAAATTCTTTATCGGCCTGGAACTTTTGAAGATTCACCCTCGAAATGTCGACTCGTTTCTTTTTTTGCTCGTCGGTTAACATTCTCGGTACCCAACGCGCAGAGACCTTTTTCATATGCATTTTGTTGACAATTATTTTTTGAACGCTGCCATAGGAGATCCCTGTGACCTCAGCTACATGCCTTACGGTCACCCTTCGATCGGCCAACACGATATCTTCCACTTTTTTGACGTTTTCTCCAGTAAGGGACGTGGAAGGGCGTCCCTCGCGATGTTCATCTTCAGTGGAGGTTCTGCCCAGCTTAAATTCCTTTGCCAAGCGTGCAACTGTGGAATATGGAGGAGCAGACTCCCCCAATGTTTCCTCTAAGTCGCTGTGTATGTCTTTGGTAGACATTTTTTTCAGGCAGAGGTACTTGATGACAGCTCTTATTTCATTTTTCTCCATTTTGATGTTTTCTCTTCGACAGTTCGTATTCAAATGAATGTATCTCCCGGTAATGGTGTCCTATTTATACATTTTTTTGAAGCTGAAGTAGTGGATATATAAGCAAGCAGAAAAATAATAATTTGGGTTTTTGTGCGTTCTAGAAATACTCGATTATCATTGCTTATTGATCACCCCTCGTATATTTAAAATAAGATTATTATCTTCTCGTTCACTATCTTTTTGACATCACTTTCCTTTAAAGCGTCCGTCAAATAAAGGTCTCGAGTAAAATGCTATTACATGCTAATTACATACATTTATACATCTGGGACGAAACATCAACATAACTAATCGATTATAAAACATTTAAAAAAGACTAGTGGTTGAGTTTCGACCATGTTTTTTTTTATCTATCCGTCTCATAAATCAAGATCTTCATTCGTTCCAGTATAAGTTCAGCTCTCATTATGTAGACTTTCCGTTCCATGATAGATTAAAATCTGGATACAATTATTGATTTTTAAAACGGTTCTTAAAAATATTAAATTTATTAATGTTTAGTCAAATGTCAGGGATAGTTCATTAGTATAATAATATAGTAGGAAATACCCAACGCTTTTTGAAAATGAAAAATATTTTTTTACGATACTAATTTATATTTTTGGGCTGTAGTTACTACTATTAACCTGGATCAATAGCTCCAACTCGAACAAAAATCAACTGTGTAGCTCCGCAAGGAAGATTTCTTATTCTTCTATTTATTTATTTTAAAATTAAGACTTGCTTAAAATCCCTATTTTTTGCTTTAATTAAACAATTGTTATCTTTGTGAACTATGTTATGAGTGCAATATACGAAAGGTAGACAGACGTACACAAAACAGTGTTTGGGTTTTAAACCCAAACCAACTAGTTGTTGGCCTCACATAACGGTCTTAAACCTTTCCTATGTCTATCAGTAACATTCTGTATTTAATATAATTTAAATGTACATAGATACGAAGAGTGAAAGTGTTAAGAAGTGTAAGGAAGAGGGATCAAATTATGTGTAGTTGGCATAATTGAAGCGTTAAAACGCCTCCAGAAAAAATAAAATAATTTTATTGCTCTGTCTGGATATAGGCCTGTATTTAAATGTATATGCACCTCCTTAGGTGCCATTGTTATTCTTATGTAACCTCTACGAATGTTTATTAAGGTATCATGTGTGATGACAGTCCTTCAGAACTGTCTCTTATCTATATATTTATACACGAGGAAAATGCTGTCATGTAAAAATATGAGTTCCTGTAGTTTTTCGTGGGAAAACTGTAGGAAGCCTAAATTATATAAATAGATAACAAACAATATTTACTACTGTTTTCTATATATAAATATGTGCAGCAACAGCTAAATAAAGCAACAAAAGCTTTTATTATAATATATGTAATTGTACTGAAAGTCTTAGACAAAGACGTTCAAGTTAAATACATTTAATTACTTAATATATATATAATTTGTAATCCCAATCTGTAAAAACATATACAATAAAAAGGTGTAAATAAAAAATTTAAAAGTTAATGCATTACTATCCAAATTCAGGTTGAATTTCGATCTCAGACAGCCGATCTCAAATACTTTAAATATACTTGATGTCATGTTTAAAAAAAGTCAAGTATACGTTTATCACTGTGCTTATTCTGAAACCTAAAGTGCTCTGCTGAGTTCAAGAATAACAACAATAATAACTTAATAAGCTTTACACACAGCCGCTTGATCCTAAACTAAGCACAGCCTCTACTATGTACACTACTATATTTCAAAATACAGAAATACATGTTTCTGAATACATACACATTATAGAAATACTCAGACACAGAGCAAAATTAAATCATCATCCTCAATACATAATCATACTCAATACATAGGCACGGTAGTATCTAAGCCGAGACGAGCCACGAGACAACTCCCACACTGTGTCGCGGGGGACTTTACAAACATACATGAAGCGGACACAAAGAACACCCAGACTCAGAACAATAATTTGTGTATCACACAAAGTGTCGTCCCATGTGGGGATCGGACCCACAGCACTCAGCGTAGTAGTGAGCGGCGTGGCGACCGCTTAAACCATTACGCTATCCGTGCAGTCAATGTTTTCTTGCAGCACTTCGTCGTTTTTTGAACCCTTATAACTTGGTTTTGAATTATACCAGATTAACAAAATTCTCGTCATGTGATGTCAATTGTAGACTTATTAAACACATAAAGTTCCAATAGTATAGCCTATATACTTTAGATTTTATTGATATCTAAAACCCAGATTTGGTAACTGACTCACTGATATTCAACAAAATTCTTAGGGTACTTCCTGACCTGCAGAAGACTCTACTCGGGGGTTGTGCTGTCAATGGCCCTTTATGGGGCCCCAGTATGGGCGGGGGCCCTGAAGGCCAGCAACGTCGCACTACTGCGATGACTGCAGCGAGTGCTGGCCATCAGGATCATAAGGGGGTACCGCACGATCTCGGCGAGTCTCCTGGCCGGAACTCCACCGTGGGACCTGGAGGCGAGAGCCCTTGCGGCTCTGTATCAGTGGCGCAAGGAGGCGCGGGAGTTGGGTCGGAGTCCTGGTACTCGAGAAATCGATGACCGGCAATCCCAGCTCCGCCGGGTCCTCGTAGGGGAGTGGAAGGAACGACTTAGGCAACCGAGCGCCGGGCACGCCGTCATCGCGGCTGCAAGACCCGTTATGGAGGATTGGCTCGAGATGCATCACGGGGCCATCTCATACCGACTGACGCAGGTGATCACTGGGAAAAGATGTTTCGGGTATCACCTGTGTCTGATCCGCAAAAAGCCAACGCTTGAGTGCCACCACTGCGATGGTCGGACCGTGGACACGGTGCTCCACACGCTGGCAGAATGCCCGGTGTGGGTGGAGCAGAGGCGAGACCTCGTGGCGGCCATCGGAGTGGGAGATCTCTCGCTCGATAACGTGATTGCGGCTATCGTGCGGAGTGAGAGTGTGTAGAACTATGCGTCTCCTTCTGCGAGAAAGTTATGCTTGCGAAGGAGATGGCGAAGCGGGACCTGGTGAGGTTTAGAACTCTCCCGGCCCGCCAGGCTCGGGAACGGGCCAGACGACTCAGGCGAGGGGAGGCCGCATAACGACCTCCGTCCTCCATAAGCGCAGGCCTGGGGGTGACGTGTGAGGCCATCTGTCACCCTAGCAGAAGCAGGCCGGGGTGGCGGCGAGCGCGTTGCGAAACGCGCGTGCCCCTGCGGGAGCACAGAGGGAATATGGGGGTTCCCATACAGGGGGTCGTCTGTCCGCCGTAGATGGCCCGAGGTACGTCGGAGCACCAGGGATTTCCTTTCTAGGTTACACCTGGTTCCCCAACTACTGGTACCTGACACGGCGTGCGGTTTTAATCGGTTCGAGTCCGACATTGCCACCGGTATGTGGTATCCGAGGGCATATCCGCACAGAAAAAAAAGGGTACTTCCTGAAGTCCCAGAAAGCTGAAATTTGTTATGAAAGCTATTAATACTACACAAACAAAAAAAAACTTTTGACTTTTACCCCCCAAGCCCTTAAACTAGGGAATGGAAGGTTTGAAAATTGATATAGAGCCTCCTTGTTATAAATAATGTCATAAGCAACTTACAAAAAGAAGTGAAATATAACCAAAAACATTTTCATGTAAAATGTTGCCAAGACGAGACCATATGACTATCACTTTCTAAAAGTTATCAGATCTCAAGCTAATCCTCTAATTATCCACTCGCTAACTTTACAAACTCTATATCTTAGTCAAAATATGTGGTTCGGCCGTTTTGCTACCGTCACACTGGCGTAAGGGAAAATTTTATTTCACTACCATCACATGGCCCTAAGATAAAAAAAATATTCACTGTTCATTACTTTTCTTTTACACAATAGTTCTTGTAGTAAAGAAACGGCCAACTTGTAGAGTTAGGACGTGTAGAGTTACAAGCTTGGCTCTACATGAGATCTGATAACTTTTAGATAGTGCGAGTCATATGTTTTCATATTGGCAACATTTTATATGAAAATATTTTTGGTGGTACAATTTTTCCTGGGTGTCGGGAATCGAGCTCACGATTTTTGGCTTAGCCTGCTGCTAATCACTAGACCAACGGGCCGGTCAATGATATATTTTATTGCGCGGGAAAACTTTGTAATACTTAAGCTGAAGGCTATTACTCAATGCAACGAATCCTCAATTACTGAAAATCACAATAGTACAATGTCATGCTTAGTAAGATTCTTGAACAAGGTAATAAGACATGGATGCGAAAAAAAGAAGTTAAAAAATACAAAAAAAAAACAGAATAGAAAATATTTTATTTTAGAATAGCGTGGGATGCTTTTTAGTATATTTTTATATTAACCGTATTATTATAAATAGCAACCAATTAATTATTTATAACATTTGAGGTCAATAAACACGCTTTCTATAATAAATATTATGTTCTACTTTTTATTTCGGTTTTCTATTAAATCGTTATAATTTACTATTTCACTTTCTTCATCTCAAGAATCGGTCATTATCATCACATATCAAATTTAAACTCAATTATACGACTTCAAATTGATGAATACTGCGTTGAAATATTTTTTTACATAGATAGATACAGGTCAAGCTAATACAAAGTAGGGAAAGTGGTACTTATCTATGCTTAAACCATGGCACACTCAAACTCTTGAGACGGGCTTTTTAATGAAAATATAATAAATAAATAATAATAATAAGCCCACGACGGTACTTACGATAGTACGAATTGTGACTGACCGGTTAATCTAGTGATCAGTGACCCTGACTGCTAAGCCAGAGGTCGTGGGTTCGATTCCCACCCAGGACAAATACTGTGTGATGAGCACAATCGTTTGTTCTATGTATGAGTATAATTTTTCTGTAACAATGTATGTATTTTAAAATATATATGTATGGTAAACAGCAATCTGGTAACCATAGTACAGGATCTGCCTAGTTTGCGACTAGACTGCCGTATGTGAGATGTGTGAAGTTATTATTATATTTAAAAAAGAGTAAATATCATGGATTTATTTCCCAGTTGCCTTTAAATCAACATGGCAACATAGTCCACAATGTCATTCCAAAAATTTCATTTGAATTTCGAACGGTACGTTCAAAACTGAGAACAATTAATTTTCAAGGGCGTTTCTGTGACACAAAGTACAATACTTTTTATTTTTTTTGAAATTCTTCGTTGTGAAAGTAATAAAGCCTACTGGGGTATTATTAAATATAATGTAATTTAAATATTTAGCTGATGGGTATACCACAACGTTATGCTGAAATGATTATTGTTTAACTAATAGGAGAATTTGTTAAATCACGCCTAAGTCCTACCGGTTCGGGTGCGCGTGAGCAGGCGAAGAAAAGGCGCGCGCGGCGCCAATGTTCGTCAGTCTCGCCAGGGTCGCCACAGGGGTCGGACCACTAGTCTAGTCATTAAAACCTTTTTAAAATAATTAAAATTTTGTAATCTAAAGGCCATCATGAAAGTGTTCATCGTACTAACAGCAATCACTGCGTTAGCGAGTAAGTTTATGTGTATTTCTGTAATTTATAAAAAAATTCAGTAACTTAAGCTACTTGTTTTTAAGTTACATATAAGTCGAAGTGTAACTATTCACATTAATTTAGGTTTTAGTTTACGATTGACAACGAAAATGTTATTTTGTAACATAGTATATGTGTGTCACTTCTATTTTGAGTTACACAAATGAAGCCACGTTGCTCTACATAACTAGATAACATTAATCAATACAAAAGACACCAACGCGTTCGGTTTTACGTTACTTTATTAAAATAATATAAAAGTTTAGAATTAAAACACCTGAACAACATTATTTAAGGGTTCTTTGTTATAAATTGTCATTGGAATGTTTACTATGAAACTATTGATATAGACACTACAATCCTTTAATTGTCAATTTGACATAATGTAATCAAATTCTTGTTTAGTTGACCACGTAACGACAACTAGTGAAGCTAAGTAACGATTGTGAAAATATTACACAATTATCTGCTGATCCACCTTATTTTAGCTCACGTAATTATACTAAGCATGAAATTATAAAGCTTTTGTTATATGCAAAGTAAATATTTGCATATACATTGCAATGAAAAAGATTTTATTTTACGTACTGACAATGCTTTGAGAGTTATAAGCTCAATTTTAGCTTTAAAATATACTTTTGTCAAATCTCTTAGAATATAATTTAAAAATTATATATATATATATATATCTATTATGGATTTTTTTTACTTACTTGAAGGGAATTGTGAACTAGAAACTAAATCCTTTGATGATCAATGATTTAACACTTAACCCTTTACAACTTATTTATTTTTGTATGTAAACCCGTTGAACCCTTTTCTGTGTATGCATTTTAGTTTCATATTTTTAATGTGATTTGGAATAAAAAAAATGTTTTTGTAAATACATTAACAATGAATCTAACTTTGAACACTCGATGCAGAAGAGTATCAGATGGCATTCTATTCCATTTGGCATACTGAGATTTTTATGAATCCTATACATGGTAAAATAGTTACACGAGCTTAACAAGTGATGTTATGACACTTAAAGAGTGGTTATAATTTCTATGGTAGCTCGTTTGTAAAAGTGTACAAGAACAATTGAATTAATTCTGGTAATTTAAAATTTCCTTGCAAGCTTTTGGAACGAGGACAGCTTTCTGGCAGGGTCACTAACAGTTGCAAAACAAAGTTTAACTTTACTTTGAAAATATTTACGGATCCGAAAGAATAGTCACTTTTCAACAATACCCTCTAATTGACGGGAATCTAGAAGAGTGGTCCAAATTACCGACTACTTTTCGGTTTTTTTTTTATCAAAGACCACAGACATACTCGTAGACACTATATACCATAAACTTATTAACTACAGTCGAACAAAAAGTTCAAACGTTAATTATTCAAGAAAATGAAATGTATGTAGAAACCAGAATGAAAATTGACAAATTAGTCAAAAAGTAGTAGTGGTCAAAAACAATAGTTTTAAATAGCCAATTGGTTTCAAACATATTAGCTGTGGCGTAATTTGTTTCAAAATTATTTCTGTGTCAGTGTTCAGTTATTAAGAAATGTTGTGATATACGAAACGTTTCAAAAACTCTTTACATAATAATTGTACAGGGTGTTACAGAATCTCAATCGCAAATGTTGTAAATTTCACACTATTTTTCATGAGCAATTTGAAATGTATGTTTTTCTAGTTCATCAAATTTCTAATCAATGTCCCACTTTCTTTATTTCATTGTTTTTTTTTTCATTTAAATATAGAAAACATGTTACTGTTTACACGACGATGATAGATCTAGTTATTCAAGACACGCACTTCGTGTCTGATTTTCTCATGATCGTATTCAATGAAGCGCTTTGTTTGCATTTTAAAACTTACACTAATTATTACTAATTATGACGACCGGATAGTGTAGTGGGTTGTGTAACGGACTGCTATTCCAAAGGTCGCGGGTTCGATTCCCGCTCAAGTCTAACATTTGTGTGCATGAACATTTAATGTTTGATTTGGTCTGGGTGTTTCTATGTATAATATGTATGTATTTACAAAAAAAAAGTATATATGTATTTATATCAGTTGTCTAGTACCCATAGTACAAGCTCTGCTTAGTTTGGGACTAGATGGCGTTGTTTGAATGTGATAGAATATTATTATTATTAATTAGGAAACCAGCCATTTACGAGTACCTTAAACGAACCAATATTCATTGCGCGTAGATTTTCATAAGCTTTTGTGTCCTTTTTGCACTTTTATGTAAATAACAAAACAACTTATTTTATTGGGATTGGATTTAGATACTAATTAAGTAATAATTTTACTCTATCAATAATATAAATCCTAATAAATTATTCACGTTATGAGTTTGGGGTACAACATATTCACATTTCTTAAATGTACGTATTTTTGCATCTATCTGTAAGATAGAGACCTTTGGTCGCCTAGCATGAGACTAAAGAGGTTCTAAGTTCATTATTGTCAACTGTTTAATACGCCTCTGCTTGGCCTTTTAGTAATATAATCGTTAGTGTACGTATTTATGTATTCTGTATGCATTTACATAAATTAACAATTTCGAAATTCACAAAACAGTAAACACAAATTCACAGTCCCTTACACAAACCAATAAACCTCCTTTGTGATACCCTGCTTTCGTCACATTGTCATTTCATCACCAAGCCATGACATATCTATTTAAAATTAAGGTTTAATATAGTTAAGGCTCAGATGGCGTTACGTAAATGCATGTACATATAGTATAGTACAAATATTATATAGTACAAATATTATCAATTTATATTATTCAGCCACAAATTACAAAATTAGAATGTAAAGGTATATTTATATTGATTTATTAACATTTTGATGGAGTTTTAATCAACTTTTTGTGACGAACACTTTAAGTGATTGCTAAAATTCGTAAGCCTAGTAATATTTATGAAATTTTTTGATGTAAAATGTAGATATCAACTTTTAATACCAAAAAAATATATTTGCACTTTTTTTATTTATAGACGAGAAAGGACACAGAACAGAGAAAGGAACAGACTGATGTACAGAATTACAGACAGACGGACAACAAAATGAATCTATAAGAGTTCCGTTTTTTCCTTTTGGAGGCGGAACCCTTAAAACTGTATGTTGTTCGTGGATTTGTTTATTCCTTTCTTCACATAAATAAAAAGTACCATTAAAAGCATTCATAAGTAAGTTTATAAACTACATTAAAATAACCAATAAATTTTTACAAGAAAGTTTTTTCCATTATCTATAGCGAAATAGATAGGTATCATTAAAATAAAATTCGCAATAGGCTTACCGTCAAGTGGTTTTGTTGAAATATGACATTGACATTCGCCGGCTCCACATTTTTTGCTTCCTTAGTATAAATAGAAACATTATTTTCTATCAACAATTGCATTGCGCTATTGACACCGTACATAAATTTACGTAAACCGTGTCTTTTGTAACCAATAGAGTAGAAAGTAGATATCTGAATAGTTGAAGTAAAAGTTTGGCTGTTTAAATAAATGTAAGTAGTTCCGATAGTTCCGTTTTTGACATTAAACCAAATTTGAATAAGTATGGAACTTGTGATACTACTTACATACATTTATACTACCTACAATGGCCAGAGAAATGGAAAAAGACATGTCTTTTTCAATTCGTCTGGCCCTTTTGCTTTATGTTGGAGCAGTAATGTGTAATACAAAATGCATACTTTTCTTACGCCTTATTCCCGGCCTTAGACAAAGGTGGTACTATTTACCCTGGTCTATAACTTTCACCTCTTCCATATTCATCTGATCTTTTGTAGCTGGTTTTGGGTACTTTTAGATCCTACTCGCACCGACTTGAACACTCACAAAGGCCTTTAAAACTTCTTTAAATATACAATCTTCACTCATCCTTTCAACATTATTGGGTTTTGTATTAAAATAATCATATCTTAATTTTTCATTTTTACTTATCATGGCGCTCGACTTTTTCATTTCTTAAGCAAACATTATTTGTTAACAAATTACCCTGTTTAAGGTAATTAGATAATTTGATGATAAAATTAAATTAATTATTGTGAGATATCACACACTAAAATCCACAATTTATACGATATTAATGTAAATTTCTACTAAACACTGTTTATGTATGTAAATTAAATATGTAGGTAATTTTTTTTACTTTTTTTGCATCACATTAAACTAATTCCATTTTTGTTACACTAAAGTAGACATGGCCTTGATAATAAATTCAGAAATATATTTTTCTTTGACCTGTATTTTGTAATTCCTTTTTTTTGGCTTTATATCGCTACTGTGTTTAATTGTTAAATAATTATAAAAGTAGTTGCATCAAAAACATTTCACTACTTTGTTTGTCTATAAATAAAAAAGTTGAAATCTACATTTTATATCAAAAATTTCATAATTATTACTAAGCTTACGAATTTTAGCAATCACTTAAAGTGTTGCTTTTTTAAAGTGTTTATTAATCATTATTACTACCTTTTACTTCTAGTTAAAATGTACTTCCTAAAATCAAAATTAAAGCAAAATCTTGTAGCAATTGATTGTCCGACTTAACAAAAGAGATGTTTACAATTGTCACTTAATTAGTATAAGGAACAATTGTTGTACAACTAAATATGGAATTATTATAACCAAATAATACCTATAATCATGTTCACGTTCATACTCTTAAACAGGTTCTTGTTATTTTTGGATTCCAGTCACTGAAGAAAACGTGACGCCGATCCACATCCGTGTTCTAAATAAATTTATTTTTTCTTTAGCCTGTAATAAATATTAATATGTAAGAGAAGTATCGCAATTCCGTAAGCGACACCCGTAGTCGATCTGAGATTTTCAAAATAAATCTTCTAGTATTTGTTTCTTAGACAGCAATACACTAATTAATTTGGAACCGATAAAACTATTTAATAAATATGGTTATGATTGAAGCTATAAATCATTGTAAATATTAAGCATATTAATAGAAAGGTAATCAAAATATTTCACTACTTTGATATATTAATTTATCTCAATAGTTGGTTATTATTGTATGTGCGTTTTTAAGCTTAAGAACCAAAGAAATTTATTTGCTCCTTTGGTGTCATCGGCATGTTATTTGCCAGTTTGTTTGCCAAGTATGCCCGGTCATCTTGGAGCTTTGGTACAAAGTAAACATACAATATTCTTCTTAAATTCAGTTTTGAATTCATTTAGTTAACATTTTTATTCTCGTATATACTTCTATTTAAATCTCTTAATTTATTAGCAGAATATTTCCTGAATATATCTCAGCTTTTACATTTTATATAATTATATCTCATCTCCCTCTTCATAATTTAGTAGTTACTTGGTTTTCAACTTACTAAATTCAGTTGAAAGCTTAAACTAAATAGTGATGTGTTTTTTCAATTTAATGTACTTGAAATGAAATGCAAAGGTATGTTCATAAATGAAAAACATGTTTAGTTTAGTTTCCCTGTGTATCAATTTTATTGAGTTTATTTATTTGAATTGTAAATGTGCAGTAAAGCATAAGTTTATTTATATGCTGACAGCTCCCATAATGAAATTGTTGTCGACTATAATAATTTAATTAATTGCATGTCCAGATTTCTAATGTATAACAAATGTATACATATGTGTCTTTGTATTTATTTATGTTCAGTTCATATTGTTTATCATCATCATCTCAACCGAAAGACGTCCACTGATGGACATAGGCCTCCCCGAAGGTTTGCCATAACAACCGGTCCTGTGTATCCATATTGTTTATATTCCATTCTTTAAAGTACTCCTCATTCCGTTAGAGAGTGGCAGATGATTTATTACAGAACAAACATTTAAACAGTCAATAGAATCTGATGATAGGTCGGTGTGATTTCGACCCCTGATGCATCGAGCGATGCACTGGTGTCGCAACTCGACTCACTTTCACTTCGCGTTGCGTCAGATGCCGAGTGGCGCGCAACGCCTCCGTCAATAATCATATGTTACATTATCATCTTATAACCTTTAGTCTATACGTACTTGTTGTAAAATAATATGAACGCATATACACGGTTTCATTTGAAAAAACTCGCACTATTTTTAGTTACAAACTATTACACCTTAAGGTCTATACCATAGCGTTTATGCATATACAGTACAAGCTCGTATATGTCGTATATGATGTTAGCCTTACATAGCTTTTTCAATTAATAATCTCTGCAATATAAAAAGGATTTTTCGAATTTGACCAAAAGATGCAGAGATTGGTTTGTTGAAAGAAACAAAAAAGCTATTCAGTTTCTTGTAGTAGTACAGAACCTAATCTCAATTTGATCTCTAACTGTACATGAAATTTTTATTTCCACTAAGAAGATAAATAAACGTACTCATAAGTCACTTTGTGATGATTCGTTATGGCTTAACCTACCTACTTATGTTTTGAAATCGTGATTATATACATAGGTCTATATTAGAAAGGATAGTCCACAAAAATAGATCTTTTGAATAATTCACACATTAATGAGACCCAACCTTGACTTTACTAATCTTCAAGTTGCATAGTAATGACCTTTTAATGTCAAACGTTGATTTTAATATTTATGTAAATTGGACGCAAGTTTTATCTACATATTTAAATTATACATAACACACACACTAAAAAGTTAATTCGTCTCTTTTTTTGTGATAGCCGTTATAAATAGTTGTTTTTATTTCAAGTTGTGACATCTTTAAAGTTAATTCAAAAAATATGTTTAGAATTAGGGGAACAACAATGTGTCCTACCAAAGTTTGAAGAAAAACGCTTTCAGAGTCGAGTACCTAAAACAATGATAATAATAACTCGACACGTGACACATACAGACTCTGTGTAGCTTTCATTAGATGGTCATCTGATAAAAACTAAACAGTCTGTATTAAATACATACTTTTAAATACATGCACACAGAACAAGTGATTTGCTTTCTTAGCACTTAACAAGCTGTCGTTAATCACAAAATATATAATAAATAACAATATCAAAGTTTATCCCTAACATGTATTTGTATCAATCGAGTGAGGAACTAAGGACAACTCTGATTGTAACACATTGGTGACGCTTGAATGTGTGCCAACAGTTCTTATGTAATATTACGCACTTATGTAACAAAAAACTCGATCTGTCCTACTCTTAGTTCGAAAAGGAAAAACAACTTTACCTAAATACGCTTTCTAACCGGTTAGATTTTTTGTCAGACCTGATATACCGGAATTATTAATGTCATGTAGAAATAACTTTTTATTTTAAATAAAAATATGATTAATTATCAAACTTCTTTTTATTTTGTTAGTAGTAACACTTTTAAAAAAATAAATGCGCGTGAGTAAATTTGTAAAAATACTTTATATTTGATGTCTCCATGTTATTTCTTTACAAATAAACACGAACGATATAATTACATCTATCAACTTTAAGTTATCCAAATTGAGCGAAATTTGCGATTTCAGACATAAATAATTATCTTAACGTCATATTAATGAGGTTTTCAAAATCACAATGCAACGAAATGTTTGTGTTAAGAGCTATAAAGTCGCTTACATATCTAAAAAGAAAGATACTTACATATATGTATGTATGAGATAATATCATACTTCATGCAAAGAACAAACCCATCAATGATACAGATAGTTATGTGACGTGATAGATAATTAGAAAACAAAATATTTATTTATTCTTTCTTTTCCAGGTGCAGAAAATTTCAAATGCCCTGCAAAAGACGGCCAATATGAAGATCCCGTCCAGTGCGACAAGTTCTATGAATGTCGCGATGGTATTGCGACCACTAAGCTGTGCCCCGACGGTCTAATGTTCGACCCCACTATCAGGAAGATTAACAAGTGTGACCAGCCCTTCAACGTCGACTGCGGTGACAGGAATGAACTTCGTAAGTAAATAATGTAGCATATTATTTTAAACATACACGTAGGAAAGAGCTTAATCAATAAATTTCAAAAATATAATCAATAGTTCTATACATGGCTCGACGTTATCGTATATATGTTCTTGATCAAATCTGACAAGAACTTGCCGCTTTGTAGGTCCCCTTGCGGGAGTTTAAAAAGGGGCAATCACCTCAGAATTAGTAGTAGTTGTAGATAACTTAGTGAAAGGAGTTAACCTGTTTTAGTATTTTAGTAATAATTAACAAAGCTGTGTCAAGAGTTTGTAGAGAATTATGTGAACCTTCCACACCACAACATCAGGTCTCTATTGAAAATTGTTACTGCAACTATAGTTTAATTTTTATTAAATACGTATCTAATGAAATCCGTCTAGTATATAATTTTGTGTGACACTTGTATTTTAAATTACAAAAACAATTAATTTCGTAGTGCTAAATACTACATCATTAATATAGGATATAAGTTAGGTATTTAAAATGATATTATTCATTAACAATGCATAGATCGAATGCCTTGAGTTCGTTCACTACAATTTCTGTAAAGTGAAGGTATCCTGCCTACCTCTGACCGGCTAGGTCAGTGGTCAGTCCAGCGACTTTCTAGGCCAACTTGTACACGTGACTGATTTTTTAAAGCTGTACAATAAATGTTATAATTCTAAGACTTATAGTCTAGAGTCAAATATGGAAGCAAGGAAGCACGTGTTAATGTTAGTAGGTACATTTAAACATCGATAGAAATAAAACTTATAGTGTAACTAGAATAAATGATAAGGTAGATTATTTATAAAATCAAAGAAAAGAAAAATCGTAATATCATATAAAATCATGAAATAAATAAATATTAATCAACTTATAAATAATAGTCTATTAGATTTTTTAGGTCTTCAGCGACTCTCTTTTATAGTTTCTTTTACTTGTAAAGGATCCTGAGATTGGTATTTTATAATTACGACAAATATACGCAGTTTCATTGAAGTCTCGCCATAAAATGTACATATAAAGTCTGTGTTTATTGTACATAGGCGTGTGGAATGCAATGACTAAATGTTCGTGTCTTGGGTTTTAAGTGCAAAGTTACTACACACTGAGTTCATACGCCCCTGAGGACCTCTCTGTAGCAGTGTTATTTCAATAATTGATAGCCATAATTGCAAATAATTGCAAAGAGGCCATACTATGGCCTGAAAGTACGCGATTTCTATTACACATGTATTTTTTTCCTAACTAGCCAATAAAAAAATAATTCTGTAGAAAACTCTACCGTCTTGACTTTTTTAATGATTTCTATAAACAAGTTTCCCTAGATTCATCTCAGTCATTGGAGTAATATAAAATATAATATTTTGGTTTTTATTCAATGCATTGCAATAACATTGGATTCGTTTAAGAATTTTTTGTATCCGATTCTGCCTGGGTTCTCAAAAAAAACATTCCGATTGATGGATAAAAACAGAACCAAGATAAACCACAAGAATAAAATTTAATAATAATTATTAATATGGAGCGAAAGAGACTGTATCGAATTAATTTCCTCATTGATGGAATGCAGCTGTCATTTCCGATACTTAACAAAGAAGCAAGGTTAAACCGTGCCCAGATATTTCTAGTCGGAAAAGTAGCAATACCAGTTTCGATAAATAATTCCATTTTTTAAAAGCAGTTTTCAATGAACGACGTTTTGTCTTATGTCAGGGGTCATAGTAATTTATATTGAGATGTGCAATGGCTTAAGTTATGTATCCTTCATGAAACGCAATAGGTCAACTCACACATAAAGTATTTTCAAAATTTATGTTAAATTAGAAAGATGAGATGTGAGTTCCTTACGTACAACATAGGCTTTAATGGTTGACATGGTGACATTTCAGTAGGAATGCAATTATGTTCGGATGTCTCAATTTGCTTGGAATATTATTTCCATATAAAAGCTTCGGCCTTAAGTAGCAGGTCTAGAGAGTTTAAAGGATCAAAATGTTTTTTTTTATTTTTTATTAAACCAACCCTTAATGGGAGAATGCCACAAAAGGGTCTAAAGATGAATTTATTCTGCATTTGTAAATTATAGCCAACTTATTATCGCTTTCACGCGCCTTAAAAACTAGTTTCGAATGGTAGGGCAGATTGACCGAATCGGAACCACCTGTTTGCTGAATACCTTACTCACAGTACAACTATATTATTATAGCTATATTTGGCTATTATTAATGTTGTATTTTATATAAAACATTTTCCTCCAGAACCTGCCAAGGCCAACACCCAATGCCCCCGCCGCAACGGTTTCTTCGCTCACCCTGACCCGAGTGTGTGCAACATCTTCTACAACTGCATTGAAGGAGAGCCTGTTGAGGTCAAATGTACCGCTGGACTCCACTTCGACGAATACTCTGGCACTTGCGTGTGGCCCGACACTGTAGGCAGACAGGGATGCCAAGCCCAGGATAGTGAGTATAGTTGTTAAATATGTATGTTAACTATAACTACTACACTTCTAAAAAATCTCATTCAATATTACTTAAGCCCGCGTATCTTCCGGGCCACATCACAATAATTTTCTATCTCATTGGAGAGATTCTTACTCTTTTTATAGGGTAGGATGGGGTAAAACAAAAAAAAAAAACTTAACAACTTCTTCCAAAAAATTTAGGATAGTTAAAATATTTCATAATTTGTTGCCTTCTAAGCAACACTGATGCTTGTGCACTGATATTGATTTGAAACCAATCTTAAGTGGAATACCTGAGTGCACGTGCTACGAGACCACGATCGAGACTTACTGCGTTGTTGCATTGTAAATAATAGATTTATTAACAATTTCATTTTCCACTATTATCATTTTTTTTTTGAAAAAGCAGTTTTTACTAGAAAGTAGATAGTGGATTTGAACTTAAACTTTCATTTATATATCATCATACTTTGTTAGTGAAATTTAAAGGTATATAAAGGTGATATTTATCTTTTAACTATTTGTCGTGTATATATGTAAATGAAGAAACTGACAGACTGTTTCACTGACTCACCGATTAACGCACAGGTGAAACCGGTGTATTTACATAAATAATTATATGAATCTAAACATTCCAGAAAAAACCAAGGATGGTTTCGAATGCCCCAAGGAACAGCAAGTAAATCAACAAGGCCAGATTGTCGCCCACCCTAAGTTTGCCCACCCTACTGACTGCCAACGGTTCTACGTATGCCTAAACGGCGCCGAGCCCCGTGACCTTGGTTGCATGGTCGGAGAGGTCTACAATGAGGAGACACAGAGGTGTGATGCGCCCGAGAATGTGCGCGGATGGTGAGTTTTGATCTTCGTATGTCTCTAAAGAGGTAGTCTCTGGAGTTGTTTGTAACCATTTACGAGTATGTGTAAGGAAGAACAATAAATATTATTGTTACAATAATACTTGTACACCTAACATGGTGAATTGTGATAGATAGTACGTATTAACTATAACGTAAGATTTCCTACATTGTCTACTTTGTATCAAACATAAATGCATAATAGTTTTAATCAAATACCGGTTCCATTACTATATTTTAATAATATCGTGTTTAAAACACGAAATAATTAATATTATTATGTCCAATATCCCGAATCATTGAAATATATAGTTATAAATGTTTGACAAACACATGTTTAAATTATTATTTTTGTTTACAGCGAGGACTGGTACAAAGACTCAGAGGAGGCCGCGCCCGCGCTCAAATCGAGAAATTAAGCCTCTATAGTGATATGATACCATAGTTGTATGTTAAGACTTAATAAGTTAAATACATAATAAGTTTAAAACAATGTTGTTGTTTCTTTTTCTATATTTAAAACAGTATACGAACTTTTTAAGTAAAAGGTAAGAAATTTGTAATAGAGTAGTATTTAGGTAACCTCGTAATTTCTGAAGTGACCATTGTTCAACGTGACTTGATATTGTGAATATTTATAGTCAATTACAATAAATTCCAAAAGTCATATTAAGTTTGCATAACTTCTCTATTTTATACAAATATGATGACCGATTTATTTTTCAAAGTTAGTCACTAATCTCAATTTATATTTCAAAGCAAGTTTAATAGAATTACTAGATAGATGATAAGATAGTCTCAAAGTTCAGTTAATATTTGTACGAATAAGGTCTTAAGAGGATACTTACTCAACCAATGAAACTTAATTAATTTGCTTTGTTTGAACTCTAAATTAAATTTTTAAAGTGAAAACTTTTTTAGGCGCGTTGGGCATTTTTGAACAACAAACAAAAGAATATATTTTTGAGATGGAAAAAAACCATTAAACTTGCGACACTGTTACCGTTACCTCTGTATATAAGTATCTACATACATATATGGGCCCGTTTACACGAGAGTTGAAATACTTTGAAAATATTACTATTCAGAGTGTAAGTGAGTCGAAAATCATTGGAATTTTCTGCCAGAAAATGAAACTTTTTATACAATCAGCTGTCAAAGGTAAAGGTAATTCCCCGTAGGTAACGCATAAAAGTAATAACTACACGTGTATTCCGTGCAAATAGTTTACGTACACTACCACAAGTTAACGGCGGCACCAAGCGCTTTGGTTGTTTGATTAATTACATTGCAGTTTTTGACCGAATGCGGTATTTGTTAATTTGTTTCGGAGAAATGTTCCGTTTACTTATTGTGATATCATTTTTATCCAAAAAAAATAAAATAAAAAGCGATGAATTTTCCGGCCGAAAATTCCTATGATTTTCGACTCAGAATCATTGTCTGAATATAATATTTCAGTATTCGTTACGATGCCCCTTACACCTTGTATATAATACAAACATATATTGCATTTACACGTACAACATAGATACATATTCATGTCATTAAAAAAAAATAGAACAACAAAATTTAACCCAAAACCAAATCAACATCATCATCAACAGCCTTTAGTACTCCATTTGCTGGAAATAGGCTTCTCCTTAGAGAGGAGGTTTTGGCCTACTATACCATGCTGGCCAGACGGGTTGGTGTAGGGTTTGTGCTGTTGTCCTGCGTAGTATACTCCTTTAGCCGATTCTTAACCTAAGGGATGAACAGGAGTGGTGAAACTCCGTATTCTTAATCCGTCACCACAAGGAGAGTTTTCAGAAAATTAGTTATTCATTTTATTTCTTCAATACGCAATACTGCTTCATGAGTCAAGCAATTTTTTTACTAAAATCTGGGTAATAAAGATTTGACTTGACTTAACTTTCACTCTGAAACAAAGCCGCGTGTAATCTTTGTGTAATCTTGGGTAATCTTTGTGCTCAGAGATAAGTTTATTTAATTTAACAACTTTCTACTCTACGAATAACTCTCTTCTACGGATACTAATAAACTCTGTTTGCAGTATTTTCAAAGTTGCAAATAAGATACTTTTTTACACTAACCCAAAATGAAAAATGGTTTCCTTTTTCAAACAATGAATCAATTACTTATTATGTATGAGACGCAAATGTACAGGTATACTTATTCATTTGACACAGTATATTATTACATAATAACTCGTTGGAATATTAGTTAAATTTATTTGACATTCAAAACTAATTTCTTATTTGTCGAATACATAAAATGCTATTTATGCTAATCTTAACTCTGTCACCTTATAAAAAACTAAGGTCATTTATAAGATGCATGTAGTAATTATTGTTAGTTATAAACGCTACAAACGAAAATCCTAGGTTTATAAACTTTAATAAGATAAAACGAAGTATCATCTAAAGAATAAATAAATGGGTGTGTTACTGATAACATCGTAGACGAAGGTTGTGGCGTGCGTCAAACTCGTCAGCGAGTGGCGTCGCAGTCGGGGCTTTATTTATTTTATCCATGACTAAATTGTTGTTCTTCTTTGTTAGAAACTTGAACAAATTCAATTTTAAAATGCTTCAATAAGACAGTTAAACAATGGTGCTAATTCTGTTGTTCGAAAACTCTTCTGTTGTTCTAGAGATAGTTGTTCAAGAGGATGGTTTATATATTTTATATTTTATATATAAACCATCCTCTTGAACAACTATCTCTATTGGTAAAAACCGCATTTAAATCAACATGGCAAGAAGTGTCGGCAAATAGTCTTGTTACACATCTTTCGGTTTTGCTCCCATCCGCTCAGAACGCGCGATAAGCAACTTCGTTCAAAAAAAAATTGTTATTAATTTGAACGTTTTTTTATGGTAAAAGTGTGAATGAGCGGACGGGTCACCTGATGGTAAGTGACTTCCGCCGCCCATGGACACCTGCGGCTCAAGAGTCACAAGCGCGATGTCGCCCTTTGTGTTTCTCCCCAGGGTCAGGGGAGAGGTAGTTTAGGCTCTGGTAACCTCTCTCACTCAGTGAAAAGCAACGAAAGAACTACATAACACTGACTTTCCACTCCGGTGGGGCCGAAGCATGGCACTCCCACGGTAATGTTTTAAAAACTTAGTTACAGGTAGTCGTTGCGATGTAGTGACGACGTCTAAGACAATAAGCTTTCAAACATCAGTTTCTACTGCACTGAACTGATTTTTGAACACATGATGTGTGAGTATAATCTTGGAGCTTGAACCTCGCGTGATAGCGCGGACTGACATTTGGATTTATTAGATACATGCATATTATACGAATTTAGCTTTTGTGCATTTAAAAAGTCTATATATAGTAGTTTTGTCTCTTGCGATTTTTGCCTATGACAATTTAAAAAGTAAGATGAATGATTCGGAGTACCAAGCTCATTAAGTACATAGTTGATCTAACAACACAACTTGTAATACGTTGTAATAGAATATGTACTATGATCTAAATAATAATTAAACGTCTCTAAAATCTATATTATCTAACTAAATTGTAATAAACTTTATTTTTTAATTTTGCACCGTTAGAGGTAGTATTTTTTTCTTTTACGTAAAGAAGTTCATAAAAAAAGGAAATGGTTAACATAAAAATTGGTGTAATCTTTATATCTGTTCGGTGCGGATGCTAAAAAGAGACATGAAATTATTTTGATGTGACCGTGTGCATCTAATTGGTTTAAATCCTGTTGTATGCTGTAATGTCACCTATTAGTCAGATGATCACAGTATTTTATGAGCAAAACTTGTTTAGTTTTGTATTACGCAATTCAATTAAGAAATTAAACTGTTTCTACTATGTACATATTATAATGTATATTCTAACCTATTACATTTGACTTTCAGTTGACATTTATTTGACCTTTATCCAGTCGCTGTCAATGATCGTACGCTTATATAAAAGTTGTTTTCCTTAAATGATCCCGATGCAACCTTACTTCATTATTGATAATATTGAGAGAGGCAACATTTTCGTATTAATATTTATATTAATATTTTAGAAAATTCTTTAAACTGTGTTTGGCAATTAATTTTGATATACAGTACTGTATATTTATAAAGTTTTACGAAACGTTATTTATTAGTGATTAAACATACACACTTTGACGACATTTGTTGCATAACACCGCAGTAGAGTTTCTATTTAAACTAAGCATGATATTGGTTCTACTTGTATGTATTTTGTTCTTAGTATTCTTATGATATGTTAAAAAGTGTGATATGTATATTTCTTAAATATTAAATAACATTTTCAATTGTCAAGTAATAATAATATGACAAGGTCATATTATGGTCGAGTCCACAACCCTTAAGTTTTACTACTTAGACAATTCCTTATAAACTATATTCTTTTTTCACAACCAATCTTCAATCTTATTAACTTATTACATAATTCCTAAATGGTTTCAGTTTTTATAACGGAGTATAAAGCAACTTATGTATTTCATAAAAAAAGGTTACAAAGCATTTTTATATCCAATGAGATATATACACAATTTGAAATTTTCGTTTACACTTTATGCTTTTAACACTAAACAAAGTCATAACTCAAACTCAAAATTTCAAAGACCATAATTCAATACCCAAAAATACATTAAGTCGATTGCAAAGGTCATCGACCTCATGATGTTGTCCAATCTAAACTCATTCTGGTTTTTTTAATGGCCTCGAAATGCATTCACCTTGTAAACTGGAAGACCTCAGGTTACCACGGAATGTACTTAGGGTACGTGAAAGACAGACCTTGAAAAATTGTTGGTCGACACGAAATTCAGTCGAGCATTTTTAAACCTTGTTTAAACATTTTGCGTAGAACCCTAACGTCATCAATCTATAAAACAAAGCTTTTATTACTATTTTGGTTTAATACCCAGTAAGAAAATCTGCGGTTGAGTTCTTCCACCTAGAACAATTAGGATGCTGAGGTAAGGGAATTTATTAAGCGAAAACAATGATTAAAGGTGGTAAAAGTACTGTGTAAAATAAATCATTGATGATATAAATACTAACTAATCGTATCGTATGATATAAGAATAACTATCCGTGTGGTGACGGATTAAGAATACAAATTGTCACCACCCCAATTCATCCTGTGGGTGTCGTAAGAGCCGACTAAGGGAGCAAACTAAGCAGGACAACAGCACTGCAAAGAGAAGGAAAACTTGAAACAAACCCTATACCAACCCGTCTGGCCAGCGTGGTATAGTAGGCCAAAACCTCCTTTCTAAGGAGAGGCCTATGTCCAGCAGTGGACTAGTATAGGCTGTCGATGAAATGATGATGATATAAATAATAACAATATGTATACAGTATATACAATACGTATACAGAGTCCTTAAAAGGCACATAAAAGTTTGTCTTCCTAAGATGGTTTTGAACTATTTTAATATAAGAGAGCTATAATCAAACTACGCAATTATTTAATTAATTTTTAATGTAAATTACTAATTAATGTAATTCGTTCTAAATCTAATCTTATTTCCACACACAAACAAAAGACATTCTGATTAAAAAAAGATTCGAGGTCCGATGGTTTATTAATCAATGCAAATTTTTCTGTTACCACTTATCCATGTCACTTAATAAAATCAATACAATCAATCAATTCATAATTTTCTGTCATTTAATTCCATAAATATATTTATTCATATTCTCTCCGTATTCATATTCATTGACAAAAACAATGCAAGCAGTATTGACTTTTTACTATAATTTTGATTTGTATATGAATAGAGGTAAACAGTTGGTAGACTTATATAAATACACATATAGTTACAGGTCAAGCGTGAAATAACTAACAGTTACTTCTAATATAAGTATTTAAAATTCATAAGGTATAAAAATTAAAATTACCTCATACAGAAGTATTTAAAAGAATGTAAACCTATTTTTTTTTCATAACAATTTTATAATTACTATTTCATTTTTTATTACATAATTCTTTGTGTTTTTACTTTTAATACGAGTAGTATAACAGCTTCAAAAAAGTGGAGTGTGTCAAAAATAACATCACCCATAGTATGTAATAAATATATTTACTGCTTCCCTTATAAGACTTAAAGAATCACTATTTGATACTTAACCAATTCTGAAATTTCGTTTCAAACTACATATTAGTCTATATTTAAGTAAAATGACTTTAAAACCCAGACACATTTAAATTTTAGACGAATTTTTAAGGTTTAAAAATGTGGTCTTTTTGTGTGAAAAACATGAAATGTGAAATACTTATTTTTCACACGTGAGAAAAATAAATTCTACATACGGGCGTATGTAGAATTTATTTTTTTCTAAACGTATATGTATATCTTTTGCGTAGACAAATGTTAGTATATTTATATTTTAAATCTCATTTATTAGAATGTGAATCTTAATTCAATACAGAGAAATACAAAGTGAAAACTTGATATTTGACAAGAATCAATTTTAACAAGCTGTATAATATATTGTATCTATTATAAGAGAATCGTAGAAAGTGTAAGCATTATAAAGAAGTAAATGCCCTCTAACATTTTATACCTAAATATTTGTATGTTCACACAGAAATAATATAATAGACTTGTGGTTTTGCCCAACCATATTAATACAACAAAAATTCAGACTACTATTGGATTGATGTTACGTTATACAGAAGCCAAGAATGTGGTATGATCTAAAACCACAAAATATTCCTTTTTTTCTAGTGAGAAAGGTAAAGATTACGATACGATTTAATGATAGCAAGACGAATTAGATTTATTAACTTGAACAGTTAGTAATTAGCGTGTATTGCAACAAGATATAATCTAGACGTATATCGTTAACCACAATAACATAAACTTACTATTATGTTGAATTAAACAATCTGTTTAGGTGATTTCTTTTTTGTTTCTTTTGACAATCACGTTGAATTCTTTTTATTGGGTTCTTGTAAAGTTTTAATGAGTTTGAGATATGTTTCTAACATTAATTATAGGATTATGACATACAAACATTCGGTTGAAATTAGTGCTTATAATAAATTCGAGGTATCGATCGAGACCGGACCGGAGGATCGGACTTTGGAACAAAGTTCTTCCTCCAGAGGGTTTATCACTGATAATGCACAGAATAATAGGCTATGTGATTGTAGAGAATTCAATTGATATTTTTAAGCAGAATCTTTCATTGCAGGGTCTAGCAAACCGAAGCTAAGCCATGCTTTCCGCTCTTTCAGGGTTAAACAATGAAAATGATGAATTCAAGATATATGATAGACTTAACTATATTTAATAAAGCAAGACTACCTTGTCTTTAACCTACAATCATAGCTGTAGCGACAAGTAACGAATAATTAAAATCTATAACATATTGTCACATTAGGCACTCCATCATATTCTCGCTGAACGATTTCCCCATGTGTCAATCAGACTTCTCAAATCATGCCTAAAATTTCAATATGTCAAGATAGTCACGACTGCTGTTCACGAGTTGTTTAATAATTTAAGAGTACGAGTACCTCTGAGTTATGCTTAAAGTAGTTTATTATGTTTCGAGCACAAATATTATTTTATATAATTTTGCATGAGCCAATTTTGAATAGACAGCGTTTGGTAAACGCTGCATCAGCAGTTAAAAAACCATCAGATTTATACCACCAGTCGAAGTGGCCACCTAACATGCGGAATAGATCACCGAAGGTTCCGAAACGGAAACCATACACATATATACCTGTGAATACATTATGGTGGTGTAACATATTAGTATCATGATCAACAGTGAAGGACAGTGATCTTATAAATATTTCCAAAGAGGTTGTTTTCAACCGATCTTGTTAGAAGTCACTGTAATAAAATGTGAAATTTAGGGATTATGAAGGGGATATTATCGGTCTCATAATCCTAATAAAATATTAAGAGGGGGAAATAGATTCCACGACCTGGTGACATGAGCGAGTATTTCACTGCAGTAAAATCCCACGTCAGTTGTTCTTTTGTTCATTGCCATTAGTTAGAGTGTTGGTTATTACCTACCCAGGTATGATGATGACCATTTTTTATGAACAGATATGTAGCTGTTCATAAAAAATGAAATGAAGTATCCTATCTTTTTTCTGGAATCGATAATGCTCTATGCTATCTATCCATAGCTGTGAATGTTCTGAGATACATTTATTTATTCGAAGAATTATCGTCGATTTCACAAAATTGTCGTCAATAGTTGTTTTTTTAATAATAATACTCATGTTTGCCTGTCCAAAATCTTGAGCAAGCAATAACTGGCCATGCCTGAGGGTCGGCTTCATTGCTCCTTACTTTATTATTTTAAACCCATTAGGATTTGATTTAATAACCGTTTTAGATAGTTTCGACTAACATATTAAAGACAACTTATAATTAAAATGAAGTAGCAATCGGTGGCTAGGTAGTTTTTGTTGATTGCAGTTACTGTAACAGATACGAAGCTTTAATTTCGAAATTTAAGTTGGATGGAAAAAAAAAATGGAATTGAGTAACCGGATTTTTATAAAAGATAAAAACTATTCTACTGTTCTAATTTTAAATATATATCATAATTGTATTTATCTATAAGTGAATAGACAAGATAAAAGAGTCAACACCTATTTTCTACTATTTTAATTCGACGGGTTTTAGTGAAATCAAAATATTAGATATTTTTTATACATATGTAAAATATTACATTGTAAAATTGCAAAAACAACAAAAAGCTAAGTTGACATGTTCTGTACTGAAGGTCGACATTACGAGAGTCAATTACTAACTAAGCCAAAACATTTGAAACTTAATGAATTATTGTTGAACATCGCTCAACAGGCGATTTCTAATCAAACCACCTTAGTTGCTGATTACAGATTGCAATATAAACTTGTTTATTGATAGCTCTATTTTTTGTATAGAGTAATAATATTTTATTTTTAACGAGTATATATGTGTTTAGAGGAAAATAGAGTCGTGGTGTAGGTCAGAGTAGTTAGAGAGGAATTTACATTGTAAAGTATGATGTCACTGCTCCTTGATAATATGTACAGAAACCCTTTTCATATTGTTGCATTATTCTATTGCATTCAAAGCAATAAATATTTATTATGAAGTCTATTTTTAGAGTTAATTGGATTTACAATTGAAATATATAAATTACTAGCTTTTGCCTGCGACTCCGTCCGCGTGTATGTTGGTTATCGCGATAAAGTAGCATACATTACTCGCTGATAATGTAGCTATCCATTGGTGAAAGGATTTTTAAAATCGGTTTAGTGGTTTAGGCGTGAAAGCGTAACAAAGAAACAAATTCACTTGATTAAAATGAAAGGATGACGATAACAGTATTTTTCATTATTCGGGCCCATCGAAGTCTGCGATACGTTATAAAAGAGAATTATATATACGACTTCATCAGTGATAGTAAAATAACTTCAGTCGTGAATCTCGTATTCATTTGGGTCTGGTCATTATTTTTAGAGAGGAAAACAATCACTCAAAGCCTTTTACGGAGTTAAATGTTTTATTAAAATGCCAAACAATTCATTGCGAATCGTTTTAATATTTCTTTTAACGGAAGGACTGTCTCAAGGGCTCTTGGTAACATAATTTATTGAACTTAAAACAACCTGTTTTGTGCTCTCTCATTCTGAGGATCGTATTGAACGTTAATTTGGTAATCCGATATTAATGCCTGTTCCATGACCTTTGATAACTTCGCGTTGTGCAAACGGAACGTATAAAAGAAATAATGTTTAAAGATATTTGGGTCACGCATATTTTTATTGTAACATTCGTTTTTAATATATAACAAAGCTATTATCCGGGGATTATTTAGGTTAATAAGTATAAGTGACTTTAAAGAAGAAATACCAACAACCGCATCCTGTTCAAACAATTGATTTGAATACTTCAAATTTAAATTTTAAGTCGCACAATTACGGTTCACAACCTCTTTTAACGTTGAAAATTAATTCTATTATTTGTACAATTTTATGGAACAAATTTTAAAAATGTGTTTTGTGTATATTTTTAAAAATTATGGACTGCATCTTATAGTGGCGTTTTTATTTCAAAAACAGTTATTATAATATCTAGAGAATCTCAAACACTTCTGTTGCTGTTCTTTTTTTACCCGGAAACAAAGATAATCATACTCTACGTTTGTCGTATTTGTTCCAAAACAATAGCGAGTCTATAATCCTGTTTTTAATAATATTATTCTTTGTTTTCTTTTAAACCAAGATTCTTAATTACGAAGTAAACATCATTAAGCGTAGTTCAGTGTAAAACTTAATTGTATTTATCAAATGAGATGATCATTGCATATTTTTGTATGTAGGTATTTATTTCGATAGTTAGTAATAATAATGTTTAATTTTCACCACAATATTTCAAGTATTTACAAATATTAAGCTTAGTAAGTAATACAAGTAATAGTTACGAAACAAATCTATACTAATATTTTAAAAGAAAGATTTTAGCAGTCTATGAAGTCTGAACCACTGAACCGATTTTTATAATTGGTGATCTACATTTAATGGTCTCTCCAATTATAGGACGGCCATATGGGTACACGAATCTAGTCGTTTCGAGATACTTCAGTCTCAGTTCCGTTATCCCCTATTCTGATTCTCTCGTCCAATTTGTTTTGCTTATTTTATTTCAATTTTAACTTTTACCTTTGGCCCAAGAAAAAACAATTATAATTTAAAGGAATGTTAGCGCCTGCAAGCAGCAGGAAGTAAAAAAAATATATAATCTCAAAATGCTTTGCAATCTTACGTATTACGGCGCAGATAAAAAATAAATTTTGATGATTACGATATCAAAACAAGAAAGCAAACATAGCATAGCCATTAAACGTTCAGTGTTGGGGATAAGGCTCTCGAATTGATTATATATTATTGATAACTTACATTAAAAGCATAACTGAGTCTAGATTCCAACAACGCAACATAACCATTGCAATCTTTCACAACAACTAGTTGTACCCGCCTAGTGTCGTAGTTCGATGTTCATTTATTACACTTATACTTGACTAGCCGTGCTACGGTTTCAGTCCAAGCAACCTACATGTATATATTACCATATAAAATAAACTGGGTAAAATAGTTGTTACACTTAAGTAGTTAAAACGTTCATTGATATATTTATTATATACAGCAAGTTTTTAATTTCCAATATAAACTGAGCTGTTATTAAATATATTTTCTGTACCATGAAAGGACAACACATGTACTGGACATATAAAATATATTTTTATTTAAAAAAAAATATTTTTTCTGAGGTGTCTGTGTGGTGACGGATTAAGAATACGGATTGTCACCACCCCCATTCATCCCGTGGGTGTCGTAAGAGCCGACTAAGCGAGCAAACTACACTGGACAACACTGCAAACAGAAGGAAAACTCGACACAAACCGTATACCAACCCGTCTGGCGATCATGGTATAGTAGGTCAAAACCTCCTTTCTAAGGAGAAGCCTATGCCCAGCAGAGGACTATTAAAGGCTGTTGATGATGATGATGATTTATTTTCTCAGATAATATAAAACACGTTACAAATTTATATTTTTATATCATGTAAAACGTTATTGTTTTATTTGATTCAAATATACTGATGCTGCTCCTCCAAACCAGGCGAGTGCGTTGTTGTTTAATAATGTTTTTGATGATGACAAATCATAGCATTCTGCACTAATTTTTCATATAAACATTGCGTATTTGTTTAGAACTTGTAATAGGATCATTGATGATTATTATAGCGATTACATTTGTTATCAAAACCTCCTATCCAAAGAGAGGTCAATGTCCAGTAGTGGACTATTAAAGACTGATGATGATTTTGATGACGTTTGTTATTGAATTGCATCAGCAATAGTTTTTTTTTTAGTTTTGGTGTACTGTTTGTTGAGATAATTATGATAGTTCATTATTAGCTCATAAGTTCATATAACATCTTCACTTCCTTTATCATGCAAACTAATCAGTGAAAGGATGTGTAATATTTGCAATAAAAGTTGATCAATATGTTGTAACATGTAGTGGTTTTAATTATATCCGTGATAGGATATTATGCTATAATGTTCCAGAATATGATAGTTTGAACTTATGATGTTTTGTAAATCAATTTTGAATAGGTTTATTATGTCTACATGCTGAAATGCTTGATACTTTTGGTATTTTTTTTAATAACTCCCGGACTAGGCATATTTACCGTGTCTGAAACAAACAAAAAGAACATCTAGACTCAGAATAATAATTTGTGGGTCACACAAAGTGTGATCGAACGCAACAACACTCAGCCCAGTAGGAAGTTACGAGGGGACCCCTTAAACCACTAAGCCATCCCTGCAGTCGAGGAGAAGACAGTGGAGAATTTACAGAAAACTCAAAATACGTAGTTAACGTACACTTAAATACGTAGTTAACGTATTTAAGTGGAAATTTGATTATTTCTATTGTTGAAGGTGGTGGCGCCAATGAATTCCTCAACATGAACATGACTATTAGAAAACGGGGGTAACTTGCGAATTGCTAAAGCTGAATGATTTTGAGTCTTAACCACCAGTTTCTTAGTCTTTTCAGAGGATGTGAGCTTTCTAATTTTTATATTTTCTAGCTTTGCCCGTGGCCCTGACCGAGTCTATATCGGTTATCTTGGTTAATAGGAGACAATATCCTTCCTCAAGAATCAAAGTATGTCTATGCCAAATTTATAGATAAAATCAGCTCAGCGGTTTAGCTGTGAAAGCGTAACAGACTGACAGACTGATTTACTTTCTCATTTATAATATTAGTATACTAGGACAAAGTATATTTTAAGACGTAAAAAAGATGTTATCTAATATAAAATAATAATAATTACTCTAGGCCATTATTCTTCTTATAAAAAATGACGTAACTAAAGACACTCAAACTCTCTACACTTATATGCAAAGAACTCTATCTACGAGTATATCGATATCAACAATATTTAAATAATAAAAATAAATTGCGAAATAACTGAATTCTGTATTATATGTGCAATAAATTACACCAGCTAAAGATTCAAAGGTCACACACGATATTTACTAAATGAGTCTTAAAACTCAACTATTACATGTGCAGTTTTCGCTAATCACCATTTAAATTACATTAACATAATAAATTAACAATAAAGGCACTGAAAGGTCACACTTAAAAATTATGAAAACTAATTTTGAAATTAGTGCAATTGTCATAGTCCTTCAAAATTTTACATTTCATAATAATATTATTGTTTATTATAAATTTGCTAAATGTTCACGTACTTAATCTCTGCTAATATTATAAACCGCTAAACCGATTTCAATGAAATGGACTTTTTATCTCGAGAACCGACGTACACGCAAGCTACAGGCAAAAGTTGGTATACCATAAATCATAAGGGCTTATATTATTGGATAGTTCGATAGAACTCATTGGTTAATAACTTGGAACAGCTGGTTTCCTGGTTATTACTTACTTTTTTTTTGGTAACGGGGTCGAAGATCCTCATGGATGTCCTTCGCCCAGTGGGTCCGGTTGCCCAAAGGGTCTGTCGGACTCTTACCGACAAAAAACCACCTCGGTGTTCCTCTCGCAACGGTTGACGAGACCCGTCTCACCCAAGACGGGTCTCGTCACCCGTTGCGATCGTCACCCTTCGCACGGTCGTCTAAAAGCGCACACAGAACACTGTGAGCTGCCTCTCAGGCCTGTATCTGTTTGGACGTCGAATTATCCAAAATCGTCGCCCGCAGGCCACTTCCTAAGGTGGCCGGAGATCAACGAATGCCCTCTGGCGCCCGGTGCGCCTTCTGCGGGTAGAGACAGCGGAGCTGCCTTCTCTCTCCCATCTTGCCACTTCCTTTGTGGACATCACATGTTCGCAGAAGGAAGTGACGACACCCACTATCTTACCTTAACTACTTCATCATTATCATCAACAACCCTTAATAGTCCACTGCTGGACAGAGGCCACTTCTTACAAAGGAGGTTTAACTACTTAAATATAGGATGTTTTTCTTTTGTTGTGATGTGTTATGGAACTTGTAGGAAAATATAGGAGAGAAGAAGGGATCGAACTCCCTTCTTCTCCTGCATAAATAAACAATAATAATTAGACTTAATTAGGCAATACCGTATCCTTGTGTTGTAAGCTTTCTATTGATTTCTTATATTTTTTTCGTGCTGTATGTGTATGTTGTAAGATATTTAAGCCAGTCATGGAACTTGCTGGCGCCACACTACTAAGGACCTTTTCACACTTAGTAAATAAAGCAATTACACTGCTCAAAGACAGAACGAATCGAAAACGAGAAGAGTAAAATGTATGAAACTGTATACGAAATAGATTATGTAACATAAGAAAAGTGTTTTAGAACTGTTACTACTTTATTCCATCAAGGGCCCTTCTGTTAATTTTACAGATTTTTTAAACTTAATAAAAATATTGAAAAATAATACTGAAACAAAAAAGGGACGGTCCTCCGAAACGAACAGGTGTCCATGGCTTGTGTCGCGGCCTGACATTTCATATTAGGTAGTTGTATGTATACTAATATTGTATGTAATTAGCGTGAGAACTTTCATAGGACGATGAAGGATTAGTAATTACTCCGTAGTACGGTGTGTCTTCGTTGTATGTCGCTACATGTTATTGTACCTACTTAGAAATAATTCTTCGCAATTGATGATCTAGTAAGAATAAGAATTAGATATTATTTCTTAATAAATTTAATTTCTTCTTCAAACGTACTCTACGTAAGGCCAAGGGATCGAGCCGATTGGAGATGTTTGGGCTATTCATTACATTTATGTAGTTCCTACATTACGTTTTACATTCATCAAACATACTTCAACTAAATTGCCGGATTCACCAGTAAATAGTTATAAATATGACAGATAAAGACATGATACGTAACATAAAGAGAAAAACCAAAGGTCATATGTAACTTATTACAGCCGCGGATAATTGTAGAGAAATTTTACTGTGAAAATAACTACTATTAAATGCTAAAACTTTCAATGAAACATTCACCCATCCAATTATAATTTGATAGTATATGGTAATTGTGAATTGATTACTACACGAATACATAATTAATTGTTATGTAGTTTATACATTTTATACCTTACTTATTTAGGATTCAGACAAAATTCTACATACATATGTAGGAAGGTACGAATCTTTGAGACACGATTTTGAATCTTAGATTTGAATAATTCGAGTCGAGATTGTTCAATCAGAAAGTTAATGCTTTAAAAATTAGAAGCAGAGTAGTGACCGTAAATGCTGCTGAAACTGCGGAAAAGGCTTTCTTATTCTATTGGCCATCCTACTCAAGTGGATTTAATTGGTATTGTAAATTAAGAAAAAAAGTACCGACACACAAATAACAAAAAATACACAAATCGGAGCCGAATGCCTTAACGCCGAATCTAATTTAACAAACCCTCTAGCTATTCTATAATGTTTAGGCATTATTTTGGTCATTCTTGAGTTTAAAATATACAAATGTATCTTATTGTTTATTAAAGAGTTCAAGTAACGTTGATTAAAGTATCACGATTTGTTCATATGACCAAAGCCTTACTAATCATGAACACGCAACGTCGGGTCTCGTGTCTAGTTCACAATGCCTAGACCAGTTTGCGATAGGTATTTTGTAATCCAACTATAATTGTTCTAATGTTGCCTAATATTATTTATCATTAGCACTTTATCTGTATATGTATTTATTTTTGACGAAAATATTGTCACTTGACATTATTACAAAAGACTTTTGTTTTAGGCGCCGGATAACACAGGAACACGTTCATGCTAGAGAGAAGATCAGAAACAAGTAGTTTGAATAAAGTTTAATGCGAATTAAATACCTTTACAAAATCTGTGTTAATAACAAATCTAACAGTTAATATATTACAAACTAAGCTTTACTTTGAAAAAAGATAGGCTTCTACTTAGATATACATATGTATTTAATCTAAATGACCTATCAAATTATTGTTAACTTAAACTTTCTTGTTTCTTGTTAATTTCCTTGAAATGGCTTCTTAAAACTAGCTCGCTATAAATCATGCTGTAAGTTTTGCATTGGCAATATTTAGCTGGTAAATTATCAATAACACTGTCTGATGCCAAACTGGATACAGTTCGTATTCTAACACTATGGTATATACTATGGTATCAGACTTCTGTTTATAATATTTATATGTCACTAAATTTATACATATTAATTTGGATAAAGTACACACAAGACACAGAATAAAAAGAGCGTATGAATCACAAAACCATTTATCCGTGATTAAAATCACACCTACGACCTGTGGTTTTAATAGCCAGGTTAAGCACTAAACTAAGATATCTGTCAAACCATTCAATGTCAAAAAAAGAACTTGATACAAGGTACTCAGAACTTTAATATACTAAGTACAAACACTGTGAGGTCGCATAAAACAATGAGGTGCACGTAACGTTATGTACGTTATGAACCTTACCCCATTGTATTATAGGAACAATATTTAAGCTTACTATTAATTTAAGACCATAAATATTTAAAAAGTTTTAAGAATTGCTTTAAATGTTAATATTATGGCTATTAGCATGCAATATGTTCCTTCAATATCTGATTAAGAACCAAATGACATTTATTTCCATGAAATTGGCCTTGTTGCCGTCATTTCCGAAGTTGTCGCTTCAGTCTCAGTACTTCGACAAGACGCCAACATATGTGGTAAGTATATGAATAAGTAATGCTACAGGGTGACAATGGTGCTTATACCTCCTTTATAACCATATTCACAGTAATAACAGTGCACGCGGTTAATATGAGTGCACCGAAATTGGAATTATGCATGTGAAAAATCGCGATGCAAGCTTATGCAACGCTGAACACACATCGCTTTTTTATGTAGGATAATTTTAAACTTAATTCTCGAAGTCAGAAATCTTGCAATGGATTTCCGCCTCATTTATCACTTTCAAAATTAAACAAGTATTGTTAAAGAGCAGCTTAGCTTTTTAAAACCTTTTTTCTAGTTTCTATTAAGAAAATTGAGAGTCAAGGGTTTTTGTAGTAACATTGCGTATCGTGTTACTGGTCAACTTTTTTCGATTATCAGATAGGTGTTATCTATATACTCGTATCACCCAGAATAAACAAATAACCCACGTCACTCCTCGATATATTAAATATTTAATTAAAAAAGTTACCAAACTCAAAGTGCCTTAATCACGAAATATTATAATAACCTGCATTCTTTACCCTCCCTGAAGATCCGCCTTCCAGACACAATAGGGACAGGGACCAGGGACAATAGGAGCAACAAGACAGTATTCCCTTAAAAAATAGACTCGAATAATTGAGTAAAACAGATAAAAAAGTTTTCTCCTTTTCTAATCGCTTAAAAATCGAATCACCTTTCTATCTTGTCGCGTCACGTGTATTGTAACAAATTAGTAGGATTAATCTGTAAACTAAAAAAACATTTCTATTTTCATAACGTCTTGATTGAAGAACTTTATACTTAAATCTCTTGTACTGAAAGGGTTATTACAGTTTACTAGAGAGCCCCCCTATACTTGCTTTACTTATAAGCATATTAAAAAAAAATAATAAGACGGAACCTCACTGCCAGAAGTTAAATCCTCATAAAAGCAATTAATCAATGTAATAAGATAAACAATTACAGTGTGTACTATTCAAATGAACATCAAATAGACTCCGAACACAATAATTGACCGTGAATCTATTATTTTCGTTAGTCATAGATAATTATCTTAACTTTCTTTCACTTTCGTCGCAGCTATTATTATCGTGCGTGGTGTATTAAGTTGCGTCCGCGCAAGCTACATCAGACCTGAGTGCGCGCGCAATACACACCAACCTTCGAAACGAATCGCACGTACCAGCGGTTAACTAATAATTATATTCCTTATAAATACTACCTCAAAATAAATTAAAAATGAAAAGTTTACTATTTTTCGTCGGCTTTGTAGCATTCGGTAAGTGTTTTTGTAATTTTTATTTTATTATGTACAGTTTAAGTGTTTAGCTACTACAAAGTTTTAAATTATAAAGAAGTAACGGTTGTGCTTCTAAAGCAGTTTAGTGAATAACCTACCTTAGAAATAAAGCTTATTAGAGTAACTTTATTTGTCAATGTTAAATTTTGATGCCAGTAATTTTGCCCATATCCTGTTTATTACCTTTCTGTAGCAAAGGCACAATCTGCACTGTACCTGATTTAGTCATACAGTGATACAATTTAGATCTAATTTCGCAAGTCCATTGAATGACTCAATAGATACAAAAACTGGGTTGACAATAGCCCGTCATGTTAGATCAAATTATCTCACAACGTGTCTCAAATGATTACAGACTTGATGCGATTGTTGTAAAGTTTTTTTTAAGCGTTTGAATTGTTACAGACGTTGATTGTTGATGACAGTGTTGTTTTTTTTTTAAATATACTGACAATAAAATAGAAAAAGAATCTTTCTATTGGCAACTTGGAAGTTAATGTTATAAGTTTTAAATAATTATTTTGTGCTTCTAAATGTTGGAGTTAATAGGTAGGTGGCATATCTGTCGAAGGCATTTGAAACTTTTCATTATAGTTCCTTCAAATAATCTCTTAAATTTAAAACAAGTTTAGTAACAGAGTGTGTAATAATAGGTTTATGATTGCATAAAGGTAAAATTAAGTTTTGCATGTACTAACTTGAAAAGTCCGGGAAGTCTTAATATACAGATATTACGCTTGCCTTTTAAAGTTACATAATTAAACGAGAACTGAACAAAATTTTGAACGGACTTAAAAAAATGAGGATGCTCTCATATTGATTGTTTTTTTCTGTTTGTTACCTCAGAACTTCGTCATTTACGAACCAATTAAAAAAATCTTTTTTTATTTGTTTCGGAGCCATTCCAATTTGACGAACGAAAAAACTCCCCTGAAGAATGAAATATTAAAGAATGAGAGATATAGTTTACTACAATTCCTCACGATTGTTTTTTTAAGCTAGTAATTTGATTTATTAATTTATAAAAATTTATGGTAGCATTTTTCTTTAATATTTGTGCACAATTCTTTCATTTTTTTTAATGAGAAAAATATTTGTATGCATTAATAGTGTTTTTTTTACAAAAAACATATTTTAAGTATCTGTTGTTTTTCATGTTCTAAAACCCATAGTACTAGCTGTGCTTAGTTTCGTATAATTTGTAGACAGTTTCGTATAATTTGTAGACAGTTTTGTGTAATGTCCCAAGATATTATTACTATTTAACCATTACTAATTAGCGTCTAAAAATAAATAATTTTAGTATTAAATCGTTGTATCGAATGTATTGAGGTAGGGAGTGTTCTCCTTTCACCTAACAAAATGAATATTCTGTGCTCCGGTAAATTTACTTAATATGTGTTGCAAGGGCATGGAAACGAAGCAAAATTTTCGAAACATAAGTCACGTTTAGGTATGCGTAACTTGCTCCACAGTAATTTGCATGCTAAAGAAAATATAGTGAAACAGCTATTTAACTCTACCTTCAGACTATCTCTTTAATATCGTCCCTAAAATGTATACCATTCAAGTAATATAATTTTAAATTAAAAATATTTTTACGTGTGTAAATCTATACTCTATAAAAATAAATAAAATTGAAGTGTTTGTTTGTAATGTCAAAATAGTGGGTTTTGTTTATGATCACACGGTTATTTGCACGATACCTATGCTTAAAAACCAGTTTAATTTTATTTTGTCAATCTGTCTGTTTGTTCGGGGTAATCTTTAAAACACCCGAACCGATTTTGATAATGTTTTACTAACAGGTCGCTGTCTATGTAAGGAGTATCATAGGCTATTTTTCCTCTGAGAAAAACCCTATGAAATTTTGCCTGGTCTGTACTACACCACGGGTCGCTGTACCAGCTAGTTTTTAATAAAAACCTACGTATTCTCTTTGCAGTGTTTGTGCTTCCGTTGTGCATGCGTATTTAGAATACAAAATGTGAATCATTGCACCAATTCTCTTTATACAGATAGTATATTCAAACGGTACATATTTTTACAAATAACTTAGCGGTACTAGCCGCTAAGTTATTTGTTTTTTTTTATAGATGATTTCTAGTCGTATTCAGACTAAGATCAAGGTCATGTACGATCTATAAAGAAACAACACGATATGTGTTTGAGTCAAATTAAAATAGGAATAACAGTTAATTTGAATTGTGTCGAATTTAATTAAATATTTAAATGGTATCTTGGTTAGTAGATCATATATTCTGCTGATGATTCCGAGATAACAACAGCATACAAAGCTACCTAATAATAAAGAAATTTTATTTTCTAGATTTATATGTAAATAGTGGACTACAAATTCTAAAAACTAGATGAAATAAAAATAATGTGTTCATTCATATAACTGTAATATTTTAAGTGTCTATTTGTTTCAAAATGCATTTTACTGATCTCAATATGCAGATAGGTCTTCATTATTTTGACTGCTTCTCGAATTCTTCTTATCGAATCGTCTGAAATTGTTTATATAGTAATTATAGTGAAATTTATTGTTTCAGTTAGGTTTTGTTTCAAGTAATTTCGCAAAAAAAATAATATCTTAAATAGATGTTAAATAATGAGTTATTTGACTTTATGTGCGGGTTATGTAAAATGTACATTCCTAATTTAATACTAATACAGTACATACTTATGTGTTGCAATTAGTAATTATTATAATTACTTACATGTCACCTTAATTCTTTTAAACTTGAAATGTCTATATTCAAAATATTTTGTTGTTGTTAGGCAATTAAAAAGGTCAATATTTTTTAACGATCGAACGAAGTAGTATATACAAGAGGACTCATATCATTATGCGTGATAAAATTTTGGTTTGGGTTCTTGTGAAAATTTTGTTTCTCCTTGCAAAAGAACGTTTGTTACTTTTCGTGTTAATGTCGCACGAGTGACGTCTATTTTCATGTTTATACTACACGTCGTACAAACTACATCTTTAATCACCAGCTTTTCACTCCCTTGGGGGTGGATTTTTCAAAATCTTTTCTTATCTGATGCCTTAATGTAGGCAACAGGTAAGGAATTAAGGTATTAGGAATATTTCTCAAAACACGTCTCCACGATCAGTGGTCAAGGGTGTGAATTAATACATCAGTCAGGTAGACAGTCAAGAAAATACCTAATATGAATAAATACATTATTATCAATCGACTTAAAAAAAAAAGAAGGAGGTTATCAATTCGAATGTTTATATTTTGTTTTATCTATGTTCGGACATAACTCCGTCATATATAAACGGATTTTCAAAATTCTTGTTTTGAAATGGTCTCATTTAATTTTCATATAGATCTGATAATGAGTTTAAGAGACAGACAACGGAACTCTTCAAAAAGTGACACCAAATTAATCGCGATTGTTGCTAGGGTTTTAGTGCTCAAGTAGTTTTAGGTTCAACTTCTTTTTAAAAATTATTTATTATTGTTGTGCTTCTCCAAGTAATCACTGATGACGATAAAATTATACTGTCATATTCTAGAACCTGATTCCATAATCGTACGTCACAACTAAATGTCAGGACAATCACTATCTCATCTACCGATCTTGTCAGCATAATAAATGTGAATAATTAAATTTACGACATCTACTTATACTCCACTAAATCATTCTAGACTTTTATAAATTATTCCATGTCAGTGCACTTGTTGTTTAACAAATTAGTGTTACTTTTGTAGCAAAGTTTCTTACTTTCTACTTTCCTAACAGTTCTTGGGTACTGTGACGCAATAAGTAGTTTGATTACGAAATGACAAGGCAAACTTATTCGCTGTCACTTGAATACTTAAAATGACCATTATGGGGGTCAACATCTCAGAATACGCGGAGGTCATAATTATAGGAATGCCATTTCTGTAGGAAGTAATTATTTTCAAGATTAACAGGGTTTGATAATATCATTTAATGCTAATCAACAGATGTAAGGAAACTTAAATGTTAAAATATGATTTCTTATATTAATTTCGCGCTAAAGAGCATGACACTTTTTTTTTACAAAAATCAACAAATCCATCTCGGAACCTGGAGACTTGCTATAAACGTATTTCAAGACTATACCTTAGCATATATTCTAACGAGGACCGAATGGCGTAGTGGTTTGTGTAACGGACTGCTATTCCAAAGGTCGCGGGTTGGATTCCCGCTCAAGTTAAACATTTGTGTGCATGAACATTTAATGTTTGCTTTGGTCAGGATGTTTCTATGTATAATAAAAAAAGTATATATGTATTTATATCAGTTGTCTAGTACCTATAGTACAAGCTCTGCTTAGTTTGGGACTAGATGGCGTTGTGTGAATGTGGTACAATATTATTATTATTATTAATTAATAATTATAAACACCTTATCAATCGTCATTACTCCTTAAAGTTTTACAAACTATGAAACTACAATATTATCTGATAATACACGGCCTTTTTGTTTAAGGAGCTAGAATCTATAATTGTAAGTGCCAAAAGCATAAAGGCACAAGGTAATTACGAGTCACTGAAAACATTAATTAACTTATCCGCTTAAAAATACACGAGTGACAGTATATACTCGTAGTTTTAGACTAAAACTTTACTGTAATATATTGAAATGTTTATTTGTGTATATACTATTTACAGATATTGTCTTATAGCTATATTCTACATAATCAAACAGACAAATTTGTAGACAAAGGATACTTTTATGTGACTCAGTAGATAATTAAATTCGGTGAACGGGATAACAATAGACTCAAACAAAAGAACATTGAGCAATATTCAGAGATCAATTATTGTGCTTTGTCTTATATAAATAATCTTAGCTTGTATCTACTAAGATATTGGTTAGATGAAAGTTTAATTGTCTGTTTTAGTAACTACATATATTTCTTGTGACAGTACTTAATCTATTCGCATACATACCTACATAGGGAGTCGCAAAACTACAAAAATGATTGACAACTTCGATTTCCATACTCAATTCGGAACCTCTTATAGCTTAGAAAAATGGGAACCCATTAAACGATTGAAAACAGATTTAAAGAGTTTATCGTTTGCCTTTTCATGGCAAAGCGTCATGGTTTTTTGTTAAAATCACAAAATTGCAATGAAAATGCAGGCAATACTTTAGCGATACTTTGCCATGAAAGACGTTGTTGGATACGAAACAGCAATTTCATTCATAAAGACCGAACATGTAGCATATTTGTCAGTAACTCTAAAAAAAATTAACTACCAAAGCTATAAAAACAATTCGATAAAAGCTAAAAATGTGTGTCTTTTAAAAAATACACATTAAGCAGGTTAAAAATAAACCTATATAAGTAAAGAAATAATGTACTGAGTATGCAAGAGGAAAATTTTAACACACAAAACTAAATATCAAAAGAACAATATATTACAAAGAAATGAATTGAAAGCTGGCACTAACACAGACTACTCATTGTTAATAAATATTGCTACTTACAAGTCTATGACAAAACTCAGTCTTTCGAGAATTTTCTATTTCTATATTGTGACAGTCCACAGGGAAATAACTATAAATAGTACGTGTAATAGTAGTTGTATCATTGTCATAACTTTATGCTTTTTGGGCCAGATATAAAATTATGCAATAGTATCTATCGTATATTATAGTATCGTCTTATACACTAAGCCTAATTTTCTTGGTTAAGGTTTATCATATAAATAGAACTTGTATTAGTTTTTGTAACTAACAATTAAAACATTAGTTGGCCGTGTCATGCAAGTGAACTCCATTGGCAAGTAGTTCAAAGCATTGAAGCCTTGAGTAAAGCGTTCGTTTACTTTCTCGTTTATTAAACAAGTTGCCAATTCGAAATATGGTAGGTAAGATTTTTTTGTGACTGTGTCGATACTTGAATGTTTTATTTATTTATTGGTTCGAGACAGAGGACCGTTATAACCGATCTTTTTTTTCTCTCGTCTTGCATCTCTCTCTAAAGACGTAAGATATTATATCTAAGTTACCTCGAAAATATTTTAACCTGTTCCCAAGAAAAAGGATTTAAAAGCTGAAAATTCACATTAATTAAAATTCTAAGTGCTTAATTTCGGTAAGAGAAAAATAAGAAAAGCTCTGTCTGTGTGTTTTTTACGTTGAATATTATTTTGAATTATATTACCTAATAGTGATATTGCACTCATTTTATGAATTTTAGAAGAGACTTTATATTTGTGTTAATTATTTTAACAAGTAGTGTAACTATGTGTGCGAAATTATCGACCCAGTTTACAAATATGCAAAATAAATAAAATAATAATATTTTTTGTTGCTTTATGTAAAAAAAATATATATTTGGTAGTAGTTAATAAAACATTTTACAAAATTAATTTAAAAAAATTTGCAATTTTATGATGATACTTAAATAAGTTTTTTTTTCAGTTTCAGCCCAAGAATTCGACTGTCCAGAAAAGAGCGGCTTCTATGCAGACCCTTACCAATGTGACCTCTACTACAAATGCACCAAAGGTTAGTGAAAAGGTCAACCCTATAAATAAAGACGCCAATACACAGCAGTGACGTAATTAAATTCAATTATTGCTTAGTTGAAGATTCTCTTATTCCGGGTTACACGCAATGCTTATATTACGTGAACCATTATGCGTTTTCAAATTACTTTAAAAAAGGTTTCATAAAAACAATGAAATAATTTTGGATTGCGTGAGAATTTTGTATATGTTAACATGCTAAAAGAAATGGTTGTTTCAGTCCAAAAGACAACAATGCTTGTGATGATTTAACACAATAATTTTATTCATAATAGGTGAGAATAGGTACTGGAATGTTTTTTTAGAATTGGCATTTAACGTAACTAATGTTTGAATCGTAAAAATTAATGACTATGAAGATGAACTCCTTTCTTTTCTGCTTTTTTTTTTCATAATAAGAAATTATATAAATTATATGTTAGTAATTATTAAAATTGGGTTACCTAACGTCGTTTACTTACGAAATGATGTTTTAGTTAAATACTTAGTGTAAGATGTTATAGTGAACGACACGCTTAGGAACAGCATATCATAGCAGCCTGAGTGTGGCAACAATATGATATTAATTTCTGTTTGAAGGAACCTTTAACAGTCCTGTGGGAATTGCATCCAAAATTATGTAATATGTAAAAAAAAATGTAGCATTAGTGAGAGATTTCTTTAGACACGCGCTATTTAAACTTATAAAAATTGAAAAAAGTTAACTTGAAAAAAGTGATAGTGATAAAAAGGAAAAAAATGTTCCCTCATTTTGAACACAATCTATCAGCACTCAATGTAAATTCATATATATCTATACAGGAACTTAAATGGCTTCTTGCATTTTTTGTCATTTTGTCCTTTTTGTCAAGTGGAAAGTTCTTACTTTAGGAATTTCAAGCCCTAGGTTTTCTGTTATATGGACTAAATAATCTACTGCTCATCACTTCATCTGGCTTATGACAAGAGCTTTGTTTATCACTTTTTCTATTCAACCAAACTATCGGGTAAATACCTTCGCTAGCAAAGTAGAACTTGTATCTGCCAAATTGCGTGTTAACTGTCAATGCGGTAATGACTAGGCCTGTGTTGTAGTGACATTACTACACACTAATTTCGTGACTGACATTCATTATCATAGTAAGTAGAGTGTAAAAATTCCAAATATTGTCTCAATAAGTGGCAAAATATTGCGTAGGCGACGATTAGTGGGTTATTACACTATTTATGATTTGTTTGCTAACATTGTAGTGTATTTCTCTATTTTATATAAGCTGATACATACATACATTCAGAAAGCAAAATTTTTGGTGTAAGACAAAAAAAAATATCGTTTTCTAAAAGGACATTTAAAGACTCCATAGACGTTGCTAATCCTACTTTTAAAATGATTATTAGTAGACTTGCAACGAATATTCGGTTACTATTCGGTATTCGGCCTATTCGGCTGCTTTTATTATATTCGGCCGAATACCGAATATCTACATATTATTCGGCCGAATACCGAATACTTAAATAATATATTTTGTCATTGAGAAATAATTGGTAAAATGAAAAATTAAAATCGATTGATTACGTATATATTCAAATTTTCATTTCTGTGATAATCATTTAAGTAGTCATTGGTGCATAACACAGGTACATAATCATCTTCTGAATTTAAAAAATGGAGGCTTTTATGTATTTGAATTATTGTGGTAATCAAAATTTAGAAGGGTAAGGTTCTTATTTCTTTTATAATCATTTATTAATTAGTCATTGGTACATGAAACAGGTACATAATTTAATTCACGTCTGTACAAGTTTTTCGGCTATTCGGTCAGGGGCCTCGCCGAATATTCGGTATTCGGTATACTGCCGAATATACTATTCGTTGCAAGTCTAATTATTAGACTTCAGTATCAGTTTGGTACCATAATATTAGTATAAAGTATAATAAAATTGAATATAACAATAAAAATTAAAAATTAGTATAAAGTAGTATAAAATATAATGTAACTCAATAATACACCTAGTATTATTGGGTTCATTATATTTTTAGTACCTATTGCATAATAGACTTTGATAGGGGTTCAATATAGGTTTGCATCTAAAACGGCTAAGTTAAGTTAAGTTTGATAAGATAATATTTTGGATAAAATACTGCATTACTATGCGCATATTAAGAAAACCTTTACAATTTTAAAATGAAGTTTAAACAATGAGTGTCCTACCAAACATTTAACTCTAGTACAAAGAGATATTCGAGGCCATTTCAAGCAATGCTTTCAGTTATTATCCTCGACTAGCTAACCCGGCGAACTCTGTTCCGCCTTAAAGGCAATAAATAAGCCGATTTTCGAATTTAGTTAGTTAATTTTTTTCTTAGAAAAAATCTTCCGTCTTTGAAAATTCTTCGATGAAGCATTCCAAGTATAATAACGTGGCGTCTCCGAGTAAAGCAAAGTTCGTGCAAACTTTTTTTTTTTTCGGAATAAATAGTATCCTATGTCCGTCTCCTGGCTTTAAGCTACCTCCTCACCAATTTTCAGCCATATCGGTAAAACATTCTTGAGTTATAAATAGTGTAACTAACACGACTTTCTTTTATATATATAGATGTATGAAATTTATTCCCAATGAATTTAAATTTAATATGCAAGTAAAAATAAAGGTCTAGGAAAATGGTTATAAATCTATACTGTCAGACAATCATTTGAAATAACAAAAACATAGGTAAAATGAAACGCTTTCTTTAAAAAAATATATTCAGTACCCCGAAGCTACAACGGTGTTGAAATTTCTAACAGTCACACACATTTGTATTTGTATTTTATTGCAAAAAGAGAATGTACGACACATTTACAAGGAATACTAAAAGAAGATTTCTATTATTCAACACTACTTAGAGAATTCAAATTTAAATTAAGAGCTAAAGTAACAAATAGAAAGTTAAAATAATCGTCTTACATCGTGTACTAACTATGCTACGTCATAGTATGACATAATTATGTATACACGTATCTGCTTAAACACACACCTAAAACAAACTTAGCATCGTCTTTTAAGAATATTTAATGACTTTTACTTTGTATGAAATAGATATAAGTCACTAATTAAAACCTTTAAAAAAAGAATGTCCTGCCAAAACGTGGAGCTAGTCAGCCAACAAATTGTTTTATTTTTAAATATGCCCCAGTGTCTCTCGTGGTAATGTTACAATTCCAACAGTATCGCATACATCTAAATCTGTTAAGAACTTTAGAAATTATAAAATATTAAATAAACTCATAAATACAACCACCACCACATTTCAAATCGCAGTCGTATAAAAATAGTTTAATGACGAATTCAAATCGAGATTTTAGTTCAACATCAGTGTCATTTTATTGCATCCTGTATTACTTATTTATACATAGTGAGTGAAGTTTTTTGAACAAAATGTCGAATAGTCGCCTTGTCCGTAGCAGGGTAGATATTATTCTAGTTAACTATGTTCCTATATATGAGAACGAGTGAACAGAATGGAGAGTGTCGTAACACGTACAGTGGCGTGTTTGAACGTACATAGTATGCAAATAAGTGCATCTTGAGTCGATAGCTAAAGGGTCACTGACCTAGGGCACCATAATGCATTATGACATTTGAGCCGAACCTTTAAGATTGTGTCGCAGTTGTTTGAAATTTTATTTTAAGGTTTAATTAGGTATGGCGTTTACTGCATGGTACCGTACAGTTTAAAGACAATATCTGTTGAATTATTGTAAATATTGCATTATTTATTTTATAGTATTTTAAGAAAAAAAATAAACTAAAAAAATGAAAACAAAAACGAAATATATCGTAAATACATCTACTACATAAGTTATGCCTTTGGATGAATCCTCCTATGAACATTTGTTTATAATAATATTTATTATCGTAGGTGTGTCAGAGACCAGACTATGTCCCGACGGTCTCGTGTTTTCCGATGAGAACTCCAACAAAGAGCTGTGTGACATCCCGTCCAATGTAGACTGTGGTGACAGGAAAGAACTGCGTAAGTATTGCAATACCTGCTTAATACCTGCTTAATTTTAACAGTAATCTTTTTAACAGTAAAAAAAGATTAACCAACTATAACACTCAACATATTTAATGAAAAATTAAATTAGTGTTTTTGGTATACATAGATCAGTAGTACCTTATTGATTAATGTATTTCTGTAACAAAATAATAATAAAACATTTTTAGTAAGCTTTTTCGACTTGGATTTTTCTGTAAATTTTCATGATTTTTGCAAACCATTTTTGTCAAACTTAACATAAAATTTTGACCTATATTTTCTAGATTAAAAATGTCTTCAGTTCCCAAAAAAATGTTTTAGCACTAGGATGCTTAAAATAAAATAGAGATGGTATAAACTTCATACTATATATTTACTAACTATAGTTATTAAGTATATAGTATTAATTCATACTAAATGAATAAATTTTATTTTACAGAGGAACCTAAACCATCAAAGGGTTGCCCAAGAATGAACGGTTACTTCAAACACCCAGACCCCCAGGTAATGTTATGAAATATTTAGCAATGTGACTCCATTTAGGCCCTTTAACAAAAATCTTACTAAATCTAGATTTATTTCATATATGATTTCAACTAATAAACTATATTTTGGGAATTATTATCATATTATGCAATAGCCTTGTATATACAACAGCCTTCTACAGACATGTTTCTTAAAAAGATTATCTTATTTATGAAAATATAAAAAACAAACGTTAAATTATTAGCTAATGTACGAGTATTGCCAAAATCAACTACATTTTGTTTGTCATTTTCAAACTGACTGTAAGTACAGTAAATAAAAAAATACAGTCGAATTGAGAACCTCCTCCTTTTTTTGAAGTCGGTTAATAAATGAGGTTGTTCGATAAAAGTCAATTATTGTTTTACATATGTATCATGTATGTATAAAACCTTATAAAAATACTCATATAAGAATTTTATGGTATCTACCTTTATGTGGTGTTTTTACGTAAAAAATCACTTATTGAATGATTTGATGCTGTATTTAGTATTTTAATTTTTTGGTAAATATTATTACACTATCCGACATGTTTGTTCATTGTATTATTTATATATAAAAAAAAATTATTAACTACTTACCCATCGCAGGAAGGGTGTTCTCAGAAATATTTAAATACATCTTAATAAGAACTTAGTTTATCAATGGTAAGGAACCACCGTCTGATTATTTTATAAAAGCGTATTTAATAAGTGTCTAATTGTGTATTTATATAAGATATGGAAAAAAAGGGGACGAAAGAAATCACATTGGATATTTTGTGATAATGGCTACGTACATATATGTATAATGTTTTTTACAAAAAATTACATTAAATGTTACAGGCGTGTGATAAATTCTACTACTGTTCCGATGGTATCCCCAACGAGCATCCCTGCCCCCCTGGCCTTATCTTCGACGAAGAGTCCTCCAACTGTGACTGGAAAGAATCTGTCAACAGACAGTGTGAACATCTAACTAAGGGTATGGATACTGATTTTGCCAAATCTTCAAGACAAACGGTACCTGATGACCGACCTAGTATGACATAAGTATTTTTTTTATATAAAAAAACCTAGTAGTACATTTAATTTGTGATAAAATCACGATTCTACTCTGGTCAAGGATCTAAATATGGCTGCATCAGGTTTCAAGTTATCAGGAATGTGATTAAGGAACCTTATACGATGAAACATTTATAGAATCCTCAGAACTCACATAAATGTCATATATTTCAGATGTGCTCGATGATGGTTTCTCCTGCCCCGATGGTGAGGTGACCGGACCCAACGGCCGCGCGCTCCCGCACCCCACCTTCCCTCATCCCGAAGACTGCCAGAAGTTCTATATCTGCCGCAACGGCGTCCAACCACAGAAGGGATCCTGCCCACTTGGCAAGGTTTACAACGAAGACACCTTTATGTGTGACGAGCCCTCTAAAGTGCCTGGATGGTAAGACCTTTTTATTATTTATTAATATAACCTGTTGTTTTGAAAGGTGTTTTTTTCAATTTTGAATATTTTAGTTTTTTAGCCGTAAAAGTACCGTAAAGCCTCTGAATATGCTTGACGGTAAAAAAACTTTCGTAACGGAGAAAATCAGAGAAAACGGAGTTCGTAATAGTAAAATCTACGAAACAAAACTTGCGCACGAGTAGTGACTGCAGTCACTACAGTCTAAGTTCTGTTTCCCATCCGAGAATGACGTAGCATGCCTAACACAATCTCTCTCATTCTATCTTCTTCGTTTGCCACAAGGATATTTGGTGTCAGCGGGAGGCCTGCTATAAAAGAAACCAGCCAAAAGCCTTCACAATGCTCTGCCAATTACACACACCCCCCGAATAAAATTGGGATCATCCCAATTGATATTTCATTGAGTTATCTTGTTTTATCAAATGCATAATAGTTTTTTTAGGTCAAAAATTTCATAATATTACCGCATTAAGATTTATTAATATAGTTCGTGTAACTTATAATTTTTAATTAAGTGTTTCTGTTTAAGCTTTTTAATTGTAGGCCAATTACCTCGTGTAGCCATTTTATTAGATATAATACAACTTAATCTTTTATTTTTCGTTTTAGTGAAAACTTCTATGAAGGCGAGACGTTTGAGAAGAGCAAGGTACCGAAGAAGGCGTAAAGTGTCATACTTATTAAGAAGTTAGTTTTACATTAATAAATATTATATTATTATGAATTTGTTTTATTAGGTATTCCCTTATTAACATTCAAAAGTCATTCGAAAGAAATATAAATTCTATTCTTTCCTTCCCATCCAAGGTTCTTGAGTCCTATATCCAATAATCATTTATTGATTTATGACTTATCATAGTTTATGCAGAAGAATAAGTTACTTTAACCCATTCTATTCAAGGGTTTTTTTTATGAAAGAGGGGGCTAACGAGCGCACAGGTCACCTGGGCCTCAATTCTGCTATTTTATGTTTACGACAAGCCAGTGTCATACCACTGACACGCTATTGAGATGCCATCGAGTGGCCATTGGCATCGGTATAAATATCGGTAGTTAAAGATATATTACGTTTTTTGATGAAATGATTTCTTTTAATTTTTATTATAATAAATTATTAAAAGAAATAAATAAATAAAAATAAGTTATGAAAAATTAAAATATAAAAATTATAAAAAAAAGAAATAAATAAATTATTAACTAAAAAAATAAAAATAATATTTAAATAAATATATTTTAAAACTATAAGGAAATGATTTGTTTATTTAAAATGTTTTTAATTTGAATTTTTTTATTTCATAATTTTTTTAATTCTTTTTTTTATAATTTTATTTTTTTAATAATTTACTATAATAAAAATAAATAAAAATAAAAAATCATTTCCTCAAAAAACGTAATATATTTTCAAATAATAAGGAAATTATTTATTAATTTTAATATTTTTTTTATTTTAATAAATATTATTTATCTTTTTTTAATAATTTTATTTTTTTAATAATTAATTTATTTATTTTAATAATTTATTTATTTCTTTTTTTATAATTTTTATATTTTATTCTTTAATAATTTATTTTAATTTATTTCTTTTTTAATTTTATTTTTTTAATAAGTTATTTTAATTTATTTATTTCTTTTAATAATTTATTAAAAACAAATAAATCATTTCCTCAAAAAACGTAATATATTTTCAACTACCGATATTTATACCGATGCCAATGGCCACTCGATGGCATCTTAATAGCGTGTCAGTGGTATGACACTGGCTTGGCGTAATAGCAGAATTGAGGCCCTGATGAAAAGCGACTACCGCCGTCTATGAACGCCTGCAACTCAGGAGTCACAAGCGCGTCGCCGGCCTTTGGGAAGGAGTAAGCTCTTTTCTTGGAGGTTTGAAGGTAATATCGGTATGGAAATACCGCAGACAGAACTTGGCCCACAGATTGATCTTCTTTCGTAAAGTTTATAGAGATTTTTTGATTGACAGCTTTTTACGATGTATATTAACTACATAAGATAAATTTGTCAGAAATGAGTGTAATTCGTTATTCTATATTAAGCTGTATAGCTATATTAAGCTTTAAAAATAAATAAACCCGTATTACGATTGGCTTCAGATATTGCTGAATTCTATCATTTAAACAAGAAGGTCATTATCGGAGCCACCCCTTTTTTGTGCGAAAATCCTCTCGGAAACCACCCACGGTTGGCTATGTCAGACTCGAACACCAACCAAAAACCGCACGCCGTCTCGGATACGAGCAGGCGGGCAAAATTCTTTGTTTGTACTGAGTGTTATTTATGGCTAAGACTTCTTAGATATGATTTATCTGTTTGAAATCTATTTCAGTCCCAAATCAATTTTAAGAAAGTAAAACAACTGTACTGTTTAATTTAAGGGCGCAGCAACGAATCATCATGGTCATGTCTGCTAAATAGTAGCTTATCTATATCTAAGCAGCGTAATGTGCATTTATAGGCGCTAATGATCTACCCTTGTGTGAAATAAGAAAATAACCGATTAAGATTACTTCTATACATTTCAGCTAATTCATTTCATGGCGAAGGAGAAGGAGGACGGAGGAAGGAGAGACGGTAACAGCTTCATCCTTCTGATCGTGATAACGGGAGTTTCTAACTTCACAACTTTATACCGAGATAAAAGACAAAGACTGGGCAGTCAGGGTTATTTATCCAAACATTTTAAGACTATTATTCTCTGTAATATACATAACCAAAAAACTGTTACAGTAACTGTTCAATAGCTTTACTTTAGGGAAATCTGATATTTAGTGAAGTTCAATTATTGGGTTTTTTAATTATTTATAATAATATTATTTTCGGACATCTAATACACAACTCCATCTAGTTTCAAACTAAGCAGAGTTTGTACTATGAAAGTTATACGTAGAAAACACCCAAACTCCGAACATTTGGTCCGACCCCGTATTCGAACCTCAGCACAGCAGCCGCATACGCTACCACTGCACTACAGAGGCAGTTAAATTGTTGCTATTCGACGTTATTAGAGATAATAATAATCTATATTATTCTTGAAATTAGATGGCATTGCGTGGTACTAAAAATTCCGCCCGTGTGCGCTCTGTACACCCCAGAGCATGCACCGCACCCGCGTCGAATTTTAAAGTAGGCGGCAAAAACAGAAATCGAAACGAAAACGAAACTTTTTAATAATTTGCATCTCTAATATATTTTTATCTCATCATAGTAACATCTATAGATCGGTGTACGAAAATAAATGCAAACGTTTGTAGGCTTCGAATTACTTTATTAAATGTAAGTATGTATAATTTGAATATCCTATTCCTTAATTCTGCTTATTCTGGTTATTGCGACTGTATGACGCATTTAAGAGGATTGGCTCGAAAGGAAACACGGGACCCTCTGATACTGCTGACGCAAATGATGCTTTGGAGGTCAAAGAGCAAACGCCTGGGTGATACCACTACGAAGGCCAGAGCATGGTCATGACGCTTTATACGCTGCCCACCGGCTGTCCAGTGGGGGCTATCCGAAGGAAGATTACGGAAAAAAGGGCGGCTTCATCCGCATTGAACGCAGGCGCTCAAACAGCGGCGGCCCTGACCCAGACACTCAAAATACGGAAGTTGTGTAGTTAGAAGCTCCTTTTGTCATTTTATCAGAAGGATGAAGCTATCATCATCTTAGCGCAATTACAGAACTCTCCTTCATGATGAAATGAGTTGGCAGAAATATAAAGAAATTATCTTAATAGTCTATTTTATAATTACTTAAGGTTGGAGCGTTAGCGCCTGTAAATGCACCTCACGTTGCATCGCTTAGAAGTTGTACATAAGCTAATCGGCCAGACATTTTTTTAATATCGCGATACACAATTAGCATTTGTCTTGGTTAGATGCCACTGTTGTATGTTTTATTCGTTTCACGTATGTGGAAGTCACCTCTAAGACCAGAGGTAAATACCTATATCATGAGTCAGCTGTTTATGCTCTGTCGTAGATCGTGCCAGTGCTAGTAGTGAATAGTCCCAGTGATTGCCGCTGGGCCCAGTGAGCTGGGCTGAAATCCACTGATCCCAGTGAGTCAGGTGGTTGCTGCGTAATGTAGGCTGCTGCGTAGACGGGAGAGAAATGCTCTTCTTACGTGGCCCATAGGTGCAGTGTGCTGTGCCTAGACGATGATGAGGACGTGGGGGTAACCAGGTTGGACCGGTCGCTACTTGCGTGTGGTGTGATGAGTTACTTGCCGCTCATCGCCGTGGGAGTGAATACGATGGCGGTGATGATGCTACTGCTGATCTGTTCTTTTGAAGGCTGCTTCCAATCTCGTCGGGGTCATCACCGTGGAGAAACGGGTGTCATTTCCCTCCAACACAAAGGATCGAGAGCGAGGCGAGATGATCATGGTTAATGTTGGGAAGTTGTAGTGTGTGCCGCTAGTCCCAGTGATAGTATGCTGATTGAAGAATTGTTCACATCACGATACACGATTAGCAGTTACGCCGTAGTTCATCGTGTCTTCGTTAGATGGCGGTGTACTATATTTTCTTCGTTTCACCGTATGTAGAAGTCGCAACAATGTAGATACCAGGTCTCTAGGCATAACCGGATTGTACGCCAATTAGAGATAATAATTGTATAAGATTGCGAAAGCAAAGCCAATGGTGCATGCCACATCAAAGCAAGACTCGATAACTATTGTAAATGTGTATGCAATGGCAAACCTGTCAAATACAACTTGATAATCTAACAAACCTGTGTATTAATAAACAATCATTATTAATTGTTGTTTTAGGGTTCTGTTATGAATAAGTTTCCTTAACCGCATAGGATTACTTAGTTGTCCGTCTGTCTCTGAAGACATTTTTCTTAGGACCATGTGAAGGTGTCAAGCTGATGAAATTGCCATCATATATACTTGTCTATGGTTTCTTAAAACTGTAAAAATATCAAGCTTTTAATTCAACTGAACACATAAATTCAACGGGATACAGTCATTTATCCTTAACCATTTATTGGAAATAGAAAGGTCTTGAAGGAAAAAATGGACAAAAATCTACAAGTTGTTCTGAAAACTATACAAAACTCTATGAGAGTGAGTCAGACTCGTGCTTGGCTGGATTTTATACAAGCAGTGTAAAATATCAATGAAGAGTACAGTATTACATAAACATAGTTTTAATGTTCGGTGGCCTGGGACCATTGGTGAGAGACGTGAATAGTTTTTTCATAGATATACCTATTTCAAATATTTAGGGTATATAATCTAAAATAAAATATAAATATCTCGTGGCACGTTATCCGTAGTCGCACTCTTCCGAAACGGCTCAACCAATTTTAATGGAATTTTTACATATTTGGTATTTGTGAGAATAGGTCGTAAAGTATGTTTCACCATTTGGGGGTAGGACGCCAATTCTCATTTTTAATCGCTATTTGATTGCCATGATAATTTATGTGACAAGACATTGTTTGCCGGGTCAGCTGTATAATTTTGTTGTGAGACTTTTAAGAGCAGTCACAAGTAGCGTCGGCATCCTATCCGCAGACTGCTAAGCTCATTTCTTGCTTGTTGTAAACACTCTAAATATATAATACTCAAAACAATTATAATTTTGATGCGATTTATCTCACTACGTGTGATACACAAAGACTACTAGATAAACTCTGTTAATTTTAAAGCCTTTCAATATTCCAAACACAGAGCAGTGCAAACCAAACACAGTGCTGTCCTCTGTGAGTATTCATATTAACACAACTGAATCACTGTGGCCATGTTTCTTATTATTGCAAAATAGCAACAGTATAACTGTCGGTAGAAAAATTTGAAAACTTTCAAAATGTAGTTTGTACTCAAATCAAGAGATGGCGCTAGTAAGCCCATAAGGCAAAACATCTTTTGGGTTAGAGCGGAAGTAAAATCTCTCAGGGTTAGATCTATTCAGAATTTGACTAGAACTGGCAATAACTAATTATTATTTTTTGGCAATAACTAATTTTTTACATACTGTCGTAACTTAATTTTGACTTATCTCTCCTTATTCCATGAATATATTTTGAGAATTTGTGAAACTTTGATTACAATCTCATAGATTCGATCTGAACAAAAGTGTTCATCCCTGTTGCTAATCTAAAAGTCTTCTCATTAATTTATTTTTTAGAGCCTAGTAGGTTCTTGTTGTGGAAGGTAGAGATAAATTCACACTTCAGATTTTCCCTATATATATAACATAGAACCTAACATAGTCTACAATAGAAAGCATCGAGCATATTATGGGTAGGTTACACACTATGATGTAAAACCTACCCATATACTCTTTTTTAGTTACAATATAAAACTTCGGGACTACATCTAAACACTTTTTACAAAGTAGACAACTTGAGTCTGCAATCTCAGCATGACAAGTTCATAAAAGTATTCTGCAGCGCAGACAATTATTATAAGAAAGTTCCTTTGTGAAATACAAGCATAAAATAACCTTGACCACAGTGGGCATTACTCATTATATTCAGATTATAAATTCTTGTGAATGCAATGATTTAGTAAATTAAAGTGTTTAATTTGTAAACTACCTGTTGAGTATGTACACGCTTTCGAAATGACGTTGCGAAGGCTAAATACATTATTAGCTCCACAAATGTTCTACAGATTGACTCATTAAATGTATGAAACTCTACTTAAATAAGCCTTTTCAGTCGTGATTTTTGCCATTAATTATATAATGAGATAAAATTCTGAGATTCAACATATTTTACTCTTTTAAATGTAAGATTCAGACAGTCAATTATTCTTTTTTATAATTTTTAATAATTATTATATTTTAATTATTTTAATTTTTAGAGAGCTTACAGACTAATATAACTATATGTACATAAGTATGCAATATCTTTGGCTATTAAGGAGCTTTCTGATTATTACAATCAGAAAGCTTCTTAATACAAATAGTTATAGCTATGTGCTGAGTACATTTTTACAAGGTGATAATCATGTATACCCCTATAAAGCTTTCTATTTTCATTGTTAATAATTATAATACTATCAGATGTGATAAAGTTAGCTTATAGATTCCCCATAATTAAAACAAAAAGGCTAGGCATTATTCTACTAAACTTTGAATCAATCCTTACGTAATAACTCTCTGCTCAGGATGTGAAACAGACAGATATACTCACACTTCATTCATATGCTTTATTACAAACTTCACGCTGTATTTATTTATATGCTGTTATATTATTTTTCAATTAAAATGACCTTACTTTTTATGTAACACTTAAACGGAACAATTAACAATAAAATTGTTATTACGCTATTATTATTGAATGTCTGTCAATGTCAATCATGTTATACGGTACTCAAATTTCAAATAAAGCCGCGTTCACACATCAAGACCTGATTGATGTTCATTCGTGTCAAAAAAGTAAATTCATGAGAACCTATTAGCCCCTCTACAATTTGTTTACGTGTCTTTATAATTATACTGATATTTAAATATATATATATATAGTTAAAAGTATATATGTATATTATAATTCATTTGTATGAATATGTTCCAACAGTTTATTCTTTTAACATCTAGATGCTCGACTAAAAAATTCTAGAGCTAAGCATATTTGTTTTTGTATTTACTGTGTGTTTTTGCCTCTTTAAGGTTTTCTGGTCAGATCGTAGCTTTCCGTAATAAACAAAAACTTAACTAATAGATTAAATAACTTTTTTTATATTTTTTTACACAAAAACATTTTGTTTACTTAGTTACCTTTACTATTACTATACCTATACTAACCAATAATAATTCAAGACTCTTCACACAGCTATCTGTTAAAACTAAACCAAGACTGGACTGTGTAAACTGCCCCAGACTGTTGACAAATTACGGCCAGAGAAATAACAAATGATCCTCTATCACAAAATAATTTAATTTGTCCTCAGTGGAAATCAAAACTGTGAGACCTGTTGTAGGCTTAGCAGTCGTCATCACTAAACACTGGACTAGCAATGAGAATAGTATTTGTGTGTATTGTACATTATTGATTAGCAAGCTCAAGTGGCAATGGGCTGGGTAAACGAGTTCTTGAATGGAGATCGCGTCTAGGCAAACGTAGTGTAGGACAGGCGGGGTGGAGTGATGATTTGCTCAAGATGGCTGTCAGGAGTTGGATGCGAGAAATCGCAAATCGATCGAAATGGCCTGCAATGGGAGAGGCTTATGGCCAGCAGTGGACTGCGATAGGCTGATAATGAAACATATCAACATCATAATCAACATCGCGTAGTGTGGCTTTGACCTAAGGTATAGGTAAAGACGACTAGCAATTTTTTGGTGTTATTCATTGAGCCAACGGTGTTGCATAACGTTGATTTTATCTCTAACGTTGATTGTTTGATAGAGAAAGTGTATGGTATTGTTATTTTTGAGACTTTCTGTATAAAGAATATATAAGGTAAAAACCCTAGTATTCTTCTTTTGTGATGTATGATTTGATTCGATTGAAATGATTACATTCCAAAGTAGGTCTGGTATAAGGTAGCCGACCTGCCATAAAATATTTATAAAAGACTAGCTGTGTCCTACCATATACTGCTATATACTTTTTAAAGCGCCTGATTGACGCCTCATTTGCCCCCTACTACTTAAGTGGCACTTATACAAATAGTTTAGCTTCAACATACACATACATACACTCAAGTCTTTATCGGCGAAGGGATAAGCAGAGTCGTATTTACATCCTACTAACGTAACAGAGGGCTAGCCCAATGCCATCACCCGGGCATATACTTTAATCGTCATCATCATCAACAGCCTTTAATAGTACAATGCTGGACATAGGCCTCTCCTTAGAAAGGAGCCACAACGATAATGTGCACCGCTATACTGTAGCACATGGTCATTGTTAAAAAATGAGGAATAAATCTGACGCGAAAAATATGTTACAACAATATTTAAAGCGTATTGTTTACCATGTTAAAATTTGAACTTAATTGGTACACTAGTATTTGGGTTTTTGAAGTGTACACGAACCAACTAAACATCTATGTATATGTATAGTATTTTGCAATATTACCCGTTGCCCCGACCTCAAAGACAAAAAAAAATCCTTCATAGTATAGGGGTCACATTAGTTGATGATAGAATTAGTGAATTAATTAATCATTAGTTATTGTTAGTGTTAAAAGACTTCGGCATTTAACTAAATTTTCTTCTATAATAATAGTGTGAATGTTACTTACTTTGTTCCTACTTTAAAAAAATATATAAATAGTTAATAATGTAGTAAAACTTGAATGCTTTATAAATACCACAGTAGTAGCTTTAATCTATATATATGTTTAAAGAATATATTGAAAATTATCCGAAATGTTGATGCACCTTTTATGGGGTTTTAAACAGGCATATATGTTCTTACTCGCTTATCCAAAAGTTTTTTTTAGAATTCTAATTTGGCAAACATTCCTGGTAAGGAAAAAGAATTAGAGAATTTTAAAGGGTCCATTAAAGAGTAAATTATTAATTTAGTTTCATTCAAAAACTAAAAAAACATCGAAGCATAACCTTGGTCAAAAAGAAAGAACTCATCCGAGCGCATTATTTATTAGACAACTGCGAGTCAAAGTACATTGAGCGGCAAAATACTGACTTTTAAAATGACAGTAAAATATTAACTCTATGGCATTTTAGTAAATTTGAAATTCGGCCAAACCTCGAATTTAGACGTACGGGATAAGGTTAATATTCTATTAATATCTTGAAACTCCTTGACCATTTGGCCGCTCACTCTACGTTTACTCTAAGAAATCGATGAGCCCATTAAATTAGTAAGTAATATAAAAACATTAATTTGTTTAGAGCTTAGGTGAAATTTAATATATTTTACGATTAAAAATGATGAATCCGGTTAGTTCACTCTACGCGAAAGCGATGAAATCATTAAAAAGTGTTAGATCTAATCAAAGCAATCTTGATAATCTGAAACTTTAATGGTCAATAAATGCACGTACGAACTTTGAACAATTGCTGAAGACAGCGATTTTATAATGCGATAACTGTACAATCTTATTATTCATTGTATTTACTTTATAACATGCAATAGTAATTTCAGCGATAACATTCAATGAAGTATTAGTTAAATAATCTGTTAGTTAGCGCTTTATCGCTTATAAATGTTTAGTCTCTTCTCAAGTGTGCGAAACTTAAAAGTGGAATATTATTTACGTAATTGTTTTTTTTTTTTCAAATAAAGCCAAGATGTCAGCTTTACAATATACTGCTTGGGGTTTCGAGTACATACATACTTCTGCAGCTGGTCTTTATTTATCCACCCAATGTCAGTGTAAATTTTATTAAAATCTATTAAACAGTAGTAAAGTATGTTTTAAAGTATGAATTGTTAGGACTCGCACACCTAGCTTCTTCAAGGTTAATATTACTAATAATAAAGATTAATTAATTAATTTGAAAATTATATCAATGGAGCTGTTGATGTAATTTAAAAGTCTAAGCTAATTTGGCCTTTTAAGTGACTGCGAAACTTGAATTCACTTGATATGTCTACGCCCAGTGCTCTCAAGTGTCTAAGCGATACGACAAACAGTGTCTTTTTCGGCGGTGATCGCTCCAATTTGTGTCTTATTAGGATTACATTCGCCTAGTTTGAGTTGACTCAGTGTGGAACTACTCTTAAAGTACTTTCGATTCCAAACACAAGTTTTTTAATTCTTAATGACATACTTAATGTAACTCTAATCCCGGAAAATAAAATATGACAAAATCTACATGACGACCGAATGGCGTAGTGGTTTGTGTAACGGACTACTATTCCAAAGGTCGCGGGTTCGATTCCCGCTCAAGTAAAACATTTGTGTGCATGAACATTTAATGTTTGATTTGGTCTGGGTGTTTCTATGTATAATAAGTATGTATTTACAAAAAAAAAGTATATATGTATTTATATCAGTTATCTAATACCCATAGTACAAGCTCTGCTTAGTTTGGGACTAGATGGCGTTGTGTGAATGTGGTAGAATATTATTATTATATTATATTATTATTATTACAATAAAGCAAGCAAAGACATTAAGATCATTAGGATCATTAAGATTTAAATTTTATTAAAAGTTTATAAAAGACAACTCCCGCACTAGGAATAAATCCTGTGTCGCGGAGGACTTTACAAACATACATGACACAGACACAAAGGACACCCAGACTCAGACCAACAATTTGTGGATCACACAAAGTGTCGTCTCATGTGGGGATCGAACCCACAACACTCAGCGTAGTAGTAAGCGGCGTAGCGACCGCTTTAACCACTACGCCATCCGTGCAGTCAACATCTACATTAACTAGTAGATTAAGAATTCAAGTTAATAATAAAAGTATCGAAGACTGTCGAGTTAACTCAAGTAGTATATTACTGGATTTTATGCTCGCCTTGACGACAAATTTAAATAAGTATTTATTAAGGACAATTTCTTATGATTAATTATATTTCTGCAGGAAAACAACGACGAAAAAAGTTAAGGATTATAAAGATGTTCCCCCATAGGTACTTACCGGTACTAGTATACTAGTGTGTGTAACTACTACTAGTGTGTAACATACCGCACATACCAGTATTAGTGTATAGGTATATACTTGGATTGACATAAACTTCGATCCACTTACAGAAATTTCTTTGTGAAATTTTAAATTCAATTCCATAATAGACATTATACATCTTAATACTTACAGTGTACATTTTTAAACTTTTCGATAGCAATTATCGAGAGTTACAAAACAAGTCTTAAATTCGCAACTTCTGGTTCTACGTCTTGTTTACAGAATTCAAATGTTCGGTATTATAACAAGGCTTTTACTTAGGTTTAGACATATTTAGCTTGATTAAAGGCACAGTACTCATATATTTTGCAAGCCCTCATGTTGCAAGCTCTCAAACTCGTTGTCTTTCTTAACAGCACCAAACGCTAGGAGATAATATCCACATACTTTAATGAAATTATTTAACTTAAAGCATTCTTTTAATGTAATTCCTCTCATTTGACTCGTGGATTATGAATCCACTTAAGATCCATACGTTTTTCCTTTTCCCTTAAATGATTTTTTTGATAAACTACTTAATACTACTAACAAGTATGTATGTTCTAGATTATTTTTAAGGTTTCTTCTCTTACATTATAAAATTTAATAAAAGTTTTTATTTAGCTATCCATTTAAAAATGCTTTTAACTTTGTGCTTGTGTGTGTGTAAATGTATTTATGAAACAATATTTTTTTACGCAAGACATTGTAAAGGCACTCTTCAGACTGATTACCTTACTAGAGTAAGTGAAATTGTTTAAGTTGTTAGCCATATACATCTACACTAACAAGTAGTGATGTCATGATGCAAAGTAAGTATTTGAATTCTTGTATGACACGGAGTTTCTCTGGTCTTGTGTGTGTGATGTGATTTAATTAACGGTGATTGTACTCGTATTAGACTTATTGACCCGTCATAGAGAAACACGGCTGTAGAATACGATTCGAATATCATTGGTATTGGTAGTGGTATTGGTTGTGGGTAGAAGAGATTGGCTAGGTGAGCCAACCAAGCTCACTCCAGAAGGAGGAGCGATTAGAATACTATTATTAAGTTCGTTTTTTGGATGCCAAAAAAAATAATGGTTTTGTTTTCGAACAGCTGTTGGCATTTAGGCTTATTTAATCCACGAACTGAAAATAAACGAGATATTGCCAGGCGATCAAATGTTGGGTATTTTGAATGTTTTGCTTTAACTGCGACGTACAACCTGAACTGTCATTGTACAGACTTTTGTACTATGACAGGTCAAAACCTATTTTAACTTTATAGCACACTTTGTTTAAAATTTTAGATTTTCTACTTTTCTACAACATATAAACTTAGGTATTTAAATTTCACATTCCTTCAATACGCATTTGTTTAAAAATGCGTACAAAGCGTTCTTCTCGCGTATGGAATCTCTCAAATTATATTTGCTTTTTTTATGTTTTTCAATTAGTAATTGAAAAATATTGTTTTAGAATACTTTTTATTTGTAAGGATTGTCTTACAAACTAATGCCTTATCCTAATGCCTAATAAACTTGATTAATAAATATTTAATACCTTTGAATTGATTGACGTGTCGTAACATCAAGCAATTCCAATTAGTAATTATACACCACGGAGCGCAAAAGAGAAGGGTCAATATCCCTTTAAACGTCGTAAGTACCTAAGATAGATTGAATGTTCATGCGGTTTTAGAACTAATTCTTTTAAATAAATTCATTCATGGAAAACAAAAAAAAATGTTTAGAGTTGAGTCGCCAGCTGCAAATAATTTTTGTAAGTAGGATTTTGAGTCCCGTAGAGGACTCGGAGTGGTATATTTTATTATATAAAAGGCAAGACTCGTTCGACTTTAAAAACATTAATATTACTGACAAAAAGAACACAAAAACGCGAGATAATTACTTATAGAGCTTATAAATTTTTGACTTGCGTGGAAATCGAACCCATATCACGGTCGACAAGGCAACCACGTTAACCCTTTGTACCAAGACAACATTCATAGGTTTGTGTCACATAAACGTCTAGTTAAAGCGTTTAAATCTTGTCTATTAACCATAGAAGGAGCTTCACCGATGTATTTTATCATACAATATAAATAACTCAGGGAGTTGAAAAGTTTCAGTGATGAGTTCATCACCGGGTGTGGCTAATACATACGTATGTGATGTTTTAACTCTACTCCCATTGCAATAAAATACAAAAAAAAATTTAATACAACACGGATGTGCTATACTATATTGTAATAAAGAATAAATATTTTATATGTTATAATATTTTATAAATTAGTCTTTGTCTCTCATGAATTTAGATTATGATTTTAAATTGTCGATATTGAATAATTTTTAAACACGTTTGTAAAAATGTTAAATTTATAAAATTAATTATTATGCAAATTAAAAGGCTAATGATTTAGACTGTTGCGAACTTAATTAGGTTCAGATTTTATTTTGGTGACTTCCTGAGTCTTTTTTTTATTATTAACAGACGAATTTACATTTTATTAGTTTTCAAATGTAGTTTATTACCTATGCAGCTAATAGTATTAAAAAAGAATAAATATCACAGTTTTGGAGATACAATTTCTGAACTTCCAAACGATCTATTTTTGTTTTAACTTTTTTAGCAACTATTCTGCTCATAGACAGAAAGCCAAAAATAATAAAATCAATTCGAAAAGAACTTGATATTTAAGTCCTCTTCTAGAGGTTTTGTCTCCGTGTACATGTATATTGTCACACAAAGCACGCCGCGTGAGGTATATGGCCGTTTTCGTAAGAGCCGACTTGAGCGCTTTACTGACAGCGCTCAAATTCATAGTGTTGCTGTGCCCCTCATAATATTTTTTATATTGTTTATTTTTATATTTCAGTTGAATTGAAGCACAAATAATAGAAGTATAATTTAAAAAGCATAACTAATATTACAAACGTTGATCTACTGGTTCAACTTATAGCTTGGAAATTTGTAAAACCGTTGTTGAGGATATGAAAAATGTATCAAGAAAGAAGTACTCTTTTCGAAAGATAAAAGCATAAATTTAGCAAGTTTAACAAGAATGTGTCCTTATAAATTTTTAGGGGGTTCCCACATTTTCGTAAACAGGAAAATAGTTGAATATTGGCGTATTTTCAATTAACACACACACACAGCGATATAGGATAAATTCCTACTACGGGAGTTGTGTTTAAAAAGAAACTAAAAAAAATTGTATACTATTAAATTGAAGAAATAACAAACTTTGTATGTTTATACGTGTAGGCGTACAAAGGAGATTCTTACTTTTAATTTATTCGAGCGTAGTATACTATTAGAGTATTGATTATATTATAAAAATAATATTAAGATATACCATGTTCTTTTTAAAATAATTAACACTACACATGTGAGGTTGGCAAATGTCTCTAGTTTTTTTTGTGCAAATGAGCAGTATTTACACTTAGTTGTAATATTAATAATTTGATAAATTTTAAACTAAATGTAATGCGACCAAACTTATATATTTTAAGTACCGTCAACAGATATCTTTAATTCAGATATCTGCACTATCTGCTGAAACTTAGAAATTGCAGTCTATACTATAAATACTGATCGGTCGAGAGACGGCGACGGGCGCTGGGTAGTCTGTACGCGCGGCGCTAGTGCTACCGGACCGAGTTCGACGCACACACGTCGCGACGAACACACAACAAAAAAAGCAAACATGACTTACAGTGCACAGTTCGCGTTTATTTTCGCCTGCATAGCTTACGGTAAGATTTTTCATAATTCATTGATTTATTTAAATAGGTTGGAATATTATGCTTAGAAGGGGCTGGTTAAACTTTTTAGGTTAAATTCGCAACTAGGTTAAATTTAGAAACCTAATTATTTTTATACCAATCAGTTTTATCCAAACTATTTTAGACTTTATAATTTTTTTTGCAATGCCCTACAATTTGTAAATTTCAAAATATATATTTATACAAGGTATTATATAATACGTTTCAGTATAAGAGTTACATAAATTTCATTTTCCGTAATATAATATATATATTTATATAAAATAACGTATTTATACATTAGGCGCCTTACATATCCAATCTTTAGGTTTTTACGCACGAGTAGACTGATTTTAGTTAAACGAGTCTGACCCGTTTTCGTCATCGTAACGAAATGTTAATATTTACATAATAATATTAAGTGTATATGTAACTACATATAAAACGACTATCGCTTGTAACTTTAATGTCAGTAAGTTTTTTATTTTTCATACTAATATCCTAGGTCATATATTACTAGTTTATTTATTAACCTTGTACAGCTAAGCTAAATGCTTGCGTTTGGACTATGTCCATGGCGGTTATGTACTAGATGGGGTTCAAACCTACTACAGTAATTCTCGATTCCACACTAAGCATAGTCTGTACGATAGTACTTATAGTACGTGTATTTAATTACTAAATATATACTTAAGTTAGATAAATTAAACCTAGATACAAAAAGTTTTTCAAACCATGGCAAGATTAATTATTCTGGGAAGGATTGAAACATTCGAACCCAGGACCTCTGCACCTGAGTAGTTATTGTCACTAACCGCTATACTAATATTCTCATCGAGTTAGTATTAAGCAAGCATGATCTACTATCACGGTGAAGGGACTTCCATAGTCAGGCGGTACTAACTCAATCTTGCATATGCTTAATTCTGAGTCCTGTAAAGGTATGCCAACCTAAATAAAATACCTACTAAACTGTATGTATATCCGACCATTTTACAGCTTATGTATTTAGTGTTCTGTCAAGCTCATGGCGAGAAATGTGCGGTCACATTTGGCATAGTTTTAAACACCATTGTAGCAGAAGCGCTGGCCGTATATCTCGACATGCCAATATTAACGACATTATCCGTCGGGCTCTTGTTACCACCGGCGTTCCAGCTGTACGTGAACCCAATTGTCTGGTTCGAGACGATGGGAAGAGACCGGACGGTATGTCGTTACTGCCTTGGAAGATGGGTAAGCCTTTGGTGTGGGACGCAACCTGCGTCGACACCCTTGCGCCATCACATTTGCCAAGCACTGCTGGTTACGCCGGCGCTGCTGCTGCATCTGCAGAAACCCTCAAACGGAGTAAATATCAGAAATTAGTAGGAAATTTCATTTTTGAACCGTTTGGGGTCGAAACTTTAGGGTCATGGGGTCCAAGTGCTCGTAATATATATAAACAGCTAGCTAAACTACTGATTGACACTTCTCGTGATCAGAAGGCTGGTCTTTTTCTAGCACAGAATTAGCATTGAAATTTAACGTGGCAATGCTGCCAGTCTCCTGGGAACGCTACCGGTAGGCGATGATGCGGAGGAATTTTTGGACTTAATTTTAATTTTAATTAATTTTTATTCTTATTTTTATTTTTGTACTAGATACTAGAATTTCCTCCCTTATTGTTCACTTTCTTGCACCTTTTATTAGCTTTAAAAATTGTTGTTGTTATATTTAAGTGATCTTATTAGAAATAAATTCATTGCGCTAATAGCATAGTAGTTTATGGTTGATAGTAGTCGAGTTTTAAGTTGATCGTAACAATTATGGATCAAATTACGAACGTAATTAAATGAAAGTGTGACAGATTTTGTTTTTTAGTACCAACATAGGTCCCAGCACTTCTTGATCAACGTAAAGCAATTTTTTCGTCTGGCTTCTGTTTTAATTTCACGTTAAATTAGTATCAGTTACCAATATTAGCAATATTAGACTGCACGAATAGCGTAGTGGTTTAAGCGGTCACCTCGCCGCTTTCTACTACGCCGAGTGTTGTGGGTTCAAACCCCACATGGGACGACACTTTGTGTGATCCACAAATTGTTGTTCTGAGTCTGGGTGTTCTTTGTGTCCGTTTCATGTATGTTTGTAAAGTCCCCGCGACACAGGAATGTATTCCTAATGCGGGAGTTGTCTTTTTTAGAGGATTTTTAGAGGAATATTTGCAAAACTCAATTCAAAATTGTGTCCAACTGATTCTATAACATTAAAAAAGCCCTATAGGCATTCATTACCATCTTACTGACATCCCTTCTTATCTGCCGTTTCTTTCATTATGTTTTACATCTAATAAGAGTTCCTGGTTGATGCCTCTAATAATCTTGTATATATTACAACAGTGAGGTTAAAATTTTAGTTCGCAAAATGTGTGTGTTTAATACTGCCCTTCGGAGATTTATATGTATGTGTGGATATTGTAATAACTAAATAGTATCCATTGTGTCTTTGTGAATAGTTCTAGAAATTATTTATTTTAAATTACGCTCTTTGGCATTCCTGGCCTTTTTATGAAAGAATTTAAAACATACATATAATTCTAGCTTTTGCTCTCGGCTACGCCTGCTTGTATGCCAGTTTTCGAGGTAAAATGCCTATGCTTTAATCAAGAATGAAACTATCTCTATACCAAATTTTATCTGAATCGGTTATTGATTCCCCACACAAACTTCCAAACCCCTTATTACCCTCTTAAAGGATGATTTCTGGAAAAAAACTATTCTTTGTCCTTTCCCGGCACTCAAACTATCTTTATGACGAATTTCATCTAAATCGGTTTAGCTGTTTAAGCGTGAAGAGGTAACAGACAGACATATAGACAGACATTCAGACACACCTTCGCATTTATAACCTTAGTATGGATAGTGTGAATTAGTATGGATAGTAAAAAAATACTAATTGTTTAATACATCGCAATGCGTAGTCAGTTAATGCAATATTGCGCTAATGTACAAACCCTTTCTGACCGGACCATTTCGCTGGTAGTAAGGTTACACAAGCAGCTGTCTGTACAACATACTATGTCGTTGTGTGTTTTTGTTTTAAATTCTTGACACTAATAATAGCCTGTTATATTTTGAATCATTTCATTGAAGTTTACTAGTTCATAGTTCTACTCTAGTCTAATTAATTTTTAGTTTAATATCAGTGTCAACTTATAATGTAAACAAATCTTAAAAGGTAATATTACCAGAACCAGAACAGAACTATTTTTTATCATCTTGGAGTTCATCTGATAATGGTATAAAAATATTTATAGTGGAACGAAAACGAATAATAACTTGAGTTTCGAATCATATGTTACGTTTTGACGATCTGGTGTTGAAGCCTAGAGGTGAAGAGTGGAGCTCTTCTTTACTTTTCAATTCTGTTTACCAATGAAACCTACATTACAATAAATTTTAAATTTACAAAAAATAACTTCCGTACTAGGAGAGATGTCTGTGTGGCAGAAGATATTAAAAACATTCAAGGAAAGCTTACAAAGAACAGACATTTAATTTATGTATTCTTCTGATTTACATATTTAGTCGTAACACTTGTGTCCTTATTTTTTATACCACTGCGGAGGTTTCAACAGTCTAAACAAACACATATAATCGGCTTACAAAATCTAGAGAGAACATCATTTACAATCTATTTTTCTTTGAAATCGTTCACAAAGCATCCGATTGCTCTATTAGTAGAACAAAGCAAATTAAAATATCGGCACATATAATTGTACAAAGTAGAACTGTTTCCTGTAGTCGGTTGCTCAACCAGTCGATTGGAAAGGGAGCCGGAATCGAGACCGTTTGTACAAAACTCAAGGCCCACACCTGCTTCTGAACGACATTTAAAAAATTAAACATGTAGGTATATAATATATTTGGGTTTGGCACAATGATTTATGCTGTTATGAAACTGCTTAATACTTGATGAGTGTAACTGAGTATATCCATGGAAATACTCTGTTATACTTATCAGATCAGATCAGCTATAATTTAACATTTAATTAGCATCGAACTTTTATTTATGTTGGGAAGGAAAACTTGACACAAACCCTATACCAACCCGTCTGGCCAGCGTGGTATAGTAGGCCAGAGCCTCCTTTCTAAGGAGAGGCCTATGTCCAGTAGTAGACTATCAAAGGCTGATGATGTGATGTGATGTGACTTGAGATGTCCCACATTGTGAATCTACCCTAGTGTATAACTTCTAAGTGAATGTTTGTGATTATCTATAGGCTTTAAATTATTTTTCATATATTTTCATTTATTTTTTTATTATATGTTTTACAGTTTTAGGTTTCCTTGTTTTAAGGAACCTCCTGCATAGAAAATTGCGAAAAGTATCGCTATCGTGTATAATATAACAATGATAGTTAATATAAAATTCTCCTTTTTAAGTAAGTAGTAAGTAAATATGTGCGTACACGTTAATAAAATCAAATATTATAAGTTTTGTAATTAACTTTCATTAAATTACATAAAAATAAATGTAACAGAGTCATAAAATTACCACTCATATTTTTATTAACTTGTATTAACTTTTGTGTTCTCGAAAGTGTTCTTAAAATTTAACCTTGGGGAGCTACAACAAATACTTCTCCTTCAATGACTAATCACTAAATGAAAAGCCCATTTAAAAGAATTCCTAGACATACCTTAGCTTCTTTAATAAAAGTTACCGAGCTCCTATTGAAATGTTAGAATATTATATATGTACCTACCTTTGGTACTTCTTTCAATAAATTGTGAAGCTAATATTCTCTTATTAACTGTTGAAAGACAAACAATAGTTTTAATCGTGAGTTAAACATTAAATAATCTCTCGGCTGTAATCCATGTAATTGCCGGTTAAAATTGTATATCAATCGCTGTTAAGAACGTGGTTCGTACCAAAGAGTTCAACGCGCGCTGCTTTGCTCAAACCGATGTTTTATAATTTTATTTTATTTATGTAGGTACATATCTATAACATATTTACATTTATTTGTAACAAAAAATATTTTCAAATGCTTTGAAATACAAAGCAACATTTAAGCAATGCTTTCAATGTCACTTTTTCGAAACATGACGTTACAATTTTGAAATTGATATTAAAATCTTATAACGATAGATATTAACGTCGATTTATTCGCACTTTATGCATTTTTTAACTGAAAGAATCTTTACACAAAATTTCTCAGAAGTAGAGAAAAGGGCATAGGGTACCTTTCATTTCAAAAAGAAATGCGAGAGAAATGGAAGCAAAAGGAAAGCTGTAGTCAAAAGCTAGTTATTTAAAAAACGAATAATACAATATAAATAATAATACAACATGTTTTATTGTGTTTTATATTTAAACTATTAAGTTCTTTTATATCTGGTCATGTTTTCATTTCAATGTTGTCTGGAAGTCAACCACTTCTAGGCAATGGTGTATAAATTCATTTCATTCTTTATCATATTTCGACCTTTACTACTCGGCAGCATTAATTTTAGGTTGAATGTTCACAGGTAGCTTCTAACTTATTCAAGCAACTTAAATTGGCAAAAGTTCAAATAAAGGAACTCGTTTTAGCAAGTATTTTACATCAAGTAGACACAGATATATTAATAAAGAAAGCTATGAAAATATAAGAAATATAAATGAAGAAATAACCTCTGAATTAAAATTTAAAAGATTAAAAGATATGTAATTTGCAATACTGGTTGACAAATTTTTTTGGATAAAAAAAATAAAAATCGGTTGGGTAAAATTCCCGGACAGATATAATTTAAAAAAATGTCACGCAGTTATAAAAAAATATCTTAAACTACAAGGATGCTGTACTTGATGGTATACAACCACTTATTGTATGTTCCAATAATGAACACGGACGCCCAAAAACGTCGCACCATCACCTCTGGTTTTCTTCTAAGGGTCTTTTATGGAATGAAAGAGTGCTAGTTTTCCTGAGGGAAAACGAGTGGTATTCTCAGAAAGTTGTCAGATTCTCAGACATGTAGTTGAAATACACTATACATATGTCACTCAAATGACATTGTATAGTAAACACCCCACAATGAGAGCCATTGATATAGCACTTATTTTGAAGAAAATTTAGCTTTGTTATTAAAAAGAACTTACTAATTTGCATCTACTAATATTCAGCTAGTCATATTGTATTAGTTCTAAGCTGGTTATAAAGAGGACAGGTTTACGCAACTATTACTGCTGTCTAATTAACAATTACGTTGTCAAGTGCTTGATGCTATTACGTTATATTTCACGGTACTTTTGTTGTATAACTATTGTTATTTATTTAAATATGAACTAAAAATGTTGTTTTGCAACTAGCACAGAATGTTTAATCAATTAGCATATGAAAAGCATAGATCATGTATAATTTCTGCACTATATAAATTGTTGTGGGTAGAATCTTTACAGTTTAGTAGGAGGGCTATCAAGTTCTGACTTCTACAAAGGAGGTTGTAGGCTAGATTCTCTTCTGGGACAAACGATTTTGTGAAAATTAAATTAATGTATAATGTGTATGTATTTATTAAAATAAAATACATAAATCAGATATCTGGTTATCGTAGTACAGGCTCTGCCTAGTATGCAAACCAACCGTTTGTTGATAGCCTCTTATTAAAAAAACTAGATAAGACAAAAGGCCAAGGTAGTGGTAGCAACATCGTACTATTTATCTGCTCTTGATTAAATTTGACATAGTTCTATGAAGCCGGTGGATAAAAGAGTTTGCGAAGATCGAGTGTTTTTAAGATTAAGTTGTGTAAATCAAATAACAAATATTAAATATTTTTAATTATATATTTGTATATCAAGCCGGACATTTATTACAATTGACCATTATAATTTTCAGAGTACGCAAAAACCTTTGATCGAACAGTTACGAATAATTAAAATTGTCGACTATAGGGGTTATCAAAGTTGGACAAACTAACCTGGCTAATATCAGTTAAGTATTATTGTAACCAAGTAATATTAGGCTTATATTAAGCTTATATTATTAAAAAGCAAATAGAAAGTTCAGAAGATAGTGTGTATATATGTATATGTATAGCGCTTTGACTTCATATTGACTTCTTTAGACTTTTTATTTGAGATGATTCAAGTAACCATAGTCCATTGTTATAGGCCATATAGAAGGGGAAAGATACATGACACGAATTTTATCTGTATACAGTCATGTCGACCGGTGTTGAGTACGCAAATAATCACTTGTGCATGAACACCTGAACACATGGCCGTATTTAAATTACATCATATAATGATTGTTATTACTAACGCAGCTGATAATGTGCCGCACCTCTATAAATTAGAAGTTAATTGTCATATTGGCAGGCTTAAGGTAGGCTTGTGCTACTTTCTCATACTTAAAATCAAGTATAACGTTCCCTCTAAATAAGGTTCCATCCTATAAGGTTGTTCAGTTTCATCAAAAACAACAATAGTCAAGGCATTCACTTATAACAAGCAAAAAACATTCGATTTTATATAGATAATTCAAGGTATAAGTTCTAAAACCTTGTGAATCGGTTTCGCATATAAGGCTCATAGATAGCAGATGTCCGCTCGGCGCTTACGCAACCGTTCATTCGCTCATCTCGATATTGGCGATTTAACAACAAGTGTTACGTACGAACGTCTCGTATGTACATAATGAGCTTTCTTTTACACATCACATGATGTAGTATGCCATTCATGATTGTATATTATTGGCAAACACGCACGTGGAGTGTTTAAAGATACGTACGTACGTACGTATTTCAGAAAAAAAAAAACTTGAATTCTGCAATCTCGAAATTAACGGTTTATTTTTTTAAGAGACTTCAATAAAGAGGAAGATCTACATTCGGCTGTACACTTTTTATGAATATTCACCGATAGTTCCAGCTTTTTTGATCCTTTTTTTACCGACTTCCAAAACGACAGAGTTACTATGCATGTTGGTCTGTATATGTTTTCTTTTTATTTATTTTTTGTCATAAATGCTATTCTAGTCTGAATTGACTTGAATTCGAATTCATTTAGAAAAAAATGGTCAATTTATGTTAAAAATTTAAGGTTTTATTTATTACTATAGTAGTCAATCTTACTTTAGTTTTTCACATAGCACATTTTTCCTTGGTTCGAAGTCCACGGTTAACGAACGCTACTTGCATGTACCGTGGGTGCGAAGGGAATAGTATAGAGCTAGCTATGATACCACAATTGTAGTGTAACAGTATAAACAGCAGTACCCACATACCACCAGATTCATGCTAAATACTGTTAGTTAAAAAGGATTCAGATAGTAGCTTCTAAGAAGTTAATGAGTAACAAAATAAATGCGTTGGAATAATACTTTCATTCCTTTATTTTTTTTCTCGGGAAATTATCCTATTATATATATTTCAGCTTTATATAAATGATCCTTCTACCTTGAAAGCAATAACGATGGAATGAGGTAAATGTATATTTTATATATAAGTACATAAAATGAATAACGTGACAACAGTTGTTACTCAATAAATAATATTTTTTACAATAAGCAATTCAATAAGTGAGATTCATAAAGCTTAAGATGAGAAAACATTCACAAGCCACTGAGATATTCTTTTTTATACTTTTAATGTAGGAATGCTAGTGTTTCTTTCATACAATTGAAAATTATTTACAAATTTCCCATGCCTTGCATTATTCCGCCCTTCTACAATTATATTTAGGTTTATGGTCAAATGTGTGTCATAGCAAAAGGCTTCAGATGGTTTCTTTTATGGTCAGTCAGGCTGCCAGCTACGAATTTTAATTGGAAATATAAGTGGTTTCAAATGGAATATAGATAGATGATAAATTGGAGAAAAAAAAACAATAGGATGTAAAGGGTACAGCAAGATTTGAGCAAGAGAAGAGGCTTGAGCATCCGTATGTCCATCCTGTGATTGGAGAAGTTATTAGAACAGGGACACAGCTGACTGCTATATCCATCTTTATGTACCATACACCCCTGTTCATAATTTATTTATGTTACTACTCTTATTTTGTTTTTCTAACTTTGAAAATGATGAACCCATACAACCGTTTATCCCTTATTATACCGACTTTTCGAAATCCTAAATTTTTTAAAAATCCTTTTTAGTGGTTGCTTATAATATAAAAGTCTTAGCTGCCAAATTTTCAAGTATGTGGAATCAGCGGTTAAGGCTATGCGTTGAAAAAACAGTTAGTTAGAGCAAATAATGTAAAGATTATAGTAGTATATATACATCTGGACATCTCTGAGTTTTAGTGAAAATTTTGTTTTGTGATTTAAAATAATGTTATTCAAAGATTAAAAATTATGACTATGACAAAATTGATATTTAGAAAGCTTCACTTTCTCTTTATTTTAGTATGTATTATAAAATATCAGTTGTTTAATTTCATCAAAATTATTAACATGAATAAACTTTATTTTTTTGGTTGATGTCATTATTATACAAAATGCTCAATATTTCACTCAACTCATCGTTTTCGTGTACCATGTTTTGAATACATTAGTTTAGGTACACTTAAAGCTGATTAGACATAATAACTAATCATTGTGACACCTCACTATTTATAAGCTACTAATTCTTACCTCTCGAGATTACGAACTGTTTTCCATCATACTGGCGCAGGCGGTGAATTGCCATAGTGCCAAATATAACACAGGTTTTATACCTCTATATTAAAACCTTTAAATCACGGCTTATGGACGCAAAATCAAAAAAGAAATAAAGCAATAAGACTCATTCTTACCAATAAATGATAAAAACAGTTACCTCACTGTTGCATTCATTTGACTTGTGGTACTAAAAAAGATAAATATTTTCTAACCTTTAGTTACAACATTAGGAGAAAATCTGTCACCTGCATAAAACAAAGTCGTGAGTCTAAATCTTGGAATGTTTGATAAGGAACCGATTTCCTATCCATTGGATAATAGAATTGCAAAACCGAAGGCGTGGTGAAACCGGCTCTGCACCATCTCAACAGTTGCGTAATCTGCGAAGAAACGTTTGACATATTCTGTATAATTTGTTTGAACGTGACATTTTATTGTTTACATATGTACGTTCGCTTTGACGCTGACTGAACTTAATGAATATGCTAAGGGCTTTTTGTAATTACGTTTATTACAAAAATGTGTAAGCTCATAGACGATTTTACAGTCAATAATATAAAGGTTGGTTTGTATAATGTAGTACACAATGAGAAAAAACAATCGCCAACAAACGCCACTTTGATCGATTTTCAGCTTCTATTCGAGTTTGTATGTTTTGCAAATATTCATTTCAGAGTTTGGGTGTTTTTTTTTGTATGATATGTACGTATTTACAAAAAAAAATTGTATCCGTTAATCTAGCTTTCATAGTATAAGTTCTGTTTAGTTTAAAACAAGATGGCGTTGTGTGTTAGATGTATGAAAAAAATTTTTTTTTATTTTTGCTTATAAATCTTCTGAATACTGTGTAAAATGCAGCAGGCCAGAAAAAGCAAAACGCAAATGTTTACTTGGATGTGCCGCCAAAAATTCTCAAGATGTTAAAGCTAGATACGTTAATCACATAAATGTTTATGTAACCACATTTATCTGAAGAGAATCTTATTTGATACCGAAAATAATTACCTACGTTCCTGACATTTAATGATATTGGCAATGAATTAATTTTCAAATGAAGTTGTGTTTATTATATTGTTAATATATAAATAAGTTGTGATGACCTTGGACAAGACAAATGCGGAAGGACAATATATGTATTAAAATATACTTTAATAAATTGTCTACTAAAAATGAAAATTATATTTGGGGGCTCTTAAAGTTGACTGGCGTATGGCTACAATAAAATCTTAATTTGGAATGATCTATTGATTGTGGCGTTTTTATTTAACGTTTAGTGAATTCATTTCAAACAATTTATAGTCCCGGATAACTTTTCGCTTTAGGTTGAGTATTTGAAGTCAAAATTAGCTAAGAAACTGATAGAAATAAGAAGTAAAATTTTATAACGTATTTAAATACATTTTGAAATTTTACTCCAATTTCAACTTACAAAAAGTTTATTTGACTTAATATTTATTTTTTCTGTATGTTACACGATAGCCTTGTCATTTTGTTTTTCGATTTCAAGAATTCTGTTTTAATGGAATGAGCTCTACTCGAAATTGGGATCATTTAAATTTGAAAAAAATATTATACGTTCAAATGTGGAAAATTAAACAATGAAAAATATTATAATTTTTTTAAATAATTTAGTCATTGAAAGCGGGGAAGTTAATTATTACTATTAGGTAGTTTAAGAAATACTTACTTGAAAGTAATATATTATATAGAGAAGTGCTTCTCAATATGATTTATGACTTATAATTTTATTCAGTTGTGATGGATCATTGTTTCAATTTGAGTATCGAACAATTACCCTCGTTAGGTGAACTAAGTGGTCAACTTCTATCATCCATAACGGCCAGTGTCTTTACTGTAGTTATCTAAATCTATCAATTTCGAATTAATATGCAGGCAGAGAACTATAAATATCATTCGAAAGGTTACCGATGGCTGAGTATGTTGTTGATACTTACAAATATTTTTAAATCGACTTCTTTATTGTTAATTTAATTCTAAAATTCTTGAATCTGAAAGATTTTAAAATGCTGGATTACCTTTCCATGAAGACGTAAGTATAGCAGATAGTAGAATAGAATAAACTATATTGTACTTACGCCAATTTTTTTTCCAAAGGACATTGCTATTGCTAAATAGCAATTTCTTACAGCCAATCTTTGGATGGACAAACTGAGTGTGAATAGACGCATACTTATTGGAAATGTAAAATATTTTTCATGCAGAATTATATTTTATACATACAAGTACTAAGTAGGCACATTTTAAATAGAACGATTGACTGCACGGAAGGCGTAGTGGTTTAAGCGGTGTGATCCACAAATTGTTGTTCTGAGTCTGGATATATATATATATATATATATATATATATATGACTCTAAATTACACTATTTATTAATATGCGGTTTTGTTTAAGATATCTTTAATTGCTCTATGAATCTTAGATAAAAATATAACAAGTTAGAAAGATAATTGCTTTCAAATAGTCATAATTAGATATCAAAACTATCATTCCGTTGTAGACATAGTGTGGCGATCTAATCTGAAACAGTTTGTAGTATCGGCCAGTTTGCGCTTGCGCACCAAGGCTAGCAGCTTATAACTACTTTCGCCTTGTAGTTGAACGGGTCGCTAAAATGTTGCATACATATTCTTGTTATACATTTTGCGGCACTGATGTGGCAATTGCTACTGTGCAAAATGGTCAATTTATCTATGCATATTTTACAGAATGTTCTGCAACTTAAGTTATCAGTAATTACTTAATTGAATTCTAATTGGTTATTTGAACTAATGCGTGTTATATAAAAAGAATCAGTTTTGTGTATTTAATACAGTTTATTAATAACGCTTAAATATGCATTGCTGCAGAAGTTATTTATATTTATATGTACATATTTAATTTTAAAATTAGTGTAGCTTATTGCAGTTATTTAAATGTCGAATATAATTTTCTACAATCCTGTAATTGAAAACAAGTAGAACTCAATTAATGAATTTTTCCTTTTTTATGTGACACAAGCGTTCAAACTAGACTTTTCTTGTATTGTCACCTACATCCTTCTCCGACAAACAAAATTGTAAATACATGTAAGAAAGTAAATACATGTAAGAATGTTATTTTCTGGCTACGTCAAATTCGTCGATTCCATTGGTTTTTATGGTTGTAAAAGTTTACAAGAATATTAGATGTGCGTTAGTAAGCAATGTTGCTAAAAGTGTATTTTTTACATTTACTTGCTACTTGTAATGAGAACCTAAAAGCCACTGTGAGAGAAATTACCGGGTAATACTATGAGAGAAATAATATTTGTGATTATTGATTAACGTATTAGTTTAATGGCTAGTGATCCCGATGTAGTGAAAGGTTGTTGCGTCCATTTACATCTATAATTAATTCTGTGTCTGGGTAGAATTTATCTGTAACTTGACTTATTTATTTTATTTTTATATAAATGTGGTTTAACGTCTACTAGCATTATCTTACGTTTACCAGTAGTCCATTTTCACAGATTCTATCTAGTTTGGAGCAGATGGGCATGTAGAAGTTTTCCTAATGTATTTTTACTTTGTTTCCTCTTTAGTTTAGCTCCTTAGTATTAGTAGTAAGTATCTATTAAAATATATTCATATTGTGCTGTTTAAAAGTACCAATTAGATAATATAAAACAAAAAACAGCTACAAGCATTATTCCTTAATAGTAACATTTATTTTTTTGATAAAAAAACTGAACATTTTAGAGGCCCAACACACATTATCAATAGGTAATACCATTTAAGTCGCAAGGTCACGAAAGTGTAACGCACCATTTATAAGTTCTTTTATATAATCTTTTAAATGATTAGTAGTAGTAAGAGGTATAGCACATGCCAAAAAGTTTTTAAAGGTATTTTTATTACGATAATTGTAAGCGGAACTAATCTTACAATTCCATTAAATAACACATATATGCGTCACGTTATACGTTAGTTATTACGAAATAGGAAATGTAATTTTATTTATTTATTTAAATACTGTTTCTTGTTTTTATTAAAGCAGTGGCATTAGTATTTTTATTTAGACTCCTTTACCTTTTGTTGTTGTTACTATGCTATTTTGCATAATGATGTTATATACATATAAAAACCATCTTCCACTGTTTCGCTTTCGTACCCTCTGAATATTTGTTCTGTTCTTTATGTACAAAACATAAAGAACAGAACAAATATTCAGAGGGTTGCCATATCCATTAAAAGAATCTTAGAACTTTATTAGAATTCAAAAAAAGTTTGCTTTTGGATTACTCATCTTTTACCCATAACTTCGTCAAGTAACTAAAGCATTATTAAGAGAGACTGGGTGATTCTTCATTCATTTTATTTCCAAGTCATTGTTCGCATACAAAAAATCTTGAAAAATTAAATTACTCTCTTAAAGTAAACTGAAAATACTTGTCATTATGTCATGTGCTTAATATAAATAGTAAAGTGTTTTATTATAATTAGTGACTGTTAACTATATTTTTGGAGGAGAACAATGACGCAATAAGGTAATTAAAATAACTAATATTCATCCAACTGATGAATGATAGTGTTTCATAAAAGTAGACTTTATCACAGTAGCAGTGCACAGTATGCATGCTATTCACAGTACATTTCACACTAAGCCTACGCCTTATTATTTAAATCACCAATAAAGAAAATCAGTAACAATTTTCGGTAGATACGCTCACTCCTCACCTCGCTCACGTGACCATTTCTTATTTTGTGTTTCTAACTTTGAAAATGATGAACTTTTAACAACCGTTTATCCTTTACTTTAGATTCTTAATTTGACATTTCCAAAAAATCCATTCTTAGTACCCAAACACCCTTACATTATAAAAAGCATCAGCTGTAAAAATTTAAAGTTTTGTACCCCCAGTGGTTTAGGCTCTACCTTGATATATGTATAAATGGATTAAGAAACGTATTCTAATGTTGACAAAATAGTAATAACATTTCGATCTTTTGTTTGGCTATAGTTATAAATTTTACTCTGTCAGCACTTGAAAGTAAAATTTTCGGACAGGAGATAGAAACCATTTACTTCCCATAAAATGGACTTGAGCGTTAGTTAGATTCGTGACAACGTGAAGAAGACTCACTTCTTAAGTTGTAAAAGTAAAAGTGCTCGAGGTTGTTGCTACCGTGGCCGATATCTGGTGACGTTGCCTCACAACTCACTCACGACTTGCATTCATTCTGTACACGTGGTAATGCCGCGTTTGATTCTATGAGTGTGTAGTGTAAGTAGTGTGAGAAAAGAATTTATTACTATCATTTTTTTATCGACCGGCACTAAATACGCTGAACTTTGTAAGAAGAACGAAATATATTTTCATATCCGTTTTAAGTGTGGTATAAATCTTTTCACTATGAAAAAATAATTTTCTTTGCGCACCATCAATAAATGATAATATTGTTAGAATATCTTTTGCGTAAAAGTCTAATGATAAAACGACTGCACGGATGGCGTAGGGGTTTAAGCGGTCTCCACGCCGCTTACTGTAGTAGTAAGCGGCGAGGAGACCGCTTAAACCGCTGAGTGTTGTGGGTCCGATCCCCACATGGGACGAGACTTTATGTGATCCACAAATTGTTGTTCTGTATGTTCTTTGTGTCCGTTTCATGTCTGTTTGGAAAGTCCCCCGCGACACAGGATATATCAGTAATGCGGTAGTTGTCTTAAAAAAAACGATAGCGAAAGTTTGAACTACAAGTAAAAGCAACACTATCTGTTTGTCGCCCTCTATAATTGTATCAATGGGCGCATTGATACAATGAAAAAACTTCGAACAATTATTAAATATGTACGTTTTGTATTCAGTACTATTTTTACTCGTCACAATTATTTAATGATTTAGTCCTAGTCCAAAATCGGTTTCTTGTTTATACTCTAAAGTTTCTTGTTTATTTATACTATGATAAGCTACAAGGTTTTTGTATATTACAAAATTTATGTTAAAGTCAATTTCTTGTTATTTAAAATTTAGTAAACAAAAGAAATGAAAAAAGTAAAGATTTTAAAGTTAGTTCGTACCGTGTCGTAGTAAACTGAAAGACAACCCCAACCTAGTTTCGGAAAAGTCTCGGAGGAGAAGGAGATCTTGCTATTAATGAAAATAATTTAAGCTTTTCTTTATGTTGTTAATACTGAAAATACAGTTATTTCTTATTACTTTCGATACTCCTAGTCTTTACGCAAATGAGTAACTGATGATTCTTCGCGTTGCTTACGAAGCTTCGAGCCTTATACCCGTGCAGTGGAATTATACCGGCCCGATATAATTCTACAATATAATTAAGAACAAAAGTTTGGTAAATCTATGGAATAGTGATGGTACTATTTTTTTGTTTTTATTGAAATGGTAATAAATATATATGTATTTTTGTATTGCTTCAAACACGAAATTCCTAGGCTAGTAAATTAGTCTACGTATCAAAAAAAAAAAAAACTATTTTTCAAATTTAAACAATAAATTTTATCGTAAGTCAATTATTCATTATTAAAAAGTCATTATATATATATATATATATATATGTATGTAATTATTTGTGACTTTATTAATTTTAATTAATTATTAAGCCTCAAAAAATATTTCGTTTTCGATTACAAACTCATCACTAACCAACAACTTATTTAGCAAACACGGAACATAAAACATAGCAGCTATTTAGGAGCGCGTATATTATTATGTTCAATGACAATTTTGTTGACAGCACGTCATTGTACATAAAAGTATGAATAATATAAGTAATTGTACATTTCCTTACCTCAACACAAATAGAAAACGGTTTATAATATTATAAGTATACAATTCATTTTACGGGTGGCATTTCATTGACAAGTGACAATTTATTTTAAACCATTGTTAACTCAATGTTTTAAACGCGATGCTGTAAGATTTTTCTAGACTTTCTGTAGGTTTGAAGACTGTCTACAATGTTTCACTCACAATATCATGTTTAATAAATATCAATGTTTTTTGTTGTGAAATTGTTTACTGTAGTGCTTACTGAGTATTGTGTTTGCTTTATTTTGGTATCAAGAGGGGCAGGTAGGTAGTAGGTAGGAAATCTTTTGTATTTAGAAGAATACATGAAATTCTTCACTTAAATCATTCTTTCAACTGCCTAAGACCATACGGGTCGGCAGAAGAATTGATTTTTTTTCCTAATCCGTGTTTTAAATTTAAACTATAGCTTAAAGCGATGTAGCTTTCTTTCCAATTATAGCTCAAAGTTCGATATCAATTTAAACATTGTAAACAATAACTCTTAATGCTTAAGCCGTATGCACAGTGGACACGTACCAGAATAAGATGGGTCATACATATAAAATACCTACAATACAAGATTTTATTTATGTTTATCTTTCTATTAGTATGCATAAGGAAAAGAGTATGTTGTTATGAACGACTGTTTAGAATTGTCTAATTAGTTCTAGCACTCAAGAGTAAAATAAGCAACAATTTGCATTGAATGCATTCTAAGTACTAATTTCAAGTAATGGCTTAAACGAACCAATTACGCACAGCCGACCTCACACGGGGTTGCAACACGATACGCTCCAACGATTTTAATATACGCATTGGATACTTCGAAAGTTTAACCTCGAATTATTGTTCGAAAACCCTTGGTTCACGACGTGTTTAACTTATAGTGACCACTTCCACATATATCAGAAAAATACTTCAATACCATCTGACAAAAACACAATGAATTACAGAGCAAATAATGATCCTTCATTAATTATATATTTCCTTCCAAAAACAACCGTTGGGCCGCCACGATTACTTCGCCTCATTGGTGAATCTTCCTTTTGCGTTGGCAGGATGATAACATCCGTTTACAGCATTATTAGATTAGAAAAACTCGTTAGGAAGTGCTATTTGACAAGAGAACTTGCATTTTGCGATGTATTACTGGGTAGGTAGCTGGAGCTATTTTTTTCAGCTGAGTATACACGTATTTATATAACAAATGGGTACACAAACAGATGAAAGAAAGTAATAAGAATCTTAAAAAATCTAACTTTAAGTGAAGTTAATTATCTTCGACTCTGGTCGTAAAGGTATCTATAATCTGTTAATATAAAGTTTTATTTAGTTACGAACTAGATGCTTCGACGCTCGCTGCATGTCCCGTACTTTAACATGCTTTTTATCTATATTAGTAGAAGTAGTTGCATGAAGTCTGAGTGTTTTAGTAACCGCTGTTGCAATGGTTGTAAATTTTTTGTGTTGAAACAAAACAATTTTCATATCAAAAGATACCATTCAGTGTACTCGTATATCGGTTTACACTGAATGGTATCTTTTAAAAAGTCAAAATTTTGAGGCATAAGCGGCATATTCTAATTGCGAAAGTAGAGTTGTGTTGGAATTGTGGTCAAGAGGTTTGAATAGCTTTGATTGCACTAACTACGTGAATCTATGTGTAACTCAACTTTTAACTTAGCCGGAGGAGTAAAAAAGAATATTCATTAAAATTATTTTAAAGAAAACTGTCCTGCATTTTCTGTTTTTTTTTTGTGCTTTATGTATGTTCTTCTAAGGTGTTTTTAAGTAATTACTTTTCTCTTCAATATGTTATACCTCCAAATGTGTTTGAATGAGGGTATGTATACTTGAAGACGCTTAATGATTGTTCATAGAGGCCTTACTTAGATCCATTACTGGCACTCTACCTCGTTCTTAAAATTATTATATTGAGATTATTCAGAGCATTGCAGGAAATACTAGTTATTTGTAAGGACGTGTATTAGACCTACACACATACACACAATAATATGGAATATTATTATTTCTAATATAAACAAATGAATAAAATGTACGTGCATTAAGTACCATTATAAATTATTACACATATTATACATAATTTGTTCCTTATAATGTTTAATTTTGACTATGTAGGAAGAAATAATATCAAAAGAAGAAATGGTCATATAGTTTTATAATTATATGTGATTTTACATTTTTGTATCATGTTTTATTTTTGTTTTGGTTACAGCCAGTGCAGGCATCCTCCTTGAGCATGCACCAGCGTGCCCTGAACAATACGGAGTTCAGGTAATACCATCTCTTTAATAACTGCCGTCTTTTTTGTTCTTTGGTAGCATTTTCAGACACCGATTTTCTCTTTTAAGATTAACAGTTGTTTTTTTTTCAACAAAACCTATGGACATTTGTAACCACTAAGGGCGTTACACCTGTGCATACTACATACGATGTATATTTCGGTAGTTATTTTATTTATCGAACATGTGGATTAAAAATCTAAGTATGAAATGTGTTGTGTGTAATTACCATTAACAGAACACGAAATTAGTAAATCTTCATGTTTTGTTTTATTTCTGGATGTTTGAAATGCATACTGTAGTACTTATATTAAGAAACATTGATGTTTATATAAAAATCATTTATTATCATAACTTTCTGTTATGGATGAAGTTATAAGCATTTTTATTATCAATTACAATTACTCGTATAATTATCATTTAATAGCCATTAAAATCACGCGATGTTTTCAATTAATTTCTTAATGAGTTGCGTTATCTACGTAATAATAAAGCAGAGTTCTAAATTCAACTTCAACACATGATATTTTTATTGCTTTACTATCATTGGAAACTAAGCACCTCATTTTCACTTCACTCGAATATGTTGCTTGCCATTCTAAAACAAATATCTGTTTTTTATTAAATAATGTTTTCTGTACAATTCCAGGCGTACGCGCATCCAGAACTATGCGACCAGTTTTTCCTCTGCACCAATGGTACTTTGACCGTGGAGACATGTGAGAATGGACTGCTTTTCGACGGCAAGGGTGCTGTGCACAATCATTGCAACTACCACTGGGCCGTGAATTGTGGCACTAGGAAGGCTGATTGTGAGTACACATTATCACTTTCCAAAGCAATTGTTTTATGATTGCCAGCTCGTGTAAGAGCTTAATTACTACAATGATTTTAAAGAATGACATCTGCTGTGAAATTAACTACGCGTGAAACATACTGACAGTGCCTTAAGGATTTAGCATTAAAGAGAGCTTCTTTAGTTTTTTACGAGGGCCTATAAACGAAAGGATAGTACACGATTTTTGAAAAGCTTAGTAATTTGATAAAGTTTTGCTTGCTAAATTTCCATATTGCTAATCGTCATAATGGGCAGTAGAATCGTAAATTATTAGTCTTTATTTTATGTTAGAGTAAAAATTAAAATAGGTTTATTGATTTTTGTGATGGAGATAGAACAAAACATCCTAGATGGTATTTATACACTCTCCGATTTCAGAAATAACTCTACTTAGATTCGTTCATTCATTCTTCACAAAAACTGTGGTTCATAGTTATATTTTAGTGAAATACACGGCAATAATAAAATATAATAATATGAAAGTAAACAAAAAATTCACAAGTTACTTAGTTTCTCTTACTGACGTGAAGACGTGAGTTGTGATGAATGACAAATAAAAACTGTGCGAGCTATTATAAGAGAACAGGGATAAGTTTACATATTATGCCTCAAAGGAAATAAATAATTACATGCTCTCATTAAACAGAAATGCCAATACTTATCTTTGTTAAATCATGTTATCCTTACGTCTTCAAGATATAATTATGCTAACCATAAGTTTGTAATTACAGTGATTCCTCTATCTACTCCGGGCTGCGAGTTCCAGTTCGGCGTCTATCCTGACTCTGACGAGTGTTCCACGAGCTACGTCAAGTGCGCCTTTGGTATTCCCGAGCAGGAACCCTGTTCTCCCGGTCTGGCATACGATGATCGCATCCATGGCTGCAACTGGCCTGATTTACTCATACCGTTCTGCAACCCTGAAGGTACGTGTGATGTAGATATTTGTAAATAGAATTACATTCAGAAATTTTTCATTATATAGTATTGCTATAGGCGTCAGTGGTTTTTTAGTTAATGATAGTTAACTATGAAGCAAAGAATTGGTGAAATTGTAGGTTCTTGTAATGTATTTTACGACCCTCAAATATGGTATAATAAAATAAATCGTTAACAAGTTAAGAAAACATATGCATTATTTATTCCAAATTTTATTTTGGAACTTGAACTCCAAAATTGATGAGATACAACTAAACGTGGAATTCGAAATTTTGGCTATTTAATAATAAAAATGTCATTGATGCTTAGATTTCTTTGAAAATAATGTTAAAAAAAAAACATTATTTAGGAAATCAGAAATCAAAGCCGGTTTTTAGGCTACGACTGTTAACGGTGTTTGTTTTTCTATTAACAAACGAAATGGTCAGTTACGATGACTAAGCACTAAGCATTCATGATGTTTGAATCGTTACTTAATCGTAGTAATACGTTTAGCCTTTTTGTTTACCTGACCTTTCCGTCATATACTTGTGTTCATGAGCAGAGCCCGTAACCGTGATCCGAATTTCTTGTTTCTACATCATATGTCAATGCTAACTGTGAAAGTTTCTGCAACTGGGCACGAGTTGGATATTGCTGGGTTTAATAAAAATTTGCTATTTCATTAACCACTAAACCAACTGACCAGTCATTTAGGCGGAGGTTATTATGAAATAAAAAAATCAATATTTCTGACAACTGACACACAACGCCATCTACTTGTTAGTCGAAGTTAGATTGACTAATAGAATACTTTTTTTTTGTATATACACACATATTATACATAGAAAACACCCAAACTGTTAAACAAATAGTCGCAGATCATACAAATATTTGGTGCGACCCGGTAGTCGAACCCGAGATCTCAGCGCTGCACTCCCATAGGCTACTACGGCACCACCAAGGCAGTCAATGCAAATCCTCTTATAGTAAAAGTTATAAGATATTTATACATAATTCTATAATTTATTATGTCCACAGCTGTCGTTGGTTTCAAGTGCCCCACCAAGGTACCAGCAAATACTCAAGCTGCGAGGTTCTGGCCGTTCCCACGGTTCCCGGTGCCCGGTGACTGCCACCGCCTCATTACCTGTGTCGAAGGACACCCCAGGCTCATCTCTTGCGGTGAGGACAAGCTCTTCGACGACCAAAATTTAACTTGTGAAGAGCCAGAGGCCGTGGCTCACTGTGGTGGTGGACGTGCGTGATTTGGAGGGCAAGGAAGAAAGGAGGAAGGAGGGGTATCATAAGACGAAAACGATATTTGAGATTACTGTATACAACAAATTAGTGTTTGGTAATTAGTAGTTTATATTTATTGTGATAAACACCCTATATATTGTATTTTTTTAATAAGTATACAATTTTTCACATTTTGAGAGTAATTATGTATGATACTGGTTGACTTTGTATGTCTTTATTTACCCAATGCAGTAAAGCAAAAAGTTAGTTAAAGATACAAATTTTAATATGAGTTTTGAAACAAAGAAAAATTTAAATAATCTTGAATTGAATTTTTCGAAGGTTTTATTTAAATAATCTCGTGGGATTCCGACAACAAAGACAGATAAAAAGATTTTCACGTCTTAACTAAATGAGGAAGTGGCACGGTGAATTGAATTTTTCTAAATTACATAAAACGCTATGAGTCTGTTGATAAACAAAATACGCCTTTAAAACAATGAACTGTTTATTTCGTAACTAGTTTTATCTATATATTCAATAAGAAATATTCATTCTGATAAAAATACTTACTGTTCTGTACAAAGACATAATATTACGTTTTCGTTTTAGGATACGATATTTTTCATATTAATTTAATTTCTCTGAATGATTGGAATATGTTTCCACCGAGTCCTATTTATTTCTAACTATGAATATGTGTGATTATTACCAATTCTGATTCTTCAAACAAACTGCCAAATACAGTCGATTCGTGAGTGATATTAGTTACCATAGTAATATATACTATATATTTTATCAATAGAAATGTCATAATATGTATTTCTTTAAATATACTTCTTTTTGTAAATATTAATACTGAAATAGTGGAAATGTAAATAGAAAGTTATGCGAGATGAATAATATATTTAATTAATTAAATTTTCTTCTTTTATTTTGACCCATCTTAATTTACTCATTCTTTTTTCTTATTTTTTCCTTGTGTTGATGGTTGAGGGCGTGGACTAGATGATCAGAATTTAGAAAATTGCCTATTTCATTTTGCATCGCCCTCTCCTACTGATGTGTGTGCTGTCCTAGTGCTGTTTCGAATGCGAAGAAGTTAGAGTTGACAGATGCGCCTTCTCTAGCTTCTTTCAGAGCGGCAAACAATTTTGACGCACAACTTGTTTCTTTACTAAGTGTACCCTGGCTGAAGACCGAGCAATATAGTTTTTCTTTATATATTTTAATCTAGAATACCTAGATGTGCCTTACACTACTACTGTGATGTACAAATCCTGCGCTGGTCCACCAGACAGTAACCATCATCTTCCTATCCATCTTTTATTTCGCGCACTGATTAGGTGTCGTACCCAGGTCCACCTACTGAGACGAACGCTTACGGTTGTCATACAGGATTCACTTTAGTCGCAGATAATAATTTGGTTTAGAAAACCCTCGTTTCCATGCCGATTCAGTAGTGCTATGCATGCATAAGTTTCGGTAATGGTCGCTTAGTTCGTGTGGCACTCACTTATCTAGCTTTTGGATTCCGATTTGAAGCAAGTGCGTCAATATTATTTTGACACTAACTCCAAACCCGGTAGTAAGCTGAGCGTAGCAAAGCGTAGATTAAGTTGGAACAGCTTCCACTTTCGTCTTCAATTCATCGTTGACGACTATAGTTACCGGCCGACCGCAAGGCTTGTTCTTCAACTCACAATTTCCAGATCTAAAACGATTGAACCAATAATGGACCGTGTTTATATAAGTAGTGTTAGACCTGTACACGTAGTTAATGTTTCGTGCTCTAGACGTAGGAACTCGCCATGGCGCTAAAAACCTATTACAATTTCATAAAAACAAAACACTATCTAAGACAAATTACTAAATTTTAAACAACATGTCCTTTTAAAAAAAATTGCAATCACACGCCAATCTACAAACAATATTAAGTCTGAAAATGTTGGTTTTAAAAATCTTCAACTTCATAGGTATTTATGTCTGTCAAAGCGGTTTTTATGTCTGTAGGTAGGTATATATTTTTTTGGGGGAAATAAAAAAAATATCTTCTTATAAAATAGTTTTATTAATCTATTATACAGTAAATGCGTTACTCCTCTACTGGCTCGACAGACTTGCCTTTACTGGGCCGTTGTGGTTTACGGCGGGATGGTCCACTACCTGATGGCTTATGTTTCGGAGTAGGGGGATTTTCCAACGCCTCTAGTTCAGCATCTGTCAATTGACCTTTGTACCAGTCAGCGCTGAAATAGAGATTACAGTTGGAATATGTATACACCGTTAATAATTATGATGGCACAAGAAAAATAACAATTTTTTTAATGACATTCTGTAAATACTCGTAGATTAATGCAGCAACATAGTAAATATTTGAAACCATTATTTATAGCTGAAAAATATTGTGAAAACAAAAATGAACCTTACTACTTCTTATTACTTATTCTGTGTATTATTATCATTCTGATACACAATGTTCAGCAATGTAGATAAAATATATATTTCGATAGAAACAGTTGTTATGTAATGTTTACACTCATTCTTGATGTTCAAGAGAAACTAACAAAGCTTGCTAGTTTTTTCTAATTTAAATGATATTTTAAATGTTATACTTTATTTCTTATTATCTTCTACTATTACCAATCCTTGTACAATATCAATATACGAGATAAGAACCTCAACTACGCAGAAAACACACTAGCACATCTACACGTATGTATCAGAACAAATATATCAATTAATTATTTCTCGTCATTAATGGCATTTAAAACTTGTAGTGCTATCTTATTTATGCCATGTATACCTATAGTGTTTACTCATTAGTTGAATTGATATCTATATTGATAATTGTTACTTGTTAATGGTATTTATACCTGTAAACTGGTACTCACCATTCAGGCACCTTCCTGGCCCATTCGCAGCGTTTCTGTACATCATCAAACACCTGGCCAAGTTTGCAGCCGGAGCGTCGTGGCGTGTTACCGTTTATACACACGTAGAAGAATTGGCAGTCTTCAGGGTCAGCGTAGCGGGGATGTGTCAGGCCAAAGGTCTCGTTGACGGGAGGACAGTCGAATGCGAACACATCTGTAATTTAAAATATATTTAAATATGACCATCTGTATTTCACGTAGAAATATATATGACCTCGTATTTGCTTTGTGAACACACTTGATGAAATCTCATCATCTTTGCGAAAAATGGTTTTATATCAATAAATTATGGGTAAAAATACAGAAATAGAACAATAGAAAAAGTATAGTGCAATGAATGCGGAAGGCAGAGGACTCTGTACTATCACTCGAATTGGCAGAGGTGTTTGCAAAACATAATTGAAATGATGATATGATACAGTACATTTAAGCTAAAAAAAAACAACTAAGTAGCTTATATGTATCGTATAAAGTATCCTATGGAACTCTGGTCCTTGCTCATCAGCAGGCAGCATATAAAACGTTCCTTACTAGTGCAAATTTAAAGAAAAATAAAGGATTGCTGAGTTGGTGCAGAAATCTTAGAATTATAAGTTTTGCTCATTGTAATTATTAGTTACCTTAAAATTACTATTTCATATAGAAAATATTTCGTGTACTTACCAGCAGCGCCACATCCCTTCTTCTTAGCCTCATCTGCCCAGGTGCAGATGCCGGTCTTGTCATTGTACACCAACCCGTCGGGACAGGTGATCATGTTAAATTTGCCGTCTACGCAGTAGTAGAATTTGCCACACTCCTTGGGATCCTCGTGGGAGAAGTAACCATTTTGGCGAACGCAGTGCAGTGACGGTATGGGCGTTTCTAGAGACAATAATTTAAAAATAGTTAGTATTTTTTTGTATGAAGATAATGTCTTCTACATAAAATTTTCACCCAGAAACAAAAGAAATGATTATACTCATTCATACATATTCTTTATTATGGGAAACCACAGACGATAACTAGCTTAGCAGACAAGATCTCTAATCATTAGGCTAACAAGTCAGTTAATTCATACATTCCTTCGTAAGCGAGTTTTTTAAAATAGGTCAGTAGAAAGAATCTTATTTGGGTACCTATTAATATTCAGATAGAAAACATATTAGCAAAAAAAATTAATACATATCGCGTTTAAAACAAGATGAGTTAAGTTTAACAATAACTTGTGTGTTGTCGTGGCGTATCTTCGGAAATCAGGCAGCCACGTGCAAGGCTACGCTTCCCTTGAAATTGGAAAGTTGTCTCGACAGGTGACCTATGATATTTACATGTAATCTTTATTCTAGTGATGTCACTAATAAATCATTAAATGACCTTATATAGAGTTAGTAAAATATTTCATGGAAACATTTTGCATTTTTATAGACGACTGATTTGTTAATTAGCGTTGAGTTAAAGATTTAAGTAAAATAGTTTTATTGATTACATGTAAGTTTTTAATGGACTAGTCCATAATATATAAAGCTGATATTGAATATAAGCAAGGTAGATAGAGTTAAACTACTATAAGTGATGTAGACATAAGATATAGTTAGAAATATTCCTATTATTTCTTATAAAACTATCAGCTATGCAACTATCACTATGTACCAGAAGAATCCAGGAATACGTGATGCTGTTGGGTATGAAGTCCTTAAGGATCGCGGTTATTAATCAGAGATTAACTGCCCCGAAGAAATCTTCACAAGGGACTGGACAACCATATATTCCTATTTATACTCTATTTCTATGGAAAAATATTAACGAATTTATTGTTGTTTAATTATTGGTGGTGATAGTTTTTCTGTCATTACTTGTGTTAATGACAATAAACTTTAGAAGAATATCACATAAAAGATTTTAATGACTAAAGCAGGGTTGTAATTATGACATTCGATTTGAATTGTCAGCACACGTGTGTTTTGTTTAAATAGGGATTATTAGCCATTGAAAGATATTTGAGTATAAAATATCAACAAATGCAAACTATAATTCTAGTGTTATTTAATTTTTAATCAACACAATTACATTAAAATAAAAACTTTACTTGTAAGTAGTCACGTTAATTTTCTAACCCTACAGAACACTATTTTTTCTAAATGAAAGGTATCCTATGTACATTTCAATATCTCTAAAAATATATAATAGTACAATGCTGTTATTAGTAAAGGCGTAAAAAGAAATTCAAACTGAACTTTTTAGTATTATTTAGAACACACACAAATTTAAGAATAAACTGGTCGCTTTCCCCTTTGTGAAGCTACTTAGTCGTATATATATAGGTATAAACTATATGTTTATGATTAGCATTCTTTATACGCATTTTCGAAGCCAATGTATAATATATAAAAACTAATACTTGTAGTTTATATAAATGTATAAAGAAAGCTAATCTTTTAAAGCAATGTGTGCTAAAATGGTAACTATTACTTATTATTTTTCTTTATTTTTCTTTTTACAAAAGTCTATGTAATGAGAGTTCAAGGAATTCTAGTCATTCGAAGCGGTAAAACTTCGAAAATCAGGTGATTTTTAATTAAAAATGAATCCTTTTGAAAATCGTTCCAGTGTATAACACCATAGTCACTAGAAGTGATGCTAACAAATTACTTACGAAGTTTGGGTCTTTGTGAGCAGTCCAGGTTAAATGGCAGGTCACATTTCTCTTCTTGATTACTGTAATCATTGAACACCATGCCATCGGGACACAGTTTTTCAATTATTTCACCATTCCTGAAGATTTAAAATAGAATATGTTAATATTATATTGTAACTAAAATGTGTTAAATGGATTGCGCAAGGGCAAGGACAAACTTAATTTTTTCTTGCAATTCGCTATAGGCCATCTTTTATATTTTACAACATGTAGGTAGTCCATGTTTTAATGGGTTTTGCAAAATAGATACAAATAAAACTGGGCACTATATTAAATATGATTTTAGAGTCAATATCGTGCTGAAAACTTATACGTGAAATAAGTTTTCATACCCTGACGAGCCTGTCTAAGATCACTTGATAGATATATCAGGTACTTTTCTCTTTTATTTAAAGGGTACTAACAACTGGGATAGGGTTGGAATCTGAATCCACTTATCAAGTTTGAAGAAACAGAAAACCATACAAAACAATCGTGATAAATCTTAAATAATTGGTGTCAACGCAGTGACAAATATGTGAGATAAATAATGAAACTCAAAATTTTTAAAAAGTTATTTGATTTATAACCAAAGTGCTTAATCGCTAAGTACTGTTAAACAAATCAAACAAATATCCTTTCACTGTAAAAGAAGGCAAGTAAATATTGGGCAAGTTTTATTTAAAATTCATCAAGTTGCACAAGGTTAGCGAACTCACGAGGAAAATCAAATGTAAATTTAAAGCGTACAGCAAATAAATTACAAGTGATTTATTTAAACACAAATTTCTTTACACAGTTCTTATTTTCAATTTTAGAGAGTTCAATGACTGGTCAAATTTTGTTGGTCAAATGATGGGGGTTAATCATTAATACTTTTTTCGAGATCATAGTAGTCATCGGGTCATAGTAGCCATATAGTAGTCATCGGGTCCGCTACGTTACTTCCTTTATGTTGCTTTTATAGAAGAGTAGGAAGGTGACTGAGCGACACTCGTTCATGACCCGAAGGTGTGCGTTTTGCATTGCCATTTTTGAATTAGCCTTGCCAGGAAATGGTGTCAGAGGGCTGACAGCATTTCCACATTACCGATGACATGATAACTACGACAAGTAGTCTAGTTTAGTCATAATAGCAGAGAGATGCTTTTTTTTGAATATATGTAATGTGATAAGTATTGTTCGTTAATACAACCACTGAACTCACAAGATTAATAAAGTGTTAAGATTGTTAATGCAAAAATATCACAGTGCTTTTGTTAATATGTTGTCTAAACTGTGAATGTTGTGTTATTTTTTGTGGAATGTTGTAAAAAATCTATGTATATCAGAACCTGATTACCTAGATTTTACCATAAATGTTACAGATATCTGCTGTGAGTTAACCAAACAAATAAATAAACATTGGCAAAGTGACTCAGAAACACAGGTTTTTTTTACACTTAAGATGGGGAATACTAAGTGTATCAATTAATTGTGTCAGTTTTATTTTAGGACATTACCATTCTTTTTTTTTGGGTTATAGAAGTTGAGCCTTGGTTTAATTTGGCAAAAAAATCATTTTTGACCACATTAAGGTCAAAAATGATGAAAATCAAAAATTAATGACTGAATAAATTAAAGATAAATTTACCTGCATTGATAGTATTTGTCACACTGTTCGGCGTCAGCAAAGAAGCCGTCCTCGGGGCAGTCGCTTGTGATCTCCGCATCTCGCTCTGAATCGGCAATGCTACGAGCTGGCTGGTTAACTGGTTTCCTTCCTTTTTGCTTAGGCACGGCTGATGACGCTAATACTGCAAAAAGAAAAAGAGTATATTAGCAGTATTGGGCTTGACTTAATTCGGTTAGCGCATTTTTAGGGTTCCGTACCCAAAGGGTAAAATGGGACCCTATTACTAAGACTCAACTGTCCGTCCGTCGTCCGTCTGTTTGTCAACAAATACTAAAAAACAGAATAAAATAAATATTTAAATGAGGCTCCCATACAACAGACATGTTTTTTTTGCCGTTTTTATACGTAATGGTTCGGAACCTTTCGTGCACGACTCGCACTTGGCTAGTTTATTAGATATGCCCTTGTAGGTTTTTTCTTTTCAAATCAACATTAGTGTTGTTTTGAAAAGTTGACTTTGCATTTTTAATACTTTGCACCTAAATTTATTTGTTTTTTTTTATTTATTTGTTTGTTTAAGACAAATAACGAAACAAAAAATTAATTGCATATTCACAAAAAAAAAAACAAGTTGTCATTTACTAATATTAATGCTACGAGAAAAGTTAATTTAAAAAGTTACAAATTGTATCGATTTGGTGTCCAATTATACGATTTGACAGCTTGATATTATCGAATCGATCTTGCAACGGTATATTTAATTGAGATTTTCGCATCTAAATAAAGTGTTGCGAGATCGAATTAAATGCAAATGCAAAAGAATGATTTCGTTTCAAATGGGAATCCTTTATTTTTTTACTCTTACAATATATTGAGGAGTTGTTAAATCGATACAGATTAATCATGCGATTTTGAGCTTGTTGTATGGTCATAACACGGCAACATGTCTAGCCTTATATGTATCTTCCTATTATAATGCTAAATGATTCAATAATACTTTTCTTTCATACCAATAGTCTTTGGCGTACTATGCTTCCTGTGGAGTTGGAAAGTAGTTAACATTGAGTCGGTCACTTCCTCAACTTCAATGCTGTAAGTAATTATAACACAAATCGAGACTTTGGGCTTTATGTTTCTAGAAATAGTATTTTTTTTAATACATATATGACTTGAAATTCTTAAATCTACGTAATCAGCTGCCGATTTTCAGTCTGATTGATTTTAGATGAATTATAAAAGTTTTTAGAACATAATAATTAACTCCAATGCGCCTACATAAATATCTCTATTAATACCTCCTTAAAGTCAAGGGCCAGTCTATCATCACCTCAACAACATGAGATAATGATTCTCATATGCAAATACCTGTATTGCTTGAGAAAATAGATGAAACACGTTTTCGGGCCTTTTTTTTTGGGACTAATCCCGCCTACACGCCCACCACTGTAACTCCTGTACACCAGGATCCACAGCAGTGACCCACGAACACACCGAGTTATGACACTCGGGAAGTCCCAGGAAGAAACTAAACTGTCTTGGAACCCGCAACGAAATTAATCAGAAGAAAATTGGAGGAGTTGGAAATACAGTAAATCCACTTCCCTCCTTAGCAAAGCGGGAGACAAAATGAAGTAAAATGGGCATACACCCTTTTAAACAGGGAAGCACCACGGCCACGAAATATTACGGGTCCTACGTGAGCTATATTTGATTTCTATAATATGTATGGCAGAATCGCCTAAACGCACGGAAATTCACCCTAGTTGACACAAGATCCCCATAGTATACCGCCCCAGATGTCACCTGCAAGGTATTCAGCATTATATTACGTTCATTATACCTGAGGATATCATGAGCAGACTGTTCATAGTGAGAGTTAGGTGTTGAGCATTGACACAATGGTGACTCGACTAATTTAAATGAATAAAGCTTGCTCTTAAAGTTACCATGACCCGTAAGAAATTGAGCGACACAGTGATCCACCTCAAGCCATGTCCTTTTTTTTTTTTTTTTTTTTATCGTGTGGAAATCCCCTCGGACCGTCACCCCTCCGGGGTTTGCGGCGGGGTGGTGTGTCGGACTCGGACCGACTAAAACCACACGGTGTGCCACTCTGCGCCTGTAACAGGAGGGATCCGGGAACAGCTGTTGTTAAGACATCCGGACCCCTCCTAGCGCCAGCCCGCTCCTGATGCGGGCTCCGTCTCGATATTATTCCTCTCTTTAGGCGACGTCCGGCACACGCGGACGCCGCCCCCTCGCGGCTGGCCAACTAATGCGGGTGGAGGGGAAACCCACCCCGTCCACCCGCGGCCACACTCAGGGCGGCATGAGGCTGTGGTAGGCGGGCCTCCGCCGCCCGGTTCGCCGGCGGCGGATCGGGTCCGAGTGGAGGTCGTCCTCCCGGGCCCTCTCCGCCGCCTCCTTCCGCGAGATTACTACCTCGCAGAAGGTTGCGACCGCGGTAAAACAACTGTCGCTACCGGCCATGGAGCGTACTACGGCCGGTAGCGAGAGATCCACTCCGATGACTGCAGTGAGGGCCCGACGCTGCGCCGCCCATGCGGGGCAGACCGCCAGCGTGTGCTGGGCCGAGTCCTCACTGCAGTCGCAGTGGTGGCAGGCGGGACTCAGTTCCCTCCTAGCGACCGTGTGCAGGTACTTCCCGAAGCAACCGTGCCCGGAAAGCACCTGCGTCAGTCGGAAGGAAAGGGTCCCGTGCTGCCGCCCTGCCCACTCGGCGATGACCGGCTGGAGAGCCTCCACGGCGGCGAAGCCAGCGCGTGGAGTCTCCAGCCGGAACGACCAACGAGCCATCGTGGCTCGGCGAGCGGCTTCGCGCCACTCGCGCACATCCTCGGGCGGAGGGCGAAATCCGCTCTCCGCCCGGAAGTCAGCCACTCGCCGATAAACTTCGGCGAGCACTTCCGCCTCCAAATCCCACGGGGGAGTTCCGGCCAAACCTCAAGCCATGTCCTCGACAACCGTTCGCGAACAGATGGAAAGAATTGGTAAAGATGGCGTCCCTTGGATGATTCATCCCAGCGTCTATGAGGTCATTATAGACATCGGACTGCTGTTGAAGCAATCTTGTAATTTTACCGCGATCCCGCGCGATAAAAAATTTGAGGGTTTCCCTCGATTTCTCTGAGATCGCATCAGCAGATCCTACCTTAGTGTCAATGGAACCACGTAGAGTATACCCCCTCCACGGGGAGTATACCCGACATTACAAAAATCCTTTTGAAAATCATTCCGATATTGACGGAGAACATACAAAAATACAGTCGAATTATAACTTCCTCTTTTTTTGAAGTCGGTTAAAAATAAAGTGACTGTGTTAATAATAACGGGGGTTAGAGTCCTTAAATAACCTGTGAAATGAATTTGAGACCAAAGTTGTCTTAATCGCTATTCGCAGAATTATTAATATATTCATGCTATTTCCTAGTTTTCGTAATAAATTCGGTTATTACAATCGTTAACTAATCGTTATAAAATGGCCTTGACTCAAATACAATTTCATAAAATAATTACCTCAATTATATGCCTAATTACCTATCTACAAATATCTTTGTTTACTTCTATTATTTTTTCGGTGCAATTTCAAATCTTTTACGATGTACAACATTTAAATTTATAATATTAAACCATTTCTTTTAGAACTGTTTTGTAAGTTCACTTAAATATACTCTTCTTAATTTTTAATAAATATTGTCTTTACAATTGACAATACATAAATAACATTTCTTTTAGTAGAATAATAAGTTGACGAGAGATTGAAATTCGTCGTATATAGGGTAAAAACTACAGCAATTAAAGTTCTTCCTTGTAAAAAAAAGAAAATAAGAACAAAGGAACTGAACTGTTTTTGTATTAAATTTTTTTAGACCCTAAAGTCTAAACTTCTTATAAATTTATATATAGAGCAAGTGCATGAAGCCAAAAATTTTAATCAAAATGAGCAATTAATTTTAAAAATATTTGAAAACATCCAAAAATAATAAAACAGGTCCGGTTATCGATATTTTGACAAAAAACCGACGATTTATACGATGTCAGTTAAAGTTTACAAAATAAAACAATATTTACAACTTAAGCAACCATACTTACATTACATTATATTACATAGAGATAGTGGCATATAATTGTAAAGAACGAACGAATATGGTAACCTGACAGATTTACAAAATAAGAGAGAGCGAGAGTCTTATGTATTGTGGTTAGCAAGTCAAACTTCTAAGATTTTTATTTCTTGAGACCGTTACATGAAGGTGACAATAAGTTAATTTACTTTAGAAATAGATAGTTGTCAATGTTTAGCTATAGCTCCTGGTTCGCTCACTTAAGCAAAGTTTCAGCAACATGTTGTATGTTTAGTCATACATTTTAATGCATCCAAAAGTTTCAAAACATTGGTTTCTTTATTGACTATGTGCTTGACGCTTTAAGTGGACGATGGCAGGCATCGGTCCAAAACAAAAAAAAATGGAATCAGAATCCGTCGCAAATATTATTGGCTAGCTTTGCCTGCTCGGTCACATGAATTTAGATGTTGCCAATGAAATCAGTTGTCCACATCACATTTTCTTTTGAGTTTTCTTGGTGCCCTGGATTATCGTTCCCTATATCTATCGGTCCCCCGACAACATGTGTGCAAAAATAATGGAGTAGTTAAGGCGTTAGGGCTTAACAAATACATATTGCATTATAATTTTTGGTGAGATTATGTCAATGAACTTTGCAAAATTTTTTGTTTGTGAATTTCAAATTAAACAAGTTAATATTCGCGTTATAAGCCCCTTTTGAATTTATCTAGTGTATGTCCGAAACCAGTTTCAAAGATGATTTTCAAATGCTACAATTATATTTAACTTGTCGTGCGGTTAAGTTTTGAGGTCTCGTCAAATACATTTACACATACAATTTGAATTAGATTTTTATTTAAGTACATTATAAACATGGGACATTTATATTATAGTTTTTCTCTTTCATAACATCACAAGTTGATTTTTGACTAAATGAACATGTGTAATATCATAAGTAGTGAACTCGTTCAATATTGTTATGGTTTGATTGGTTAGTGAACAACACTAGTTTTACGGCGGTATTCGAAGTGGTTTTTGGAACCACTTACTATCAGGTAGGCTGTGAGCTAGCTCTTTACTTGTCAGCCTAGACGTATATTTTATGTCTAGGCGCTTATGGGCGTCCTACACTACATTTACCGAGATGCGTTCTCCACTCAAGAAGTCGTTCACCCCAACGGTTGTCGGTTCTGCAGCTTGTATTGCCAGCAAACTGCCACTTAAGCTTGCTGATCCTGTGGCATATGTCGATGAACTTGGTTTTCTGACAAATCACCTTATTTCTGATGCGATCCTTTAAGGAAATGCCTACGTTATCATATACGAATTTAGGTCTTCCTCGGGAATTATTTCCTTACCCTGTGTCCGTGTAAGATTTAAATAAATAATATCTTCACAAATCTCACACACGGCCTCTGATCCCAAACTAGGCAGAGCTGGCAGGCAGAGCAGAAACCCACGACCTCTGGCGTAGAAATCAGGGTCACTAATCACTAGACCAGGCAATATGAATCTAATTACATTCCTAAAGAGGGTTGGTGACAGGGAGCCGGGCCGGTTATAAAAGAAACCACTACCAAAGCCCACAAATTAGACAATGGGCTGGCAAATGATGATGATGATTTAATTTTATTCAGTCGTTAGTCAGTATGTGTTTGTACATCGAATATCGAAAACTAACTCGAGTATTCGAATAACGAACGAAACAGCTTGCTTAACGATTTCACTGTTACCTCACCACGCGTGGTCAGCGAGGTTCTGTGTCAAAACACAATTAATGCCATGTTACGATAGACACTATTGGTGGTGACCTTCATTGAAACTTGTTATATGTAAACTAAATAATATTTTTGCGAAAAAGTGTTTACGAGTTCAATAAATTGTACTAGTTGCTAAATTTTAGTGGTACTAATAATTTTCACAAGAGCATTTTCCTTAAGTTTCTTTTGACAATGTTAATATTAGGTAAGAACGTAAGATAAGGCATATTTTTTGTTGAGGGAATAATTCCTTAAATTTCCTTGTAGCAACTTGTAATACATTTCCACAGATGACAACCCTTGAGACCAAACAACATTTATTAAAATATGTTTTTGGGTTGAGTACTGGATGGAACTGCCATAAGGGTTGTGAAATTGCGATGGTCGACAACAAGCTCGTGTACACAGTTAATAAAATATTAGCTCTTTAAAAAATCCGAGTTTTTAATGCGTTGATAACATAAATAAATCTTTAAAATCGATTTCAATTTCTACGTCATCATTTCTCTCATGCTAAGCAGTGAGAGAAATGAATTTATTTTATGTGCAAAAAACAACCTCTATAATATCCTTACATTAGTACAGTGTTATTATTGTTAGTGAGTAGGGTCGCGAGAAGTTCACCGTATGCTGCTACTGTAGTTAAACTAAGTTTTCTTACTATTTGTTATTGATTTAGGTAATTTTTCATTGAATTGTGCATCAGTAATCAGTCAACAGAACTTAAATATTCTGACCACTCAGTAACCGCACACAATAATGTATTACAGGTTACTAAATGTTAATGTATGTTAGATACTAGTTCTGACAACAAATTGTTTGGAATCTTAAATATCTACCAACCTACTTTATCTACATAAGTCTCCATTTACAAGGTAACAAATTCAATTAAATTTCAATTAAATTCAATTAATATTTTACATTATTATTTATATTACCAGATTAAATGCTAAGAATTGATGTATCAATGTTTCTAGTATTTTGATTAAAATATTCAATGCTGACCTTATTTCGGTTGTTTAAACTATTATGTCTTCATGCTTTTTCAAATGATTCACAACGCATTGACAATAGTAAGATTGGTATAGATTAGAAATTTGTATAAAAAAGTTGAAAACATACTTACAGGTTTTGGGTCATTGAAAAAATTGGCAGAAAACCCATTCTTATTGTATAACTTTTTCAATACAAAAGAAAAATAGGTACCTATACGCTTTCATGGTGATAGGTTTAAAGATCCAGTCCATTAATTTTATACATGTATGATGGTTTAGACATCCTTTTCTCATGAGGATGAAGACTATTCTAAATTCAAAAGATATCAAATTACTGAGTAACAAGTTGTCATCAGACATTTGGTAATACGTTTGTACTCATACGAGTATTACAAAATATTGGAATGCGTACTCATTCGAACTTTGTTGGCATCCAGCAAAGCTTTCGTGCGTAAAATGTAAACACATTTCTCTATAAGTTACGCTCAGTTAGTTCGTGTATTTACGACAAGATAATTCGCAATTGATTCTGAGTTAAATGGTATTAGATTTCTATTTACTCAAGGTTGGCGTTTAGTTTCTTATTTGTGTTATTGAGCTTTATTTACAGTCTTATAGTGAATATGTTTGTAAAATTTAATCAAGTCACGTTAGTATGGTAGTTATTAAGACTATTGAGTCGACATCAATCATTTTTTATAATACACCCACAACAAAAAAAAAAAAATTACCTAATATTTATATTATGTTTAAGTTTTTTTAAGAGATTGAAGACAAAGAAAATAGATTATTAAAATACTTTGACTGGGCTGCTGGTCTAGAGGTTAGTGACCCTGACTGCAACGCCAGAGGTCGTATACTATGAAGGAGGTGTACTTTACCTATAATTAATTTATTTACTTATATCTTTATTGTATATAGTTAACACATAAGTTATTAAGAAATATATAGACGTAACAATCAGCGGTCTTATCGCACACGGCGATCTCTTCCAGACAAACTTAATACGGATATTAGATATTTAAAAAGTTGGGTAGTTTACATACACGTAATAATATGTATGTATTTATGTTTTTATTTATTTTATGTATTTATGTAAGTATGTTTATCAGCAGTCTGGTTACCATAGCACAGGTTCTACCTAGTTTGGAATCAGATCGCCGTGTCTTGGATGTGTGAAAATATTATTATTATTATAGAGATAATTCCTACGATCAAAAATAATTCAATATTTGACACCAATCGGGAATCGAATGTAGGACATCACAATCAAAGGCAAAAGTTAACGCCAGCTTATGATAGGACAACAAAGATCATATGACGTAATAGGTTCAGAAATCAAATGATAAAGTTTTGATGTATGAAATGGGACAAGTTAAGCTTGACAACTACTTTCCCTTTTAGAAGATGCAAGCGCGTTGGTGTCTTTTCCTTGTAGACTTAATATCGTGACAGATGTGACGTAAAAACCACTTTGAGAGTCACTCGATGACAAAAAAGTATCAGAATAAAGTATGAATATAAAAACTTTTTTCAACATAACCAACCACCACCACACCACCTTCCAAATTTAAAATTCGGAAAATAAAAATAACTGGCACTTCTTTATTTATTTTATATTATCATAATTCAAAAACTTGTAAGGTGATTCAAATTAGACAGGAATTGGAACTAGACATCAAGGCCAACTAGTACCCGGACATGGTAACACTTACTCGTACTTGTGTGTGTTGAATATTAATTTATGTCATTAAAGGCTATCAAATAGGTCACGTTTTGAAATGAAAGTACGTTCTTTGAATATTTATAACAATATAGGTAAATGAAGGTCAGTAGGATAGAGAAGACTAAATGTTTTCGAATACAAAACTAGTTCCTTTTAACTTTACCACTACCTACTTACCAACTAAACAGCTCAGTAAAATAACTCCTGCGCACGACCGGAACGCCATCTTGTGATAACACTGCCCTACTACTAAGTTCTACTTAATAATCACTTGATGTGACTTTATTATAATATCTGACTGACGCCCGCACCGTACTATACCGCACTGACTTATTCACTTTTTGTCATCCATTCTTAGCTCTGTTACAGCTCAGCGAAAGGTTACGCTAATCTACTGACTCTTTCCCACTTAAGTTAAATTATATATCTATCGCGTTCACCTGCTCTTAGAATCCTGTTATTGTTCTACGTGTTCTGCAAGAAAATTAACACATACCAAAATGCAGTTATCGGGTATTAAACGATGGTTTGTTACGCATAAGATATTAAAGGTAATTAGTAATGATTATTAGATCATTATGTTGTCAATGTACTGAATAATAAATAGTGATGACTGCAAAAAATTTTGTAATTGTAATGTAATATGAAATGAAAGTTCATACGTTGTATAGTTTTATTACTACGTCAACATGTAGATAAAATAATGTGCGCATTTTGTTTTTAACAAAACTATGGCAGCTTTCACATACAATGAAGCAAAAACATATTATAGCGCCATCTAACGGAGACACACCGAACTACAGAGTAACTGCTAATCCTGTATCGCGATAAAAGTAATTCTCACGCCGATTAGCACAAAATATACACCTTCCCAACATTAACCATCGAGCCGCAGTCCGCCAGGCATGATCACCTCGCCTGGTCGGAAGATGCTCCCTTTGTGTGGAAGGGACATAACACCCGTTCCTTTACAGTGGAGCATGTTTTTTCGTTTCACCGTATTTGAAAGTCACTACAAAACTTTTGTTTTTTATTATATATATTTTTCCATGTAAATCGTTGCTAGTATATCACAGTCAAACTGACTAAAATCTTAGTCAAAACTGATTGAACGGCCTATAAATCAAATTGCCTTCCAAACAAAAAAAAATCGTTTTATCCGCTTAGGAGCCATGATACCACAGACGACACACGTAAATTTATTACACACCTATTTTTTGCGTCCGGAGTTAAAAAGTGTGCTTGCGGTCGCTTGAAGATGGGAAAACAAAGCTTTTAAAACGATGCTATCAAGCAAGCATTTTATTTTAAAAAATAACTTAAGTGACTAGCCCTGCTGGTGCCCATCCAGCAAGTCAAAGGTCACCTGTGCATTTCCGCCCCTTAAACCCCTCTCTTAGAATCAAGGGAAGGACTCGGGTAACAAAAATACATGCTTAAAGATAAAGATATATTTATTTGCAGAACATGTGTGTGTACAAATTTAATCAGAAATATACATATGTAGTCAGAAATATACAGTGTACATATGTAGTCAGAAATATACAGGTCTTAATAACAAATTTTAAGAATCAACATTTTCAACCATACAGGTGTACAAATATAATAAAAGAAGATCATCAAATATAAAAATAGTTATAAATCCAATTAATTAAAAGCATAATAAAAGAAAATGTCAAGAAATAAAAAAAACAATGAAATAAAAATTCTATAAAATAATTTAATACAAAGAAAATACACAAATCCTATGCCTGTCAACAATACATTCACAACTAGAAACAATAAAATTTACAGTTCTCATTAAAGATCGTCATCATTCACCACAGGTACTTTTTGTCTTTGGCAATCACAATACTTGATTAAACTATAATAACATTTCTCTATTAATATATTCTTAAGTTTAATTTTTAATATATTCATAGTCAACTCTTTTAGACTTTTGGGAATTTTATTATAAATTAATGGCGCCATGCAAACCTCACTTATATCCTTAAGGACGGCACAATAGACATTTGTCGGGCATTTGATTATTCTGGTGAAAGCCTCAGACACATCATTGCCGATTGTTCTCGTCAGTACTTCACATTATCAAGGGTCACTGTGGCCACATCTTGGGGCCATGTAACCGCTGTAAAAGACCCGAGACAGATAACACTCCAGTGCAGCCGGTGGGTGTCGTCTAAGGCGGGACGCTTTTGCGCCTTTTACTACTCGTATGTAAGCTAGCGACCTGCTCCAGGGTAACTACGGTCAACCCGGGATGTGCCTCAGATATGGGGTACAGCAGTTAGGACTCCAGAAGTTGCCGATGCGTTCCTGGAGCTTCTCCCGGCTGCCGAGGTAGGCCTCCGCGGGGTTTAGTGGGTAGACCGGTTCTCCGAGAGTCCCAGACACGACCTGCGTTTTCCCAACGGAGGATATGCATTCCCAGTGTGAAAAACAAGGATAGTTCATCAGCAACTCGCTCTTAAGTGTTACCTTGTGACTGTGGAGTTCCCGTACTACTAATATGTGCACGACCCAGTGATTGAAAATGGTCGTGCAACGTTGTACTGGGATAGCCTTATTATCACTGAAAGGACTATTGTTGCCAATAAACCTGATAAAGTGGTAATAAAGCGATTAGAGCGCCAAACAATTATTGTTGACATTAGTATTCCACATGACGACAATCTCTTGAAAGCTGCAAAGATAAACAAGTAAAGTATTTGGATTTGGCCTTGACATTGTTGACATGTGGGGTGTGGATTCTGCAATAAATGTACCGATAGTCATAGTAGCCCATGGATTAATTGCTAAGAGCCTCGACCAACATTTCGAAACCATCAGAGGCTCGCGTTAGGCAGTTAGATTAAGGGTCTGATGCACAAAAGCAGTTCTTCTCGATACAGCACATATTGTGAGGAGGTTTCTGTCTCTGGAAACCTAACCACCAATATCATGGTCCCTGTACCCGATACCGATGGGACATTATTTTTTTATATTTTTAAATGTTTTTTTTTGTAAAAAATGTAATTTGTATATTTAATGGAATAATGAGAATAATAATATTATTTTCACACATTTCTAATCTCAAATTAAGCAGAGCCTGTACTATGGTAACCAGACTGCTGACAAACATACTTACATATAACTAAATACATACATATTACAGATAAAGTACACCGAGACACAGAACAAGTGACCGTGCTCATCACACAATTATTTGTCCCGGGTGGGAATCGAACCTGCGACCTCTGGCGTAGCAGTCAGGGTCACTAACCACTAGACCAACCGGCCAGCCATAGTAGACTAATACAAGGATTAAGGCGACTCCCGCATAAACGAGCTGCTTCCAGAAAAAAAGGTTAGATTAGACCTGCGAGCCCACAAGAAAACAAATCGCTATCAGAAACGAGCTTTGATCAGAATAGTAGGCTAGTTTAAGTTATAAAAAAGTTCCGCTTTTAAAATAATAGCGAAACGTCACGAAGTCGAATTGTTGCTAAAATAATAATATTTTTAGGTAACTATTTGGTATTTTGCTATGCAATCATTACTTTTCATAAAGATTGGATTTTTTTTTTTTATGAAAAGAAAGTTTTTTAAATAAACTGTTAAATACTATCCATATTAAAATATATGTATTATGAAGAATTGTGTAAAAACTGAACCTTAACGCCATATGTTATAGTTTTTAAAGGTTTTGCTTCCTTATAAGCCATGCGTTTATAATACGCATGTAGGCATTAACTATGTAAAGAAAAACAGGCGCTTAGGTATTAAATGCTTAATATTTAAATGTTTATTGATTAATACTTTCATTTAAGGCTTTGAACATTTCATAAACGTTGGATTGTTTACATTGACAACTAATTTAGTGACGATGTTGTCAATAAGATTTGTCTGTTTTTAATATTTTTTAAGATATTTCAATACAAACCTATATTAACAACCCAAAAATCTTATTCGGTATCTTAAAATGTATTTTAACTATCAGATAATCTGAAGATCAATAACGAAAAGAAACAGACCTATTAGACAGTATACAGGCAGGCCTTTTTCGTTAGACTATAGAATAAATAGCATTTAGTAATTACACAAGCCGTCACCTTGAAGTCGTTTTATAAAAGAAGTGTAAGACTATAACTTGTCGTTTTAGTTCTGTTTAGTTATACCTAAACGCTCATTTTACAAAACTTTTATTTTTTAATAAGTGTATTTATTTGTATTACACTTTTGGAGGTCAATGTTCTGCCATATTTTATTAAGTTTTTAATATTTTCTATAATTTTGTTGACCTAATTGCACCAAATATCCAGGTTTTATTTTTTCACTAGAAATAACTGACTAGACTGTCGTGGTTATACCGGATCGGAGCGAGACCACGGCCTCTCTGAAGTCCGATGTTAATCATTTTTTTCGTTGTTTTTCACCGAGTGGGAGTAAGGTTACCGGAGCCCTGTCCCTATGCACATCAAGATCTTTCTTTTGCCAACAAAGATTTGTTTAAAATTATGCATTTTCGTTGACAGTTGGATTTCAGATGAATTTTAAGTATTATTAAACACTTCAAGATGCCTGGATTGAAAAAGACTCCTTTTTAATAACTTCGATTTTTCGTACAATTTAACAATTAATTATAATTAAGTGAATTTAAAGATCTTCAACACTACGTTAGAGGACCTGACTACGTGACTTTGAAACGAACTTTGAGCAAAAAACATCTATTGTGTATAAATTGGTTTTTTGCTTTGTTTCAAAGATTTCAATTTAAATTTAGTCATAAAGAATTGTAAATCTTCCGATAAAATAAAAATTGCATTCAATTGCATATTTCATAAATCCATGGTTTTAAGGAAAAGGTTATTGAAATTGTGTGAGTTACGCCTATACGAGGTTGTTTCGACTTGAAAAGTATGAAACGTCAAACGGTGCCTCTTAGATTAGATGGACTATAGGTACCTTTTATTTTTGAATAAAAACGATAAAGACCAATATAATCTTTAACCAGGATGAGATGCTCCATAGCAATCATTTTTAGACTATCAAAATTTTCGACCGATACAATAATATACTTGTCTCTGGATATAAAAACCTTCACCTTTAAAGAAAATTACTGCTATGAAACGACTTGCTACCGAAGTCCATGAGCGGGGATTTACTTGTACTTAATTCATGGCATGTAAGTTAAAAGATGAAAAATAATTATTACTTTACTTATCTCTTCGTTAATGAGAACCTACACATCTTTACCCATTTTTATATTAAATGTTATAAACTACTCGTCATTGCACAATGAGAATCGGTTAAATACGAGTCATATAATACAAGGAGCTGTACTAAAGGCTATCTTATCGCAGTATGCGATCTTGTACAAACAACCTTAATGAAAAAAAAAACAGAAAGAAAAACTCTCGCATTAGGAATATATCTTGTGTCATGGGAGACTTTACAAACATTCATAAAACGGACACAAACAATACCCAGACTCAGAACAATAATATAATTTGTGTATTAAGATTGTCTGTAAGAGATCGCCGTGAGCGATAAGACCGCCGATTGTTACGTCTATATACTAAGTAACTTAATGTGTTAGCTCTATACAATAAAGATATAAATAAAATAATTAATTTGTGGATAACACAAAGTGTTGTTCCATGTGAGGATCCAACCACAACACTCGGCATAGCAGGAAGCGGCTAGGTGACCGCTTAAACTACTACACCATCCGTGCAGTCAAAGTTAATAAATTTAAAGTCTAGTCCGGTTTTCTTCTAGTAGCACTTTTAAGTAGATGTTTCAAATTTAAAAAGTATATATATGTGTAACTATCACTTTTATATTAAGGTTGAAAGTATTAAATTGCCGATTTGTACTGAAAATTTGAAACTGGTTTTTTTATTTAATCAAAATATTTACTCTCATTATCTATACATCGCTGCACACCAAACAGAAGTGAATTTATATCCTTACGATAGAACTCTGGTTAACTAGATTCGACAAACTGTGAAAGTATTTTGTACTACCTCCTATGAAGATTTTTTTATCACGTGGAAAGTTGTCTAAATCACGAAAAAAATGGTAGTCCGTTGGAGCAAAGTCTGGCAAGTATGGTTTCTAACTTTCCCTCACATGTTACAATAAGATTTAATTTTGTTTAATTTTTGTACCTTTTCCACAAGACAACACAAGTTTCAACACGCATTTCTTTCTGCAGATTAGTCAAATCATGAGGCACCCATGTATCATATTTTTTTATCTTATTGATTTGATGCAAATGAGTCAATATTGCAGGTAGGGTAACGTTAAGCTATGCCGCAAATTCCTGGGAAGCCGGCTTCTATCAACCTCTTCATTTCAGCGTTATTCACGTACGTGGGCGTCTTCCACGTGGTTCATTCTTCTAGTCGAAGTTTCCATTACGAAAGCGTTTAAACGAAAAACGCACGGTGCGTAGATTAGCAGTCTCCTCTTCAAACGCAGCGTTGATATTGCGAGCCGTTTCTGCCGTTTGTTACCCTATAGTTCCAAATATGACTATGATTTTCGAAGTATCCATCTTTCACCTCTAAGCTGAATAAAAAAAACTTCTTTTTTTTTATACCGGCAATTTCATACTTTAGTCCCTATTATAGATATATAAAGTACTTTGATATTTCTTTAATCTCTTCTTATATATTTCCTAATGAACCAGACACTACCCTACACTAAATTGGCTCTGAGCGATAAGACCGCCTCTTGTCTCATTTAGTTATAAGTTTTCTTTAGGCAAAAAAAATTGAATATTTAAGATTAATCTCTAAGTATATTGTCTCATTTATTTAAATTATTTGTTAATAAATAACAGACATAGATATTAGATATCGCGAAACCAGACCAAAACCTGTAATGTGAGTTTCCCATTTAACTAAAACAACTACCATTGTTTTGCGCAGATCAGATTATATTAAACACGCAAACACTTAAGTGTTAAAGTATGTTTCTGCTCGGAGTAGCTCTTAGATAAAAACAAACAAAAGAAAGTTATTTAACGCAGTGTAAAACGCCCTTAGGTAAGTTATTAAGTCTATTTCCTTAACGTATTGACTGTCGAGGATACGAATGAGTTCTTTTTATAGTAATCGTTAAAGACCGACAGATTGTATCTAAAAATAAACCAAGTCAAGAAGTGTATAGGTTTTAAAGACAATTGTGTTCCACGCTCCCATAGACTGACAGGTCACAGTAGATGTACCTTTAGTTACATGTCGGATGAAAAATATTTTTTACAGAATTATTATAGTACCTTGTAAATTTTAGAAAACTATATAATTTATGAACAACATAAAATTGAAAAATTCACATGTACTTCAGAGCATAAGGAACCTCAGTTATTCAGTATTAGACGGTCAGTTATTCAGGCATTAGATAATGACGTAATGTGCTGACTGACATACATAGAAGGAAAAAGTTTGAAGGAAAGAAGGAAGAAAGGCGTATGAAAAAGATGAGTTTCAAACCATATCTAAAATTATAAAACATCATTTAAAATCTAAAATTTTAAGGAAGGGTAAAGTTAACAGTAGTACGAGTAGCAAACCAACTGTAAAATTAATGAAAATGTGTCTCATCACCGTCCTCATCTTCCTGATTTTTTTACAAACTTTCCCATGGATGCAATCTTTTTCAGACAAGACAAAAGAACGCTGAGTGTGCTAGGCTGTAGCGCACCGCAAGTTTAACCCCCTACCGTTATTATTGTTAGCTTTAAAATGAACAGCGTCTTTTCATATTCACGCCAACGTTTTAAATATATATTTAGGTATATAATAAATATACTTATTATGCAGCAAAACTGTTTACTTTATGTCTACCGTCTTCGCTACTTGACTCTGACTCTGGCTATATGTGGATTTCACCAAGTCGCCAACTACAGGGTGGCGCAATAGAACGTGCATATTTAAAATATTGATTAGAAAATAAATACAAAAGGTATAGTTAAAATAAAACTGAGGTATTATTAAGAAATAACTGAAGTTTATTTTTTAAAAATAACATCGTCTAAATGATGACCCTCTCTACGACGACACTCCTCTAATCGCAAACGGAAGTTATTGAAAACTTTCTTCAGTAATGCTGGTGTAATTGCTGCCATTTCACCACGGATATTCTCCTTGAGCTGATCGTTGTTTTTCGGATTATTACTGTAGACTTTGTTCTTGAGGTATCCCCACAAAAAAAAGTCAGGAGGCGTCACGTCTGGACTACGTGGGGGCCATGGGATATCACCTCTTTTCGAAATCAGTCTGCCAGGGAACATCTGTTTCACAACCGCCATGGAGTCATTTGATGTGTGACAGGTAGCTCCGTCTTGTTGAAACCAAGTCCTAGAATTCACTATTCTTGAATTTTCAAGCTCTGGAGCCAAAAAACCCTTCCAACATCTCAACATAGCGTTCGGTATTAACAGTGACGTTTTGCCCCCGCGCATTTTCAAAGAAAAACGGTCCAATTATTCCTCTACCAGAGATTGCTGCCCATACTGTCACTTTAGGACTATGCAGTGGTTTCTGGTGCTTGAGTTTGGGATTCTCACTGTTCCAGTAACGACAATTTTGACGGTTTACGAACCCATTGATATGGAAGTGGGCCTCATCTGAGAAAAGGATATTGTCAAAATTGGAAAATCGATTAAGCATTTCATTAGCAAATGCGAGCCTTGCTCCGAAGTCAGACTCTTTCAATTCTTGTGTTAACTGCAGCTTGTAAGGATGCAGTTTAAGATCCAAGTTTAAAATTCGTTGCAAACTTCGTCGCGATAAGTGTAAGACAGACGATCTCTTACGAGTAGACATTTGTGGATCTCCTCGTACAGACTGCATAACTCTCTCAATATTGTCGTCGGTCCTAGATTTTCTTGGACAACCTTTTGCTTGTGGTTTAAACGTTGAACCAGTCTCTTCAAAACGCTGTACCCATATTTTAATTAAATTAGCACTCGGAGCTTTACTAATTTGCCGTAGTCCATATTCAGAACAATATAAACGCCTAGTAACGATGTATGAACGAGAGTTCTCGTAAAATGCGCGCACGCAAAATGCGCGACGCTTCCCGTCGAAGTGACTCATAGTGACTAAAACTCCATGAGCCCGCCTACCCAACGATGCAGGCTCCCCCCGCCCGCGCACTTTCTACCCCGCGAAAAAAGATGATGCAATATGCACGTTCTATTGCGCCACCCTGTAATACACTCAAGTTTAACCTATTGAGCTGTGTGAACTTCGTTTTATGAAATTGTAATACCTGTCCTGCTTACTGTTGAATGATACCTTAGTGGAGGGGGTATTATATTATGTCCCTACAAAACAAAGAACTATCCTCCAACTAGGCGAGGTGATAGTGCCGGGCGGATAATGTCAAACGGTTTATATTGGGAAGTTAAATATATTTAAATATACCCTGAGAAATTTCATTGAGTACTACAGGATTAGTGGTTACTTCGTAGTTTGGTGTGTCTTCGTTCGATGGCACTGAGGTATGTTTTTGTTGTATTGTATGAGGAAGTCGCCACACCTTATTGATGTTCCCAGCCTCTACAGATTTACGCATAATCAGAGTGGTGCAGTACGTAATTGTTGAAATTAGTCGCGTGCACTTAATGCTTCAGTGCATGTGCTGTAGAAAGTAATCTATTTTCAAACTATACTCGTAGTTTCACCTTATGACGAGTTTTATGGCATTGTTGATTTAAAATACAGAGCACAGATTCAATACGTAAATATTTTTCAGTACCTGTTGGTAACTTTAAGTCTTCTTTTGAAGTCTGATTTCATTTTTGATACGTATAAATTTTGTAGTGCTTAAAATTCAATAATGATGACTAATAATATAAAGATTAATAAATTATTTTAGTGGATTTTCACGACCCATGTGTTGGGAATGCAATTTAATTTAATGTATTCAAGCTCAAGACTTACGGTTAGAGGAATGTACTAGATTGTAGATTGCAGGAATAATCTACATATACGAATAGGGCAGCACCCCATAATCAGCGAGAAAGAGGGTGGGCTCCGGTAACCTACCTCACTGGGTTTAAAGCCACGAAAGAATTGGTTAACATCGGTTTTCTGTGAGATCGTGGTGTCAATCCAGTGAACCCTGGTCCATATGTGAGACGAATCGTTACTAACTGACGGGCCTGTTGGTCTAGTGGTTAGTAACCCTGACTGTTAAGCCGGAGGTCATGGGTTCGATTCCCACCCAGGACAAATATTATGTGTGAGGTCATTTGTTCTGTGTCTGGGTGTAAAAAATATATAATATCTCTGACAAATCTCTGCATCACCCCAAGGTTGACTGGAAGAAAATGCCTACGGCATTAAGTCCGCCTTATGCAATGTATTTGCAGGAAGTATAAATAAAAAAAATATATATATTTGTATTTTAAAAATATATAACTATGTTTATCAGCAGCCTGGTTATGATAGCACAGGCTCTCCCTAGTTTGGGATCAGACCAGATCAGGCCGTGTGTGAGATGTGTGAGGTATATTATTAATATTATTTAAACTATTTGCAAGGTAAAATATTGCAATTAAATAAATACCTCTAAAAAGTCTTCGCAATACTTTACTCCTCAAAGTCAGTGTATAGTGCGAGGTTTCCGAATAAATTATTTTAACGTGATATTTTACAGTAATCTTTAGGTACAGAGGTTAATACGAGTATATATATTAGTAGTAACATATAACAGTATAGAGGTACCGAGTGCAAAAATATATGATGCAATATTGTGACTAATTACAAGTAAGTACATCCATTCTATGGTAATTAATAAAAAAATATGAAAATAAATTAATTAAAAATTCGGTAACTAGACTCCATTGGTATATTCCATTAGCTCTAGTGTATGCCGCATTTTGTTTTTTTACTATTAGCGTAACTAATATACTCTAAAATAATAACTGAATAACATAACTTGATTTGCATCTATGAATTTATATGTCAGTTCCAGTAACTTATGTAGTTCTTTGAATTAACGAATTCTGACTTATACTGTAACTTTACGAACACTACTTTTGCCTAACAGCTATTAGCACAGATATAGAAGTATTGATTGAAGTATTGACCTTATTAAATAGTAGGGGGAAGTCCCGTAGCGCCGGACGGCACCTAGCGCCGGACACTCATACTATTTTGACAAACGTCAACGCGATCTATTTATAAATCGGTGAAAGGGGTGCGGGGGAACGTAGCGAGACAGGATCACGCAACGCGATTTGCCAGTGAGACGCACAGTCGTGGTGGAAGCCGTGAATTGCTGTTTTTGGTGGGAAAGCGTTGCGTCACGTAAATTTCAAGTAAGTATTACTGCTATGGTTTTATCCTTAATTGTTTTTGTTATTTGTTAATAAAGACAGTGTTTCACTATAATTATTATATTGTGAAAGTTTTTATTAAATACCTAAACAGTTTTAGTATGAAATACGTAATTTTGGACGTTTCCTGTCCCCTACTTTCGGACACAAAGGTGTCCCTTACCACCGGACAGTTTATAGGTTAGCTTCTTTATGAAGCATTTGTACTTATTGTAATGATGATTGTTTGTTGTTTTACAGGATAGAAGGAGAGAGATATTTGAAAATGCAAGAGAGAAAAAAAAAAGGAAAATGGGATCAGCAAAGTTTAAAAACTGCGATGAACAAGATTTTGTTCAAAAAAATGAGTTTGAGGGCAGCTTCGTCACGTTACAATGTTCCAAAAAGTACTCTACATGATAAAATAACGACATTGAGCAGTAGAAAAGAAGTCACGTTGCAACCAAAAGTTGGTAGATTCACAAAAACCTTCTCACCCGAGTATGAGCAAGTTTTAGTGGACCACATAAGAGATTTGTCTAATAGATGTCTGCCCCTGATGAAAAACGAGTTTTTGAAGTTAGCTTACGACTTGGCTGAAGCTATGAAGATTCCCCATGAGTAAACAAACCAAACGTGGCAATAACGACAACAAAAAGGAGCCGTTAACTGAAGTATCAAATATAGAAAAACGACTTGTGTAGTGTGTTTAGAAGACCACGACGAGGACTGGATACAATGCTCCAGATGCCAATAATGGGCTCATGAAGCATGTGCAGACGTTCCAGAATGTGGAGATGCCTACATATGTGATAGATGCTAAAAGTTTTAGAATGTCCGGCGCTTGGGGTTTAAAGATTAACCCGTCCGGCACTAGGTGCCAATGTCAAAGTCCTTTATTTTTTTACCAAAACTTATTTAACACTCCTAAACTATGTTTACGCAGAATTTGTATTTTTGTTATTTGATTTTGATTTTATGTTTTGTTAATTTAAGTAATTCATAAATAAATACATATTTCTCGATGTAGTTTTAATTTTATTGCCTGAAAACCTTATGTGTCCGGCACTAGGGGACTTCCCCCTAAGTAAAGAATACAAATAAAAATAATAAAAACACACTTCGATGGTAAATGGAACTGAAGACTAAAAGAGACGTCCATGAACTACTTCCTGGGCTCATCATCTGACTATTCGTTACCAAGGCCGAATCATTAGACTTTTTTTCAAGCAAGTAAGGTTGTTTACGAGTAGTTACTAAAGACCATAAAGGTCCCTATCCACAACCTGACCCCCTCATCGGATCAGCTCTAACATCATCAACAGCCTTTACTAGTCCACTGCTGGAAATAGGCCTCTTCTTAGAAAGGAGGTTTGGCCATGCTGGCCAGCTCTAACATATAAATTCTAAATGACAATATTGTGATATAACCTGCATATTAAACAAAATAACTGCTTCGGTGCCGCAGTGGTAGCGTATGCGACTGCTGTGCTGAAGTCTAAGGTTCGATTCCCGGGTCTTACCAAATGTTTGTATGATCTACAAATATTTGTTTCGGAGTTTTGGTTGTTTTCTATTCTACGTATAATATGTATAATATAATATAATAATATATCTCACACACGGCCGTCTGATCCCAAACTAGGCAGAGCCTGTACTATAGTAACCAGACTGCTGATAAACATACATATATATTTTTTAAATAGATACATATTATAGATAAATTACACCCAGACATAGAACAGATGACCGTGCTAATCACACAATATTTGTCCTAGGTGGGAATCGAACACACGACCTCCGGTTTAGCAGTCAGGGTCACTAACCACTAGACCAACAGGCCTGTCAGTATGTATTAACAAAACAAAGTATATAAGTATTCTATCAGTAAATCTAGCTTTCATAGTACAAGCTCTGCTTAGCTTGAAACTAGATGGCGTTGTGTGTTAGATGTCCAAAATAAATCTACTTTATGCAGATGATCTGAAAATCTTCATTTCAATTTGTAATATCAATGACAGTAATTTATTACAAGAAGAATTGTATCGCTTTTCTCGGGCGCTATTAGACATTAAGCTCCCTCTTGATCAACACATAGACAACATAAATAAGAACGCTATTTCTTCGTAATGAGTTCCACCATAGATTTTAGACGTATTGATACTTTTATCCACCTATAAAATTCATTGGTCATAACGCTGGAGTGTTGTCCTCGTTATTAAGGGCATAGATATATAGATTGGTAAGAGTGCATTTTTTTTTTCAAAAAACCACGCAGTATCGTTGTCGCCATACTTATACTCGTAAAAGCAGTAATGTATTAGACTTAAAATCTCGACGTCTCCTTCTGGAAACTATGTTTTTATATGACCTATGCAATAAGAATCGATTGCGCTGAACGACTAAATCAATAATGTTACATTGTCCTGAGGACTGTTTTCGCGTGGCGCACCTTCCGTCTGAAGACAGTCCTCCGAACACTCGGAACGCGCCCCTACTCTTTGCTGTTTCACCAGCCGAACTAACGCCGACGTTCGTGCACCTCTACCTCGCAATGTCGTTAAATATATTTCTTTTTAGATTTAGATATATTTACTTTGTCACTTATCAAATTTTAACAGTCCCTGTTCCAGAACCTCATATTCAAAAAATCAAAATTCCATAGATATGTAAATTTGGTCCAAATAAAAATAATCTTTATATTTAGGTAGAGTATATTTTTCTATTGCTTTGTGAAGTTAAATACTTATTATAAAAGTATATATATATATATATCGCTGATTATATTAATAAAAATTGTATCTAGAATGGACAGTATAAGCCTTTGTAACATGTTCTAGCTGCATTATTGTGAATGCGTAATTAATCACTTAACCCCTTTATTTTGTTTTGGAGCAACATAACTGCTAGCAGAACTTCACATTGACTAATGAAGCAAAAGGATGACTTTATCAAGAATTTAGTTTCCATGGTCAACTTTGAATAACTGATAATAAAATAGTTCTTATGCAAATCTTAATTAAGCAGATGGTGGATGGCGTTGGCGCATGTTGCGTCGCAATTAAACTAAGTAGAATTAAGGTATGTGAGAATCCTACGCAAGCCTCGCCACAGTGACCTTTATAGTATTAATATTTTATAACATTTGCAATTTAACTACTTTCTACTTAAGACCTTTTATAATTCATTACTATATTATAAATATTTATTTCTAAGTCTAGAATTTAAATATTTAATCCTTAAATAAGCTTATTATTTAATAATTAATTATTTAGATTTAATTTGCAATTGCACTATACAACTTTTTATTTAAAAATTATAAGATTTTTTTTTACAAATTACACAAAATTAGGTGTTAGGTGAATTACTAGCGTGGTATAGTAGGCCAAAACCTCCTTTTAGGGGATGCCTATGTCCAGCAGTGGACTATTATAGGCTGACGATGTGTAAATTACTAGTATATGTAGATGTAATAGATATTCAAATTGAAGATGCAAGACAGACATGATTAATGGCAGGGTCCTCTTGTACATGTTAGAACGAGTATGATTTAATAAGACGGCTCGAAATAGATTGCGGTCCGCAATGTGAGGTGACTGCACAGGAATCGTCCAGGAAGAACGTAACCTCTTCCTGTAATTTATTGTACACTTGTCTGTTGCTTGGCTGTAAACGTCAAAATATTTTGCTATAACTTGTGGTCCTGCCTTGTTTTTTTATTTTGCTTTATTTCTTAACAACGAAAAGTTAAGGATATTTCTTTAATTCTTGATAATAATCTGAATAAATTTACATTTGACGAACTGAACGAAACATTGTATGTTAAGCACCATTATTTGGAATGGGACTGAGTATAATTTATCTTTAATATTTAGTAATATAAACTGTGTTTATGAGCAGCCTGGGTACGATAGTACAATATTCTCTGCCTATTTGAGGGTCTAAGTACTAAAACAAAGGGACCTCAACATAATTTGTTAGTAAACACAAATAAAATTTTATTTTCAGTCCAAAAAATTTGTATGAATGCTTCGTCTGAAACATAGAGAAATATGATTTCTTTAGATTATTCAAAGTGTTGATGTAAAAAAGATGTTATTCCGACTACTAGTACAAAAAAAAATAGTACAAATCTATAACAAATACTTCTTATTTCTAAAAACAATTAAGTACTTCTTTTTTTCCTAAAATAAAAGTTCCTTCTTTTTTCTAAAATAAAAGGTACTATATCAATGTTTTTTAAATAGACTTACTTAAATAACGGTAATCATTTAAGTAATACATATCGTACATAATAACGTACATTATCTATTACATAAAATCTTTTTCTACCAGTAAATATCGCCATAACGGCTTTTAGTTTCAAAATACATTACATAAAAATGTTCCATTATGTTTCAATAGAAAAACAGATGTCGTTATTACGAGTATATTTTTTATGTTCTTTTCTTAAGTCTAAATATACGGTTATTACTTTATGAGCTCCTACTGTAAAAGGCGTTCATACGTAGTGTATCTAAAAATGGTGATTCCGGTTATCAAGACCATTCTCGACAATTATGTAGAGACATTACCTACGTAGGTAAATACATAAAATTGTTTTCGTTTGTTGAACTCCAGTAACATAATAAAAATATATTTTTAGCACTGATAGGATTACGTCAACAAAAGTTAATAAAAAAAGGAGAAATAAGTACGAAGGTTGTACTTCTATACCGACTAACATCTCTACTGAATCCAAATGCCGTTATTAAATTTACAAATATGTATTGTATATTTTGAAATACAGTTATTAAACTAGACCAAGAATTTTTCACAACAATTAAAATAAATATGCGTAACCGTCTTCAGAAGATGTTTAACAAATCGTTGAAAGTCAATTTAAAAATTTCAATTAAAATTATTAGGTATTTACACAATTCATGTGTCAAATTTCAGAGCATTTGTGTATTTATCCGTAATTATATTCCATTCAACACATTTTCATATATAAAATGTTGCCAAGACGAGACCATTTGGCTCGCATTGTCAAAAAGTCATCAGATCTCATGTGGAACCAAACTTCTAACTCTACACGTCCTAACTCTACAAGCCATAACTTCACAAACACTACACCTTAATATATGACTTGGCTTGGCTTTGCTTGGCTCGTCTTGGCGGGGCAACTACCGTGCCTCCAGATAGGTATATAAGTTAAATTTAAAATTCATTGCTTCTTGTACATATGTGTCAAAGGTTTAGTAATCTTATGAAGTACAGTTTAACTTAAATACATCTTTATATTCATAGACGGAATGATTGATGTAAAGAGTTTTAAGAAATTTTAAGTATTATTATAATACTGAGATAAACACATTTTTAATTGTGTGTGTTGTGTGATTAGTGGTCTAATATGCCTATTATTTTTAATCCTATATAGCCGTGGAAAAGTCAGTATAAAATAAGCAAATAAAATAAAGTATTTACAGATATCCTAACCATCTGGTACGTAAACCCATGACTCTTAAGAAACTAATACTGGTGTGAGAACAGCTGGTAAGGTATGCACACATTTAGTTAATATCCCCAAACCATACTTACCTGACAATAAAATTATTTAAAATAAATATAATATAGTTTGTACACGTTTGTATAGGCTCCGTGTACATTTTTCATTGAATTCTGATGCATTGTATATAAAAAAATCATATTACATACTAATAAAAACTCATGACAACACTACTTATCTGCAAAGGTCGATAATTACAATAAAAGCTTTACGTGACTCACTTATTAAATCCTTGTAATAAGAACTACACCATTGTAGAACACACCCGCCCTTATAGGCTTTCCTTTGGCATCCTGACTTAAACTAGAACCCACGTAGTACTTGTTTTTTATCTCGGAGCCTATAAAAGCTAGCCTTTGCTTTTAGCCCTGACATTGTCCTGCCAGTTTGCCGCATACAAGGACCGCAATGATTAAAATTATTCTATATTCTCTTGCACTCGTTCAGGCGTTGTGGGGTGCTGAATTGGTCAGACCAAAGCCGAGATTATTATGTAAGTAGATAGACTTTAGATTTAGTTTGTACAGTAATAGTTAGAGCATAATATTTTTTATGGAAAATAGGTAGTAATTAAAGTATATACATAACATGGGTAGCTGTAGCTTTCAAAGATGCACTGAACATTTAGTTCGAAAAAGAATCACTAACTGGCTCAAAGCACAGGTTTCAACCAAATTTGAGAGTTAGAAATGCTTGATTTATTGATGTTTTTGTAACAATTAAACTTGATTAAATTAAGTACAAAATTAACTGTAAAACATAAAAAGCTACATTATGCTATAATTAAAAAATGCGTTTGTCTCTCAAATCAGTTCCCGTTTATCCCTCATTATATTATGTTTGATGTTTCCTATGTTTCGATACAGTTGCACCTAATTTTTATCATAATTACTTTGGAAACTGATTATTAAACTGTTTTAATTACATAAGCGAGATGTGTTGTTATTTTTTCTTCAAAAATACTATGTTCGAAAGAACAATAGCAGTAGATTGAAGTAAAAGGGCTACAAAAAGTTGAATTTTAACACTACCACCACAAACCCATTTTACATTTTTTTTGTCTTGTTTCGTTTTGTAAAATGATTAGCTAATACGTTAACTGTTACAAATTATTTTGCGGAGGGTCGAAGGGTTAAAAAATACCCACCAAACTTGAACTAAAAGTCCGAGTTCCAATGTTCTCATGCGGTAATATTAAATCTCTCGTAAGAAATACCCAAACGTATTTTTAGTTTTGTGGATATTTTTATTTATAATTTAAATGAATTGTTCTACATTTATCGAAGGGTACATATACTACTATCTCTTATGTCATATGTAGCTTCAAAATATGAAAGGGAAAGGTAAAGGTAGGTGCCTAACTCAAATGACGTACGAAAAATAAACAGGTTACGTAATAATATTTTTATTATAGAATTGTTTTGTAGAATGCACGGATGGTGTAGTGGTTTAAGCAGTCCCCTCGCTGATTTCTTTTGCGCCGATTGTTGTGGGTTCGATACCCACATGCTACAATACTTTGTGTGATCCAAAAAATTGTTTATCTAAATCTGGGTGTACTTTGTATCCGTTTGCATTAATGCTTATAAAGGCACCCGCAACACAGAATATATTCACAGTGCGGAAGATGTCTTTTAAAGAAATAAAAAGAAATAAATTTAACTTTAGTCTTTTTAATGATTATATACCATTAAATAAATAGTATGTTAGTAAAATACTATTACTTGATTATAAAATCAATAAAATAAGATATTAGTTTTTATTGTATTGTTAATTTTTCATACAAACAATTTACATATAGGTTTTACGTTTTTTGATCATTTTAGCAAGAATATCTTTACTATATTTATGTTCAATATGTATATGCATTTCTTTATTTTTAACTTACATAGAGATATAATATAATGATTATATTTACATAAATGCCATCATTATATATGTCAGTGTAAAAATATTTCAATTTCGGTTTAAATAATTTAAAATTAGAGGTAGATAGGACCACTACCACGACTCGCTATAAGCCGCGGGCGCCCTTTAGTGGGAGTGCCATGGGAACACCGTGGTTTCCGCACGTAAGGGGTCATCTGTAAACCAGTTAATGGCACGGGATCGGTGGGAAGTACTCTCTTAACTTATTTATTACATTTTCAAAATTATTGTAATATAGTTAGTACTAAAAATTGATACTGAAAAGTTGCGAGCCTCTTATAGTATAATATAATACTTACTGGAGATTATTTGAAGGTTGAATTTGAGTCATAATTTATATTTATATATTTTAGTTCATTTTTTTTACTTTATATTCTTAGTTTACTTGACCCTTTGCAGCAGTTTACACTTTTTTTGACTTTTTTTTACAATGAATTCATGATATGGCCTTACTATGATTCAAGAAGGATGGCAAGTAGTAAATTTATCTTATTTTTCTTTTATATAACTACTATCTAATCCATAAAAGTAAAAATTGAACACGGATGGCGTAGTGGTTTAAGCGGTCGCCACGCCACCCGCTTCCTGCTGCGCTAAGTGTTGTGCATTCGATCTCCACATGGGACACCATCCACAAACTGTTTTTCTGAGTCTGAGTGTTCATTGTGTCCGTTTTATGAATGTTTGTAAAGCCCCTCGCGACACAGGATATATATTCCTAATGCGGGCGTTGTCTTTTATAAATAAAAAAAAACAAAACGAAATTAAAACTGGTTTGTTTAACGTAATAAAGTTGCATATGCGGAATAAATTAGCATTTGTATCTATATTTAACAGAATCTCCACCGACGGTTGCATTCGAGCATGCATGGAATAAAGTTTTTATATTTAACTGCCATCCATGTTTAGTTTCTAAACGTTTGGTATGTTTGACTGTAACTAATTATATATTCATCAAAATTATAAAGAAAAAACATGATGTATTGTGATGAAGAAACTAAATAAAAGTATTTTTTTACTGTTGACTGATAGGACTTGGAGGAAATTGCTACACCTATTGAATTACGGCGGTAGCCTAGTGGTAAAAGGCATTGGACTTGCGATCAACTACCGATCACTACCGACGTGAACCCACTCCTAACACAAGCAATTTAACTTAGCGGGAGGGGTTAACGGGAATACTAATAATTTCGGTTGCTAGTAGATCTTTAAAAGAATGAACTTAATTCTGAAAGAAGGAACTTAATTCTTTAAGTTCCTTTTACTGTTCCAAAATGAAGGGAAATTAAGAAAAGAAGTATAAAGAGAAGTGGTTTGAAAATGCCGTAAGGCGAAACCGGTCAGGTTTAGTAAATAAATATTGTGGAACAGTACAAGTGACTTACCTTTTAGTGCTTAATACTGACATACCGGCACACATCAAAACAATATTGTGGTATAATTAATATTATTTAACGGGAATTAACGCGATCTCTTATTTAGGGTATTACATACCTTTGGTTTGCCTGTGACCACGGCCGGTGCAACCTGGTCGAAACGTCAGGCAAACCAAAGGTATGTAATACCCTAAATAAGAGATCGCGTTAATTCCCGTTAAATAATATTAATTATCATGGAACGCGAAAGTTTAAAAGTTAATATTGTGGTATATTTATTGATGCCATTGTATCTATGTATCAATTTTAAAAAGAGTAGCAGTGAGTTTGTTTGCTCTTTCTCCTCATAAGGCTCAACCCCTTTGAAATGGGCGGTTGTAGATAGGCACAAGCATATAAGTGATTTTCGATACGTATATTTATTTACTTTGCTAAACACTTACAGCTTACTGTACTTGTGCTATTTGACAAAACAGAGATTATTGCTATTATGCGTTTTGATCTATGATCTTTAGAGCATACAGTCATAAGAGACGATTTCAAACATTTTTTTTTTTTTTTTTATGAAATTAAGATATTTTGAGATTGAGTTTGAATTAGTACGTGTCGGGTACGATGAGGTTGGCGTAACTTTGTAAGGTAAGACTCTAAATAAATTGGAATACACAAAAATACTTTACATTTTTTTTTGAAATATTTTGAAATATTCATAGTTTGTTCGAAATATGCATAAAAATATAAATACATAGTATCGCATAAATAGTAATCAGTTTTACCGCTCTAAGGAACATTAAAAGTCAACGAATAATAAATCAGTATTTTAATTTGTTTAGCCAAACTGAGGAACTCATTAAAAAATAAAAAAGTGACCCCAATTAAATACTTCCTAAAATGGCGTTTCCTATAATTAAAATAAATCGCCTGATTTTTTTGTGGTTAATATGTGTATCAAATATCACAATAAATTACCAGTTGCAGATAACTTTGATAACAAAAATGTTTCTTAAACTTTTAACGCGTTCCTTTAAATTAAGACGTAATTAAAGAAAATACCTAAATCCTTGCTTAGTCACATAATAATATGACACAATGTAAGGTGAAGTCTTTATAGATGATTCTGCATGCGATTATATGTATATTCAATAATGAACTGTGCCTATCAATTATACAAATCGAATGAACAGACCCTTACGAACTATGACGTACGCCGCTATCGAACCTTCGAGATTACGTTGCATGTGTCGTCATATAAGGATACTCTACGAACCCTGGCCATTCTCGGTCAATGATCTTTACACAGAACACTAACCTTTTACTTGTAACGAACAAAAATACATACATATAAGGTACATTAAACTAATGACATTATGTCGAATTTTGTTTTTGTAGTAGGACAGCAAAATTTGAAAATCTCGTGCGGTGATCATAATTATGAAAGATTTGCGGTTCGTATAGTTTTAATACCAACGGGGACCCTTTAGCAAGAGAAGAAAACCTGTAAATAACCATTAGTGGATCAATTTATTTATTAAATAAAGCAATAAATGTGCTTTAACATGTACAATAATTTACTTATCATGTACAGGTACAGGTACAGAAACAGACATAGCGCAGTCTATAAATAAAATAAAAATACAGAAAACATATAGGTACTTGTCGAGGAGTATCTCAATTCTCTTATCTACATTAATCAGCACAGAGCAGCTTGTTAAAACTAGTGGAAATAGAAATTACCGCAACCAATAGTTTTGTTTGCTTGTCAGTATAACTTATTAGTCTAATCTTAAGAAACGTATTTTTTCTCATGTCGTAAGCTCACGGTTTTAAAGATCTGTAAACTTCTGTCATGTTATTGTACAATTATTACAACCTTCTTGGTATGTAGCCAAAACTACCATCTAAAAATGTGATCCAATTCTAAATCTATGATATCTTACCAGTATCCGCCTAGTCAGCCTCAATTTTATTTGAAGTTGGCGCAGTGTTAGCTAGTTTATTTTAGAGGTGGCTGCTTGTCTGACAGCACTCTTCTTGAAAATGTAATCATTTTCAAACAGGATTAAGAGAGAAGGTAAATTGTGTGACGGAAACTAGATTAAGGGAGAGAAAGAGAGAGAGACTGAGACTAGGGCAGATCGAAGAGGCCACGGAAATGTTCTCGTTTGTCCATTTTGTAATTGAAAAGGCCTCTAGGACAGGGACAACAACTGGTCTAATCTATGAAATCTTAATAGTAAGTAATATACAAGGTTAATATCTCACACTTAATGAAACATATTTCCCACGACAGTACAAAAAATAATGTACGATTGCCTTCACCATTTATAGGAAGGTGAACCTGAATGATAAACAGAGAAAAACGCTTCTTTATTAGGGCATACATAAATAAAGAGAATTTAGACCGGCGCGAAAAGCAAAATACAATGCATTGTGAATTATCTTTTCTTTTTTGTGTTTTGGTTGTTTCATGTGTCATTATTGTGAGCGTTGCAACTTTACAACAATAATATGAATACTTGGATTTTGTCTATTTGTAAATACATTTTACTCAGAAATAAATATATAGACCGATGCAAATCGAAATATTCATATATTTAGATATTTGCGTAACTTCTAACGTTGTAGAATGCACACTTTTATGATGCGACGGATCATAAAAGTGACTATTAATATTTCGCAGACATGAAATGTATGTTACACAATAGCTTTTTATATTTTTTGTTACGACCAAGATGAACTAAGTGGTATAGCAATTGGCATCTCAGACCGTTTTCGAGCTTCGGTCAATCACCTCTGATATTTTAAGCTTGTGCACGCATTAGAAATTAATTATCATTTACTTAAATGGTCAAGGAAAACATCTTCTAGAAACCTTTGAAAGTTCTTCATAATGTTATCAATAGTACGAAGTGTGAAATTTGCTAATCTTCATTATGCTAATTTAGCCAACTTTTGCCTAAGCCTATTAGAGAGGAATGAAATGATGATACGAATTAATATTTTAAATCTTTAACTAATCTTGTGAAAAAATCTAGAAACTAATTCCGAGAAGTGTATTCCTTGTATAATCCTGGGAGGGCCATGCTTCGGCACAATCGGGCCAGCCTCGACCAGAGTGATGAGGATGATTTTTATGAGGCCGTGGTGGCCTCATAAAAATCCGATGTTAAGGGCTAAAAGGGCGCAACGCACTTGTGATTCTTCAGTTTTGGTGTCCATGGGTGGTGGTAGTCACCTACCATCAGGGACCCATCTGCTCGTTTGACCCCTAAATTTTTAAAAAAGTTTACAAGCCTCGCAGAGCTTTCCACTTGAAAGGATATATCATTGCTTGTGGATGATTTTCATGACTAACGACACAAAGATCTTAAAAATCCTAATTTAAGAATTGAAATAAACTAAAAATATTTGAATCATTGTTATTACGTCACGTTATATTTAAGGATTGTCTCACCAATGATTAATTTTATTTCTTACAGAAATAGAGCTGAAGAAAATATGGGGGAATACTGCCAACTTTCTTACTTCCTTGACCTTCGCGCGTCGATCGAACATATTTTAACTTTCGTGTGTATCAATGTAATAATTAAATGACCAAATTATTTATCTTTCAGTTTACGATGAAGAAGGAAATCTAGTGAAGACGTATTCTAATCATTATCTTCAAAATCTTAGATTAAACGCAGGTCTGCCAATTTATGGAAACTTTTTAAACCCGTTCTTCGGGTTCATTAAAGTAAGTATTACGTACAACCTATTTACTAAATAAAAATTGAAAAAGCGCCAGTAACAAAGTTTTTGTACAAATCAAAAAAATTGTTGATATGAAATATTTATTCTACGTTTCCTTGAAATTAAAAAAAAAAACTTCTTAATCAACGCAATATAAAAAAATCAAAACCACTCTGGCCATACCGAGGGCCCTTAAGCCTACAAGCAAAGCAAATCCCATTAATAATTTTAAAAACGCAAAACCAGTATGATAACATTTCTTCTTCTATTAATGCGTAGATTATATATTTTTTATGTTTATACTTCATAGATCAGAATCAAATCCCGTTTCGTTTAGCACCGTTTAGATTATGCTAATGCCTCTGTACAATTCTCTTGGTCCTAGATGTTTTTGAGTATTCCGCTTTTTCACGTAGTTAACAAATATGATGTAGGTGACACACAGACAGGTGGTATCCGAGGGGCTTTCCGCAGGGAAAAAAAAAAAAAAAAAAAAAAAGGTGTCACTTTAAATAAGATAAATGTATTCAAACTAATAATAGAGCCATACTCTCAAATTCTTCATTTACATTATCGCTATGTGAAATCTTTAAGAAATACTATTGAGAAATACTGTTAACATTATTGACATTACATAACATTATTATTATATTTAATTGATCTGGTAAAACAACTTAATAATAAGCAACCAGGTATACATATGGAATAATATTACGTTACTTAAAATTGTCTTGGAAAATGAAATGTAATAAATTATTACTTAAAGTTCCTGAGATTTGTGAAATCTACCAAATGACATAATGGATAATCCTTGATAATATTGACCAAATAAAATAAATTGCATCCTAGATTAACAGACATGATAAAACTAAAGTTATAACAGCTTTACTTATTTTTCCAGGATTTTGGCAGTATGTTTGCATTTACAGTTCCAGTATCAAACGAAGTTATACAACAAATAAACAAAGACCCTCAATATCACAACCAGCTCATGGTGGCACCTGTGAAGGAGCCGGTCATAGTGCCGAACCGTCTGTGCGAAGGCAGAAGAGCACAAATACCCTCACCAAACTTCTGTAATAATTATTTGAATTGCTGGGATGGATGGGCGGTGGAACAAGAGTGCCCTAAAGGATTGCTGTTTTCTAACAAGGGTTACTGTGATTATTCGGATAATGTCAATTGTGAAGCCAGAAAACTAAGTAAGTTTTTTAATTTTATAAATGCGAAAGTGTGTCAATCGGTCTATCTGTCTGTAACCTCTTCATACATACGCTAGGAGGGAATCGAGTCCCACCTGCCCCCACTGCGACTGCAGTGAGGATTCGGCCCAGCACACGCTGGCGGTTTGCCCCGCATGGGCGACGCAGCGCCGGGCCCTCACTGCAGTCATCGGAGCAGATCTCTCGCTACCGGCCGTAATTCGGTCCATGCCCGGTAGCGACAGTTGTTTTACCGCGGTCGCAACCTTCTGCGAGGAGGTAATCTCGCAGAAGGAGGTGGCGGAGAAGGCCCGGGAGGACGACCTCCACTCGGACCTGATCCGCCGCCGACGAACCGGGAGGCGGAGGCGCGCTTACCTGCGCCTGAGTGTGGCCTCGGGTGGACGGGATGGGTTTTCCCCTCCACCCGCATTAGTTGGCCAGCCGCGAGGGAGCGGCGTCCGCGTGTGCCGGACGTCGCCTAAAGAGAGGAAAAATTTTGAGACGGAGCCCGCAACAGGAGCGGGCCAGCGCTGGGAGGGGTCACACCGTGTGGTTTTAGTCGGTTCGAGTCCGACACACCGCCCCGCCAAACGAGAGCCCCGGCGGGGTGACGGTCCGAGGGGATTTCCACACGTTAAAAAAAAAAAGGGTTTATTTCATAAATCGTTTTGAAGGGGGTTGGAAGGGGAGTAAATGTTTGTATGGGAAGTCAATAACCGCTAAACAGATTCAGATGAAACTACTCGTATAGAGACAGTTTGATTCTTTAGGAAGGACATAGGCTTTACCGCGATATTATAAAGGCAAAAGTAGCTCCATCTGTTACGCTTTCAAGACTAAACCGCTAAACAGATTTTGATGAAATTTGGCATGGAGATACTTTGATTGTTGATGATACGTGATAACCAACATAGACAAGGGCGGAGCCGACGGTAAGAGCTACTAATTAGTATAAATGGAAGAAAGTTTTAGTTACACGTCGTGCTACTTGAATTGCATGCATCGTGTTTATGAGTCAGTCAGTGAACAAGATAGATAGATAGAAGCTTAGTCTTCAAACCTACAGAAATCAGTTCTTTTGCAATAACACCTCTCTAAATTTGAATATTAGTATTTTGTTAACATATTCAGTAATCATGTTCTCAGAGGTAGAAAAAAGTATAAGTATAATGCTAAACGAAATTAAGAAGAACGTGGACGTGGGTGAGCCATGGCTTTTGGCTGATTCGAATGGAGAGAGTGTTGTGGATTCGATCCCCACATGGGACACCACTTTGTGTGATCCCCAAATTGTTGTTCTAAATATGGGTGATCTTTGTGTCCGTTTCCGGTATTTTTGTAAAGTCCCCCGCGATATAGGATATGTTGTCTTTTTTAAAGAAAAAAAGAAAAGTGATACCGTGGCTTCTCACGAAACCGGTGTTAAGTAATTCTTTCGTTGTATTTCACCGAGTGGGTGAAGATAGAACAACCCTTTCCTAACTTTGGGGTTCCACTCAAAGAAAGGCAACAAACACCGTCATATTTATATATGGAGGTGTACATGAGTGGTGGTGGTCATTTATATACCAGTGGACGTACTGCCCCCATGGTACAGTGGTAGCGTATGCAGTTCAATTCTCGGGTCGGACCGAATGTTTGTAAGCTCTGCAAATATTTGTTTAAGAGTTTGTAGGTTACCCCAGAGTTCTTCGGTAGCGTTGAGAAAAGAAACATCAGCATAGTTAAGAAGGGGAAGAAGAAGGGATTGAGAGAGGAGGACTTTAGTCTGAAAAGTAAGAAAATTTTGAAGACGTTTGAGAGAGTGATATGTTCCAAAAACAATTCTACTCTCTACTCTCTTCTACTTCTGTAATGTGCGTGGTCCATGACATGTTGCAGTCCATAAAAATCAAGAGATTTTATACTTGTGTCGAATATGGTATAACAGTCTTGTTATAGGACACTGGAAGAAGTGAAGTGTGATCAAGGCTATTATACATGTACCTGCCACTATACCATAAAAAGACAGAGTAAGAAATTGTATGCGTGGAAGATTAGATGAGTACGATGCGATTTCTGATGATGTTTTGTGTTCTATAATTGAGAAGAAATTAATTCAGGAAATGTCAAACAAGTTATACGAGAAACTTGTTTAGTTTGACATAGTTACACAATATGCGATGACCTTTATAATTTTATGTTCACGTATACAAAGTAAAGAGAAATCTATGCTTGCATTAAGAAATCTTCAACGGCATTTTCTATAGATACAGTCAGACTTAAAACGTATACGTGAACAAAGTTTCATTAGGTTCAAAATATGGTGAGTAATTAATTATAGTGACAAAATACAGTATACTTAATTATCGAATTGATTACAATATTTAGGCGAAATGGATGAAGGCATTATAATGGAACTTTGTACCCACTTACACAGTGGCGGATTAGCCACGTAGCAAGAGTAGCAAATGCTACGGGCCCCGCGCATTTGGGGGCCCCCGCTCTTTCTGACCGTAAAAAAGTATCTACTTACTCGTATTTCGATCGGAGTGTGAAAATATTTTTTCAAATAAATAAAGCCAAAATTCTTATCACGAAAGAGTTGCATCTAAATGTCAAACAATAATTTGACGGGCCTGTTGGTTTAGTGGTTAGTGAGCCTGCTAAGCCAGAGGTCGTGGGTTTGATTCCCACCCAGGACAAATAATTGTGTGATAAGTACGATGATTTGTTCTGTGTCTGGGTGTAATTTATCTATAATATGTATATATTGAGTAATATACGAGTATAAGTATGTTTATCAGCAGTCTGGTTGGAATAGTACAGGCTCTGCCTAGTTAGAAAACATACAGCCGTGTGTGTGATGTGTTAAGTAAAAAATTTAAAGTTTTAGTACATTTCTAAAATTATGTTTTGCACTGCGACCCAACGCTGCGTGTGACGCCTAAGCCAAGCAAATTGCCCGCGTGTGATGAGCCGCATCCTCACTGCAATCGGAGTGATGACAGGCGGGATTCAATTCCCTCCTATCGAACGATTGCAGAATCAGCCGTACCCAGAAAGAACCTGCTCTGCTCTGGACGCTCTACCCACTCAACGATTGGCCTCAACTACTACTACTACAACTATGCCGGGCGGTCAGAACTGCCGTCCACACAGGGGCACCGTACAGTGCCATTGACTGGACAGCCCCTGTACAGCTGTCTTGAAACGATGCTGGTTGGGCAAAAGCCACTTAAGAGCAGACGCAGTGCCGACCAGTTTTAGGGTAAGCTGTCGGGAGTGCTCATCGAAGAGCCATCTCCCGTCAGGTATCAGGTCCATATCCTTCATCTGGGCCTGAACCGGTACGTTGACCAAGATGACCACGATTGAGGCGCCAGGGAGTGGACTAACCTAAAACAACCTATGGGGCCCTTGGTAGAATTTGCTACAGGCCCCGCGCTGTCTTAATCCGGCACTGCACTTACATGTTTTTGAGGCTGACTGCACATGAGTACAATGACACAAATTACAAAATTTTCCTACGTTTACGTTGTATCGTTTTCTTTTTTGTGCTTTTTTCCATAAGTTCTCGCACCTCCGAAATGTGATTTTTAATTTGGCCATGTCGGAGCGGTAACTGAAGAGTGAAGTGTGCAACGTAAGTTTGCCATTTGCTAAACATTGAGGAGCCTATATCGAGAAGAGCGCTGTCAAGTATGCTAAGCAAATAGAGAATAGTTCCCGGTGAACATATGCATTACTTGGTATTCGAAACATGGTCTTGACACGTTCTAGTTCACAAATTAAATTATGATTAAAATTGATTGTAATTTTACGTGCATTATTGTGCTGTCGGTACCTTCTCTTTTTTTCCAATGGATCCGTTTATGAAATAAAAGTATACACACGGTGACTTTTGATCGTTTTAATCATGTTTATACATACATAAAACAGTATCGATTTGTGTTGATAAAATTACTTTTTCTTATTAATTCGAAACAGTTCTTGCTTTAGTGAAAAAAACTAACCATAGACGGCGCGCACGCACGCCACGGAGGTAAGTACCTAACTCGTGGCGCTACTACTGTTTTCATATACCTTGCGATTATTACATTATCAAACCCCATTTTTTTTAATTTTAGGGATATAATGCAGAATTTGTAAGTTAAACCACCTGTTTACGGGATTAAAATGATGAAAAATAACTGTATATTCACCTACTTTCAAATTTGAATTTGTTGTTACTTTGATGATACTAATTATCAACAATTTTCAGTTTTTAGATTTTTTCCTTTATATAAGCTTTGTATATGTTTCTAGGTCATCTAGAAGTGGGTTAGGTTTTTGATCTTAAGTCAGTGAGTGATTCAGACATAAAAATGCCGGTTTTTAAACGTTAATATATCAATAACTGTTGGAGCAAAATTCATGAAATGAGACATGCCAAGGATCTTTACTAAATGTGCCAAATTTTATATATATAGGTTAAATAGTTTTCGAATTGTGAAGGGGTCAGAAGTAGTTAGAAATGGTTCGTGTAATATTACACATGGCTGCTGCGTCGCCAGTTCCTTTGCTTTGAACTTGGCTGGACACGGTCTCGCGTGTCTAGATATGATTTTCTGTTTGTAGGAGAACAACCATCAACGCAGCCTCGATGCAACAAGGATTTCGAGACGTTCAGGAACCAGTTGGACTGTAACGAGTTCTTCGTGTGTGTCAACAGACAGCCCGTAAAATTCAAGTGTCCAGCCGACCTCGCGTACAGTCAGGTATCTTCCGCATAGCAACAATTTTGACCGAGTGAACGTCGTAATTTCTTTAGTTGTTAGTCAGTTTTGTAACATTGAACAACAAGTAGGTATGCCTGGTACTGGGATTGTCTTCAGTAAAGCTATTATTTAAAGATGAAGATGAATGATAAGAAAAGCTGCAATACATGATAAATTTACTTCCAAATTTACAATACTTGTATTAAGACACAAAGCCAATTTAGACAAAAGCATGTTGAAATAAATAAGTTGCTTCAGAGAAATAAGATTACTGTACTTTGCACAGAGCTTATGTCTTAAGGTTGGATGTCATGAATAATATTGAAGTGATTCTGATCATATCAATGTAGATTTATTCCAGGATACATTTTATTTCTTATTCGATAATATTTTCATTGTTAGGCGTGATCACCCGTTTAGGCGTGAACGTGACAGTAATTTTTGGGGTTACAATAAAACTATAGTGGGTTACTTAGTCTTTCTAATTGGCACTACGAGTGTAATGTGGCAGGATTAAATTGCATAGCGCTAGCCTTAAAATATTTTTATAAAACTTGTATTATATATAATGTCGTTTAAAAGCAAGGTCGTTGTGCTATTTTTATTTTAGCATGTTTGTCTGACTACGCAGAGTTTAAATGTAATGGTTGAGGATAATTCATACTTTATAACGATAAAATGCAAGAATCAATACATAGATGTTGTTTTATCCCGTAATGTGAGTCAGCAATAAAAAAATTCTAAGCAATTTTAACTACATATAAATGTAGTGGAAGACAAATTGCTAATGTATTTTAATTTGGCGTGGTTAAAAACAGACAAGCCATATTGTTACTACCGACACAATATGACGTCACAGATTGTTATTATTTATAAGAGAAACAAATTAAACTACACAATTTTACTGTTGGTCTTCATACTGGTTTATATATTTTCAGCATCTTGGAGTATGCGATTACCCAGCTCATGTCGACTGCTCATCCTCAGCCGTCAACACAGAAATATTTAACTCCCCACCGTCGTCTCCTGGACTTGCGGCACCAACTATTCCTCCACCTTCACCACCACTATCGGATCCTGTGGCGCCACCTAGCCTTGTTTCGCCTGCTGTGACTGATGTACCATCTGCGACCATCATTCCTTCTAAACCAACTAAACCTTCAATGCCCGACAACCCACCAGCTTCTTCTCAGCCCTCATTACCCATTATTCCCGCAGGATCTCTAATATCTCCAATGCCTTTCCTACCTGCTGCCATAAAGCCTGATGATGTCAAAACCGTTTTAACAGAAAACTCTATAGTAAACACGCAAAGTAAGTACTTAAACTGCCTATTAATGCTATTTAGTCATAGTGATTGCTGAATTTTGATAAAATCAAGTTAACTTAATATAAAATAAGAAAAGCAAATAACAGTGGAACACACTTCAGGTAAATTAAAAATATATAAAAATCTAGAGACTTTAATAAAGTGTGCTGTTTTTAACATTTTGGCTTAAATATATTTTTAATGAGTGAGCAATCTAACATATTTTTGGAAATAATAAGACGCAGTATCCCATACACGCCTAAAAACAAAGCCCAGGACGGAATGACTCTGTCCCGTTCTATGATAAAATTGGCCTTAGATAGGTTAAGATAAAATATCGTTTAAATAGGCTCAACACATCACAACGAAATGTAAGTCATTGTATTTGGTTCATTGCATTGTAATTATTAAATCTTTTCTAATTGCTGCAAAAACTTGTATGGATGGATAGATGGGTGATAGTTACTCTTTAAAAATAGCTAAAGCAGTTTAAATGAAATTTAGCGCACAGATACTTTATGACCTGAAGAAATACACAAGAAACTCTACATCATGTTTCATCAGTTTTCACAATTACGACTTATTACTTATCATATTTTTTGGTTAATCAAAATATATCATCATCATCAACAGCCCTTAACAGTCTACTGCTAGACATAGGCCTCTCCTTACAATGGAGATTTTGGCCTACTATACCAGGTATATTTAGTAGTGTGTACAGTTTTCTACCTTAGTCGCCTCTTACGACACCCGCGGGATGAATAGGCTTGGTGATTCTGTATTCTTAATCCGTCACCACACGGTAACAAAATATATCAATATTTTGCAAACAATATAGACCTTTGTTTAATTTTTGTGACAAAAATATTCACATAGATATTTTCATGCGACTTTTTTAAATTACTGTTTGTTTTTAAGGTAATATAATACAAAATAGCACTTTACACAAAGAATAAAGATTGCTCAAGATTATAAACGCTAACGCTGCGGCGCTGTCAAAAACATTTGAAGTTTGAAATGGTTATAACCAGTAATACTTAAAAGAGAAGCATACCTGAAAAATAGAGAGTTAGAAAGAGATAGTGCTTTTGTACTTAGCATCAAAAATTACTGATTTAGTCTGGAATACAGACGAGCTTGAAAACTCTTATTTGACCAACTGAGCTATTGTGAGTACGTACGTCATTAAGTTAAGGGTCATTTACCTTTCATAGCAGATCTTGTTTCCTGATTTAATTTTATAAAATAAAAGGTCCAATAATGTGTCATTGTCCTACCATGTCATTAGTATGCTGTACCTGCCACTGTAACTCTACATAGAGGCCAAACAGACTTGTGGTTAATAACTAAATTTAAATCACTTGGTTCTAATGCATAAAACAGAAAGGTTTATCACTAGTGATTATAACACGTTATATTTTCTAATACTACGTCATTGCTAATACTGAGATTTGTGGGGCATTAATACTTAACTCTTGTTTTTGAAGTAAGTTCTTAGTAACTATTTAAAAAGCAAGAGCTTTTTTTCAAACTGTTCTACTTCACGTAATTTTAACAATGATTGAATACAATTAAAATTACATTATCAGTATGAAAAGGGACTCAATCGCGATTGTACTCATAAAATACGATAAAAAAATATTACTTAAAGTTTCGGCAGAATTGCACCGGTCGTGATCACGGGTGAATTTCTCTCATATCGCAGAAGACAACTCCCTATAGTTTCAAAAAAATTAAACTATTTAAAAATCCTCGTCGGTCTAAAATTGTGCGAAATGATATTTATACAGAAGAGCTCATTTAGTCTAGTTGTTTAAAGAAGTAATTGATTCTAGATTTTTTATTTGCGAAACTGACCACAAACTTAAAATTCATTGCGTAAGAAATTATAACTATACTGTAGCGCCATATCAGTACGTAGCTACCGGCTTTTCTCATAAAATTTAGTTTTGAAAATGAATCAATTAACACCTTACATGTAACTGTAAGTGTAGGTGAAGGTGTAACTGTAAGTGTAGGACGCCCACAGGCCAGGTGGAGTGACGATTTGCCCAAGATGGCTGGCAGGAGCTGGATGCGAGAAGCCCAAAATCGATCTATAGGGATCTATATATCATGCAATGGGAGAGGCCTATGTCCAGTAGTGGACTGCGATAGGCTGATGATGATGATGATGATGTAACTGTTTAAATTATTACAAAAAATGAGTCTTACTTCTTAATATTTCTCAACCCTAGTTTCGCCTACTTAATATTAAATAACAAAAGTGAAGAAAATTACCGAGACGTAATACATTTAACCCCAAAACTACATTTTAAAGTAATAACGGTCGTCTAGTCTAGACTGTTATTACAGCTATTAAACCATTGCTCAACACTATTTTTGTAACAATAATATAGTTTTTATGCGTTTCGTTGGTTTTCCTATTGTCTTTGTATTGTTGTACTCATTTTTCTTTTAATTTCAGGCTGGACTTCTACACACATAGCAACGTCTCTTGAAGATGCTATAAATCAACTTAAACACAGAAACATTATGAAATCCAACGTTTAATTGTCGAATTATGTAATAGCTATATTTTAAAATATATATAAGGTTATCTTACTTAAAGTCAAAGGTGCGATAATTTCATAACCGTATTAGGTAAGACCCCATTTCCTAATTGAGTTATTTCTATAGCTAAAAATAACCCCGTAAAGTTCTACTTCTACAACTGTCAGCTTTGTTTCTGACGTTTGCCTTACCACATTCACACGGTTGCTGATGACCCCATGGTTAGTTCAATAGTTAGGAACGCAGCAGATAGATTCTTAAAGTTCAACGTCTTCTGTTATTATTTTAATAAAGTGCTAAATCTTTGAAAACCAAGTTAAACCCAAACTAGGAGCTAGGCGTTTACTAAGCCTCGTATTTGACACTTTTTTCTTTTTTATATACTTCTTAAATTTACTCTTTAATCAACTACTACCTTGTTTAATATGTTTCGTTTACTTTAACTAGTGAAACAGGCAGTTTGCTGGTTTACTTAAATTAAGTAAAATTCTTATAAGGCCTCTTGCGTATATATTAACATACTTGTCTAAGTAATATTTTGCAAATTGCATTTATAAACTGTCTACGATTGCAAAATAAATGGTCGTACACCTAGTACGTTCGTTTCGCTTTGTTTAATATGAATGTATATCTTAATTAATCCTACTACTTTGGATTTAGTTTATTTAAGCATTTCACTAAATAAAGATTATTTAAAAGATAATCTTGTATTACTTATCTTGTTATGAGTTAATTACTTATGTAATTAAAAAGGTTTCGAGGCTTGATTTTAAAAATGAGAGCTAAACAAACTATGTAGTTGCAATCTGTATAACACATCATACTAATTGCATGTCTTTTTAAAATCACAATGTGTCTTTTAAAAACCATACAGAGGGGTGTTTTGTTAGTGAAGAGTGTCCTTTATTAAATAAAAAGAGTAAATGGATTTAAAATAAAATAAAAGCTATTTATAAAAATAAGGTTTATTTACAAAATTATTATTAAAATATAAACGTTACTAAACTTAACTTAAATAAGTGGTATGACTAAGAACAATTTCGACAGAGCACCAGCACGCCGTGTTGGTGCTATGTCAAGGTTTCTGTTTTTTTTTTAATTTGGCATCAATTGATTTGGGAACAAAAACATACCAAAATGTTTGTATTGGCTTCACTCTGAAGTCCATGCCATAGAGATACTACCGACCGCCTCTTCAGATAGACAAAATCATTTAATTTCTCATGATTAAGACATTTTCAGAAAACAATATTAAATTGTTATCCTATTAAGGTTATTCAATATTCAATTAGAATGTAATTTACTAACAATTTTCTACGCCAAAAATTGCATGAAGCTTGTGAAGCTCTAAAAATTAAAAAAAAACAAGCCAACTCCAACTATTCATTAGCTATTCCCTATTAAAAACCCAACACAAAATCTACTCTCTCAATTTTTTGATAAGCATTTTTCAATGTTGTGATGTTTGTTAAATTTAGAAAGTGATAGATATTTAATAGTTAACTCTAAAGTATATTTCTGAAGAGGCGATATGTATTTATACCCAACCTCAGCGACTCAAAGGTTGGGCAATTTTTAGATCAAGTAGATAGGGTTAAGCTTCAGTCTGTCCTTGGAGTCACTCTTCATTATTCAGTATCCCAACTTCTTCAAAGCTTTGAGGTCCACATCTCCGTAGTAATCTTCGCTGTAATATCATCATAAAATGAATCACTAAATGTTTTACGTTTTTTGTTAAGTAATTTAGTTTGAACAACATTAGAATAAGTTATCTATAAAGGCACAGCTATAAATTTAATTTCTTTCTATGTTTACAAAATTATCTTTGACATTTCAACACTAAATCACATTTTTTCTTGGATAGTTTTTTACTGTTTTGATACATTTGATGTTGTTCTGAGTTCATAAACTATTCAACGTCAATTATTGATTTGTTAATAAGTTGTAATGTCTCACGTTTATTTTGCACTCAAAACTTTTAGGCAAAATATATATCATATAACGTTTAATTAAAGAAAAGGAAATAAAAGTCGCAATTGTTTTAAAGAAGCTATTAATAACATGTACAATCTAGTTTCATACGTTTTTAACTAGACTAATGTTTAAAAGTTATGTGAATACTTTTGATAAATCTAAAACAATTGCAGCAATTATTATGTTTATAAGAAACAAACTCACCTGTGACACAGTCTGACGTTAAAAAATATATTACCTTGGGTACCTGGAGTCCCAAGAAGGGCAGTTGTTGTTACTGTCATTATTATGAATGATTAAACAGAAAAGATTCACTAAAAGAACCAAGAAAAAAATAAAATGTTAATCATAAAGGTGAATGTATTAAAATAGGCAATAGTGTGATTGTGAAAAGAAAGTGTTAGGAATATAGTGCTTTAGTGCTTTGCTACAAATACAGGAAATTAATACAACATAAGTTAATTTTTATAAATTTTTGTTTATTTTTTCACTAAAAATAAAACTTAAGTATTACAGTTTCTATCAAACAACAACACACAGTCACAGCGAAGTAAATCAGTACATATATTTACAGAATGATGATGTTAAACAACGATACAATAATCGATTCTCAATGGAAGTCAAATTCTTACTGGGTTAAAAACAGAACTACAAAGTTATAAATGCGAAACGACTTATTTTTTAAATAGTTTCGTTCCTATTTACAACTTAAACCGGTATTACCGATATCTATATTAATGCATGGGCTTTATAAATACTTAGATACAATGTTATAATAAATATATCTATCGCTGTATGGTTTTACTAATTTCCTAACGTGCCTCATGAAACTGTTGGAAGAAGCTACAACGAGAAATTATTTGGCAACTAGAAGTGATACATATCAACTGTCACTCACTAATATTTTTGAAACCTGGAACATATCCCAGCACACTACAAGTAACTTTTTAACTTATTGAATGTATACGTACTTAAGGCCGTATTGACACTTTATTTGTTGCTCATAGTGCGTAGAGATTTCGAGTAAAAACTATGTGAGTATTAAAAGGTTAAAGGGTGGGGAATTTTGTTTAGTTCTCCTTTTGGGGGCGGGGTTTGAGTTGCTTGTTCTGGAAGGGGCGGTTCACGCCGTCTTGGTTGAGGCCGGCTAACAGCTCGCTCTTGCGGATCGTCTTCAGATCCAGATCGCCGTAGTAGTCCTCGCTGAAAATGTACGGGTACCTTACTACCTGCCTCGTCTACTAACTAGCCTTAATTCTACGTTTTATTGCCTATAATATCGACGAGTAGCTTGAACATAAATGGCTATCTCAATTTCTAGCAACTTTTACTACGCGAGTGGCAACTGGTTACGAGAATTGTGTAATATATACTTGTTTACGAGTATAGCTGGCGTTAAAGAGTGAACCGCCTTGAAACGACGACAAGAATGATATCCGTTAGCTTTTCCAACTAATGTGTTACGAGTATAATAATATAGCATTTGTTTTCTCAGAAGACAATTATGTGATTCGGAGCACTCGCAAAAAGCTTATCGACAAGACAACCGGTCAGAACGACCTTCATGTAGCTACACCGAGACCGGCGGACGCGCATCTTAACGATCTAGCAGCGATTGTTCCACGCTCATGGAATATGTAGTTTATAAACGTTTTGAAAGTTGGACCATTGTTCCATTTCACGTTTGACATAAAATTTACTTTCATTTTAGAACCATACAATACGATAAATATTACCACACGAGAGCAAAATTATGACGCAACTTCAAACGTATAATTTGTAATTACTGTGTGTCTGTGCCAGTTACTTGCATTCATAACATTTCCTCTTTTAATGAAAGGCATTGATAATTTAACCTTTGTGTAGCCAGCTACGGTCGAAACGGAGATATACTTGTATGGGTCATTACCATACAGTCCGTTATGTATCAGTCGGCATTGATCACGGTCGTCCGCGCATAACACACTATAGCGAGCGAACTATTTCACTCTAAGTCATGTTAATTTCTAAGTGTGTCCTAAATGTCGCAAGCGTGCAAGGCTCCGGACCGCATAGCTTCGATCAACTGTTCGACTCGGCGAGTTCAACTACATGTCCCACCTATGTCTACCTATACATGTCTGTCTAGTTATACAATACTATTCAATCGTTCACTATGTAGCTAAAACATGGAGTGCAAACGATCTGTGTAGGTGTTATGTTTCATTATTTTGTGCAAGAAGAATTTGTTAGTCACAAGGACGAAGTTGGTTGTGTGGAAGTGGTTATTGGGTCTTTGGGTATTGTGACACCAAGAACATATATAGTATCAGTATGAGATAAGAATGTGTCACTGAAACGAATATACCAAATATTTAATTATGAATTTCTTGGAGTCACACGAGTAAGTTCTAGGTACTAATGGTTAATGTACCATACAAGACGCCGGCGATCACCACAGAACCAGTATGCTCAACCAGTGAGTAGAAGAGACCTAAAGTTGCGTTCAAGCTGCTGTCATAATAGCTTTACTTGAACTGTGTTTACAGTACATTCGCATTCAATAGCTTATCATACCAAGAAAAATGTAACTAAATAAAGTTATGAGGTTCTGATGAACTATATTGAAAGCGAGTATCCGTGTATGTATAAAATATGTACATAACATTTAACAATGGAACTTACCATCCGGGAACATCTTCGGGGTCTTCGCAGTTGCCAGAGCCGTCAGAATCGCCAATCTTGAACACGGTACCGATGGGACAACCGTACTCGCGAGCTACTCCTTCCATACAGATGTAGTATTTTCGGCAGTCTTCAGGGTGGGCGTGACGGCTGAAGGATCCAGCGTTTGATAATTGACCGGGAGCAGGGCAAGAGAAACCGTTCGCTACTTCTGGGAAACACCAAAAAAGGTTACGTGAGCCAAGAGGGAGAAGGCGAAACCAATATTTAACAGCGACAGCAGTGTTCTAGTCAGAGGTAGAGCTTCTGAAAGTTGTTCGAGTAAAAAGATGTTATGTGCTTGAGTTCGTACATCTAGATGCTTGATATTATAGAAGTACTTTACCTTAGCAGAGTAGATAATACACGTAAACCTTGAAGGAGTTCTGTAAATACTAGAAGATTCGATTACATTCTCAAGAATTGAAGATTTGCGGTTGGCACTTATCAGTGTCAAGATATCACAAATCTAGAACAAGGAGACCGACAGCGGTGCTATATAGATTAAGTTACATTATATTCTAAACTAGTGACGTACCTTCGACTTTGCACTCTGGAACCTGGTCAGCCCACATGCACACGCGAGATTCTCTGTCGTAAGCGAGTCCGGGGCTGCATTGGTACCGGGAAGCCTCGCCGTTCCAGCAGTTCCAGAAGACGTCACATTTGGCTTCATCAGCAAAGATACCGTACAGCCGTTGGCAGTGAGGGGTGGAAATTGGAGGCTCTGCAGAAATGATTCAAAGATTACAAAAATTGAAAACAGTGGTTATTTTTTTTTAATTATGCTAAAGACTACATACGAGTAATAGTGATCCTAAAGCCGAGCTATATATATATGTCACAAAAGTTTTTCAATTAGGATTAGGAAAATGGTTACAACTTTTTTCACCTTTGAACACTTGTACCTAATTCTCAGAATGTCATTTGTTATTAATGTTGGTTTGAAAAAATAATGGCTAATCTATTTAATTTAATTTTATAAGCGTTCAATCTAAACTCGGCAAAAATGTTTCAAATACTTAGAAAATAAAATCTACAAACAAAAATGTTCATCTAAATCATATTAACAAACTTGCTCTAGTTCAAGGCTAGCAGACTTGAGGAGGATATAATTATCTATATACGAACGCTTTGCATGTAAGTTGAATACCTAAAGATATATTTAGATATTCATAGTGTAAGTTTCCAAGCTGTAATACTGGCCTAATGACCTTTATGACATCCTGGTTGCGGTAGGTATTCTGAATAATATTATCATTTTATTATCCTGTATAACACGGTGTGACATAGCAAAAAATGGCCATGACTGATCAGGTTACTTACTCATTTTTTGTAATGCTTTTGATTTCTATAAGTCTTTCAGTGGAAACAGAAGAGCACGCCGTTTGGTGCATTATTAGGTGTATCAAAACACAAAGAACATGTGACTTAATTTTTTAAGAACGTTGAGCAGTTACAACTAAATATCATTATCATTACCAAGTCATCTGATATAATCTATAATTTCATAAAGTATATACCGTATTACTATGCCAAGTTGACATGTTTTTTGTGAATTGTATTTTCTTACCAAGCTGTGATCTGTCGCCACACTCGACATTGTGTAGGTAGTCGCAGTTCTCAGTCAGGTATTTGCTGTCGGTGGCGTCGAATGCTAGACCGTTACCACAGGTCTTTAATTCGGCAACACCGTTGTCACACTTCCAGTACTTATCACAGGAGATGTGGTGAGGGTAGAAACCGAAGTCATCCGGGCATTTGAAGGATTCTTGGGCGACCGCTGTAAGAAAAAAAACATTCTCAAATTCTGTTGCTCAGAATCTTAGTAGATTTAGAATTATTCGTATATTTGTTCCTAAATATCGTTTTAGTAATTAATTTAAATGGTATAAGAGCTCAATATCTTACTAGCTACAACATGAACTAAAAAGGTTTTGATAAACTATGGATATGGTGCGCAGCTAGTTTCGTAACTAGCCAGTCTCAGTAAGGAATCCCTAATTAAGCAACTACGCAGTTTCGACTTAAAATATAATCGTTTGAACACGATTTGCTTTGCTTTTGTTTCTATTGACACTTCATGAAATGGTTAGATTTTGTGACTAAATCACCATTAACAAATAATATTAGAAGGTGCTAGTTGCACAAACATCATATTTTGCTTTGCGTTAAGATACAGGAAAGATCCGTTATATGAAATGTATGACTTATTCTTTGACATAACCTGTCTTGGTCATTAAATGTTCTAGAAATAATAAAGTAAATGTTTAACATTCTAGAAAAAAAACACTGATATGTTTATGGGTGATTAATTTAAATTGTTGACACCTTATTTACGTAGTACTATAGTGTCTGCCCTGAATCGGTATTATGTCATTGATGTCAAAATATGCGTGTCACCTGCACGCGTTGACATTTGAAAGAGAAAAGCCCTCATCCGTGCAGTTTCGTAAGACGGTGATTACACTTGACAGTTCCTCGATTTGTTTAATTCCAATGGCAATAAGCCCATATAAGCAGTAGAATCCAAACGATCCAGAAAGGTTATGAAAGTTTAGTCGGACACAATCTTTTTTCTGAAGTGTTAGCAGCAGAAAAAAAATCGTTTTTTTTATTTCATCAATTGCCCTATAAGCATCACAGTAATTATTTTATCGCATAATTACGTCATATTATATCCGACAAAAAATTAAAACTGCACTTTATGTTTTCTGAAAGACGAGCGCGTAGACTTTTAAGGTTATTTTGTTCTTAAGATTGCAAAACAACCAGATTACATTCCATACTATAGAGAAGAAGCAGTCAAATCATTATAAATAAAGATCAAATATTAATAAAGCTAAAATTTTATCGATGTTAAGGTTAAATGGGTGATGCCGTTAAAAATGTTAATGTAGCCTTGAGTAACTTGAACTAAAAAGTTGTAGGTTAAACTCATCTGCATAAGCGTTCTCTGTGCAAACAACTTTTCTTGTTATAATCAAATGGTGATTTCGAGGTGAACCACAATGGTAGCGCGTGCCTTACATTCCTTAGTTAATAGCCAATGTAGTACTAAACTAGAGCGATTTCAATAATTCAAAATTTGGATCACTGCTCTTCGTGTCAGACTAGTTTTACGCCAATTACGTCGACTAATTAGATTATTGTTGCTTGATGACTATGATTTAAAATAGCTCATTAAGTTTTTAGTATCACGTAAACCTTACTTAAGCTATACTTACTCAAAATTAGGTAACTATTGCACTAGTATTATATTTTTAATAGTAAAATTATACATAATGCAATATTGTTCTAGAAAATAAGAGTAAATACATGTAAAGAGGTCTGATGTAATCTTTACAGCCTAAATTTTGTTGAATCGGCTGAAAAGGCTATTAATTTATCACAGTCTATTTCGTAGTGAAAATATAATGTGGGCCAGTTTTTTTTTCCATCTTTTAGAGGTTTTACTTCGCTTTCTTCTTATTCCATCTCTTTTCTATATCTTGTTTTCTCTTCATTGCCTTTTAGTCCTTAAAACTTACATACTGGCACACATCAAACAATGTTGTGTATATTTAATGATGACATTATATGTGTCTGTTAATTAAAAAAGAGTGACCGTAAGTTTGTTCGCCCTTTCTTCTCATAACACTCAACCCCTTGAAAACGAGCAGTTGTAGATAGGCACAGGCATATAATAGATCGTTACGTATATATTTAGTTTACTAAATATTTTACAAAACAGATATAGTTGCTATTGTGTGTGTTAATCTATGACTTTAGAAGCTACACAAGAAACAATTTCAAACATTTGTTTTATGAAATAGAGGTATTTTGAGTTTGACTTTCAAGTTTCTCTGCGCTTTTGTGTAACAAATTAGTGTCACCCAAGAGAACACGGGCATGGAACTGGGCTGTGTTACATAACGCCTGGGGCCGACAACGGAGCCCTGCGCATACACATGACATAATTATCGATATATCTGATGCTTACCTTATCATAACATATTATGTAACAATGCCAATGGGTGTTTATTTTGTAATGCCTGTTTCTACTTCTTTTGCCTGTAGCCTCATTTACGTTAAACGGCTTCAAACGATAGTTTTAAAATTATATATACATAAATACCATTTTTAACACTCCGGCCAACGTGTTTAAAAAAAATCTTAGTAATCGGTTGTGTAGCTAAGATGCGGCAAGCGAAGCGTAAAACAAACGATCTCACATTCGCATTTAACATGTTAGTTATGATCATAATTCAGATCAATATTCAGATTGTACTGAATATACTGATTCAATATTCAGATCTATATTCACGAGCTTTTAGTCTGTGCTTTTAAAATGCTTATTTGTCTATCATATGTATATGTAGACAGTTATCAAAGCAACATGTTCCCAGACGGAGGTAGTACATAATATTACAATACAATGTTACATACTTAAGATTAATGGGTACAAATTACGGCCATTGTAAAATAATGCCATATGTTCATTACATAAACATTATACGGTATTATGACAAAGGTCGTAATACATTAAGTAATGCAGTGAAAGCCTCCAAAATTGACCTACCAAGCGAGCGAGTGGGTGGGACTTTCGATTTCTTTAACGCGATGCTCCACAGCGCAGTGTTGAGTAATCTCACCGTGCTCATAAATGACCTTTAACATTTATTTAATGTAGCATCTATTTCCATCTGTTTAAACTTTTTTATAAATTAAACAGTTTTTTATTGTCTACTTTAAAAAATTTGAAACTTTCAATATTATGAGAAAGTTTATCATAATTTGTATTAAAATACACTAGTCGTTTATTGCAGAAAGGAATATCGATCGATAATGTTAAAAAATGGTCACTGACATATGAGCGGCCTAATCTGATGTAACTAACTTGGATAACAACCATTGTTTGGCGGTGAAAGTTTGTAAATCTTACCATTAAATCGGTTAAAAGCATCAACGGGAAGTATTATGACGAGAAATTTATATTAAAAAAAATACAATGAGATAAGATCTAAATAGATGAAAATGAGAATTTCTTTATTCTTGTTACGTGTAGAGCTTTCGAATGTGATACAATATAATTTATTAATAGATTTATATTTTTAGATTGTCTATTTTATGCCCTCTTTTAATGATATTCCACTTCTAGAACTTCAATTGAGAGACTGTCAAATGTTTGACTACTACAAATGAAAACAAACTAACTACAAATGAAAAAAAAAGAGTAGAAAAGAGGTTTTTAGGTTTAAAATATTTTTAACTAACCGTTATTTCAAGAAAGTATTATTTCTGTATTGACTTTTTATGAATAGATTTAAGATTAATAATATGATTGACGTTATATTACAAAACTTTCAAGACCGTAAATAAAACAGCTATACAAATTCTCGTCACGTAATAGTAACGTAACTCTTTTAATATAATGGCTGTAGTTATATATATTAATGTCTAATATAAAGGTTACAATTATATATTTATCAATAGAAACCTTACCTGTTCCTTATAAAGAAATTACTAGCTTCCTGAATGAACAACAAAGGTAGTCAGTTGTATAGGAGGTTATAGGAAAAACTATATTTATATACGTTCTTCATAATATTCATGTAAATAAAACACTAAAGAAATATGGATATAATCTAATTAATACTTCAAATACTTTTTGAGACCTCAAACGAAAGAATAATTACAAGTACAAGAAGATGATTGATCAAGATTTAAAAAAAAAGTAACGATCTTTGAACAAAAATAATAGCATTGAAAAGTATAGTGACCATATTAAAACAAAGATCTTACTCAAAATCACTGACGCAATAAAAGGACATTGAAGTTTATCTATGTATAAATATAATCATTACCTAGTGATTTTACCACAAAGCTCAAGATAAAGCGTTAATGCAGCATTCAAACAAAAATACAAGGACAACCTATCGATGCAAAAATTGTTTACGGTCTTATAGTAAACGATGCCACCTATAAAAATTAAACAACAAGACAATGCATGGGCTTGACAAGAGGTTATTTATATCGTCGTTCGAAGGACATACAATCACCCGATGTACATACTTCTGTAGGTTATCCGACAATCGATAGCTTATTGAGAACTTATAGAACGCTAATGATTTTTCTGTACACCTATTATAGTATTTATTCGATATCTATGTTAAAAATAAATAGAAAATAATAATTTAGGAGAGGGTTTCTATTTATCAAAGTTATTATTACTATTAAACTATTATTTATCTAAACTATTGTACTGTTATGAATAACAAGAAATTTGTGTTTGCCTAAATTTTAAAGGAGCTTTAATGGTTTCTATTACTTATAAATTTCTACTGTGTGGCGACCATGATATGTAGACATATTTGTCTAATGCCTTATCGCAGTCTAATAAATAAGACGATGTTCATTTGACTCTATCATATGACAGTTAGAATCAATGAATATGACATTACGTCTGAAATTCAAAACTGAAGTTTTAGTTTTTTGTTCGCTTTGGCAACTTAACATTCGAACATATTAGTTTTGTCATCGATAGAAAGACCTTGAATATATAATTGAATTTTCATTAACCTTGTGCCTTATTCGTCTTTTTAATGATTTACCTACATATGTGTTAAATTGAAGGAAATTGAATTTAACAGTGTCTTGTTTACACATTATCTAAAATTCTTTAGATGGGAACAGGACGCCTCATTGTTGAATCAAACGCAGTACCGTGAGATATCATTGTCGGCGGTGTATTTTCGTCTAAGAATACAATTTCCGTTGCATTGTTTACATCTAAATGGCTGTTAATAAGATATTTTCTGTAAAACGACCTCTCTAATATAAATGACTTTATCTTTTTTATGAAACTATAGGGTACCGTGATTAAAACTTGTTAATTTACAATATGACTAATTACGTAGGGACATAAGTTAGCCTTATACTTAAGCAACTAAATCTAAAGTCTAGCTTCCTCAAAGATATAAACGTAACTAGACGTAACCAACATTTATTTATTTAATTAAGTTTTAAAAGTTTTTATGCTTGTATGTATGTTCCGTTCCCCGCAAAAAAATAAAATAAAACCGACTGATTATTTCAAAGATTAACGCTACTAAATGAACAAAAAACTCAGTTTTATAACATGAGTCCACATACTTGGTTTCAGGATGTATGTCATTGAGATTAAGTTGTCAAATAAATAGCCGTCCAATTAAGTTATTAAGCAGTTAACAGCACTTATTAAACCTGAGAGCAACATAATGGGTTACACAATTACACCCTAATTTTTGTATTGGAGAGAGTAACACGCTTTGTTCCTGTACAGATGTCTACAGTATGTAGAGATATCTGTGTAAGCAATGATTAAATATCTCAATTTTTCTAAATTACCCTCGGGATATGAATCTGGCTAATTAGTTGAGACGTTGGTATATGATTTAATACTTTACTTTCTAAAAAAATAATTGAGGAACAATCTGGTTACAAATCTGGTTTAATTTTAAAAATTATTTATTCAAAATATAGAAACAACTTTTAATGAAAAAAATTGCATTATGCAAAAATTTTGTACTAACGTTATCGACTGGCTTTTTGAGAACTCTTCAATAGTCATCTTTCATCAAACATTGTAGCGTAGTATGAATAAAATATCAATAAAAACAAATGAATTACTTTTGATGTTTTTTTTGTAATTATACCGTATAATCAGATGTTTAGTATTTGAAACATGAAACTATTTAGGAGATAATTTAATGTAAACTTGGTTAATAATAATTTTAACAAAAATTTCGCTAGACTTGTAAGAGAAACTTTAAAATCCGAAACCGAATAAGAAAAATTGTACTTACATTTACAAACATTCTAAAGAAATTAATACAATTTATTTACCTATACGAAGTTGAACATAACTACTAATAAAAGATATTATACTCGTAAAGTGCTCACATGCGCACTCAACCGACTGATACATTTTCTCCGTGTTTTCATTGCTCTCGTGAAATTCGCGCACGCACCGCACACCTCAATTATAAAATGCCTTCACGCTCGCAATAATAACACTATATGAATATTAATAGCGTGGCTAAGTGCCGTTAGATTTAGATAATTCAATAATTAGTAAATATTAAGGCTATCAATATCTAAAACATTACGTGGTCATGAACTAGATCAAAGAAAATCAAAACCAATAGCCAGAGAATAGTTTCAAGTCCGATTATTTAAAAAATAATTTAATGATGTAAATAAGAGAGTTATTTTAATTAAAGTTAAACGCCCGCTTTTATTTCATTAGTGTGATTATTATGATTGATTATGAATCTGTAACTTATTTGTATTATATTGTAATAATAATGTTTATGCATAAACTACTGACTGAAATGACTCCACAAGCATCTCATCAATATTGTACTAAGAACTAGAGAAAAAGCTACAGAAAATATCGGCGCTTGCGCAACTGATTCGTGGCGCCCGTGAGAACTAAGTACGTGTTAGAAATCCTAACTATAATAATTAATTCCACCAACAGCTCATAAATAACTTCTGAGTGAAAACAAAACATTTTGCTCCACAACGCGGGTTATATATTAATGGTATCAATTGAAGCTTCGAATTACCATTGCGCTTTTCTTCGGTAGAACTTATGCTCATAGTGTTAATAAACTCAATCAATATATTCAACTATATCATCTAATTTAAATGTATTTACATAAGCGGCAATGGAAATATTTTATATTCGAGTCTCACTACTTTTGAATAGAAAAGATTGTTAATATCTTAATCTTTTCCTTTTATCAGTTGATTAGTAAAGTTTTGAAAAAACTTTTTACTAGATTGTTCCAGAACAAGATAGCTGCACAAACATTAATAATATTAAAATAGTCCATGTCACATGTGAAACGACATTGTCATTTAGTTTAGCTTCCTGCATTCATTGAGCGGAAGTAAAAGCTATGGATGTAAATGCGGAAGTCCATAAAACCGAGTATGTATGTACATACATATATATGATTACTTCAATATCTGAACGGTCATTGGCGGTATGCTTCAATATGAATATTAATAAAAGTATACTAAACTACTACTGAACTAAATGCCAATTCTTCTACATATTGTATGGCGTCATTTTATTTAAAGATGTGTTCTAATAATTTCATTTTGAAAATTTAAGTAATTACTTTCGTTGTTAATAGTGTTGCGTTAGTCGGTTTATGCTCACGGCAGCTGTTGATCTCATTCCAAAGGTTCGTAACTCAAATACTTTATCTATGTCATAACCTGACATAAATCGAAGGTGTGCCACCAGTGATAGTTACGAAAAATGCTAATCAGTCAACTTAAGATTACGCAACACTGCTACTCGTATGTATAGAATATTTTAGCTGCCAAATTGATTACAACATCTTGTTAAGGTCATACATTTTCTTAGAATAGAAATGGTTACATCATCATTATAATAATAAAAACAGTACAATAATTTATAATAAATGGTTCTCCAATTTATAAATGAAGTTGTTAGTTGTTAGTCTTTATGACAATGTTGACGGTTTAAACTTATATTAAGAATGCATTTTGTAGATATTAAAAATCAAGAGAAAGCTTATGCACCGTTCTCGTAAAAGAAAGAAACTACAATATGATTCTGCAGTTCGAAATAATTATTAAGGAAACATGACCAACCGCTTTCACACTGTAATGCAGCTCAGCGAGATGTTTTCTTACCTAATGGTAAGACCTGCAATTGATAACATACAAACAGCTTTTATAGCTTTGTCTGTGATTATACGAGGTCAATGACATTTATCGTAAAAGAAAAGAATAGTGTCAGCGGCAGGAATTAGGTTGATTGGCAACGTAATGGGACCTAGTTCACACAATTTGGGTGTTTATTACGTCATTAAGCTCATTGTTTTACACGGATGTCAAAATTTCGACGTGTTTATTTTATGCAAACTATTTCACCACCTACGGGATTGCTGTGAGTGTTGTGTTGTGTTGCTGGGAGTGTTTTTTTTAAATATTGAAATGGTTTTTGGAGTCTTATACTTAACTCAGGAGTTGGTAAAATTTAACTTTAAAAACGTGCATATGATCAGTTCGTGTGTCACTGGGACAGGTTGTGTTCGTTTTACCACATCATCGGCCGCAATCTGCTCTCAACACTTGTTGCGTTTGCGCAGTTGCAATGTTAAATGTGGAAATTGTATCGATCACACTTTGGCTGCTTTCGTATCGCATCGCCATTCATACATTTTATGCACCGCACCCTAAATATTTGAAATGTTACGTACCCACGCCGAGGGCGGCTGCTAGCACTATTAAACACCTTGAATTCATGGTTAAACTGTAAGTCCTGACACGGGAGTAGTGGACACTGTAACGTTCAAGCACACACTGCGAGCGGGTGAATGGGCGGTTGAGGCTTTTATATCGGGTAAGCGCATGGACGGTGAAAAGCGACGTCGCCGCCCGCGCAAGCCCCGCTCGCGTCGCGCACCCTGCCGCGGGGTGGCCACACTACCCCGCGACACTGTAAACATTCGTACATCATCATCATTCACTACAGCTACGGTGTTCAAAAAATTTTGTTTGTCGTTATTGCCAGTTTTTTCGAGACACCGGAGGTACTTACAACTGCATAATAGCAATCGTAAAAATTTAAACTGCATAGTTATGTATCTTAACTAGAGTTATTGCAATTGTTTATTATATGCAATCGAAGCATTATTGAAGTCTTTTTATTTATTAAGTAATCTTTTTTTTTCTCCAAGCTATATGTATTAGGACGTGATTGCATATATCTGTAACCTATTGCTTAATGAATTTGATCGAGGCACTAAATTGCTTTAAAGATGTTTTGTGATAAAAAGTCTATCTTGTAAGATGCGCATAGTGTTAGGTAGTTGTTGAAACTTTGTGTAATATTATCGTTTATTTAATAATCAATAAATATTAGAGCTAGTAATGTCTATATTGGAGCTTTCTACTTGAAAAATTGTGTTGTTTCAAAAGTCTCACATGCAGGCAAGACATGTCACGGTATGCATTAAAAATTTTTGCCACCCAACAGAATGTCGTGGCAAGCCATTGCTAGGATATTTAAACTTTTTTGCAAAACCAATGTTAGTCAAAATTTACCACTGACACCAATTGATCTTATTACCCTACTGTGGTGAAGATAATAAGCCCTCCTTTTCATCTTATATTTAACCTGTATGTGTCCGTCCCTATGTCCTTTGTACCCACTCAACAGCTGAACCGTTATTGTGTAAGTGTATCTAAATATTTTAAGGTTTTTTCTTTATTTATTTATTAACAGACTGTACACTACCTTTACAGGTTTTCAACCTGATACGATAGTATAGCTACATAATTATTATATATAGTTGATGGTAAATAAGGTTAATAAACACGAACATGGATTTTATGGTATCTAAATCAAAGATTTTTTAAATAAATATAAGTAACGTTTTTATTAATCAATACTTTTAAAGCGCTCTACTTTTTTGTATCGTTTAGAGATTTCTTTCACTAAAAAAATAAATGATATAATTTAGGTAAATGATAACCTCAGCTAGATTAGTTATTCTTTTATTTTTCCTTGGTATTTAATGAATAACATGTGGCTTTATCGATGTGATTTATTTTTAACTTATGCTATCACCAAACTTCAACGTGTGTGTTTTGATGGTCCTTAATAAAAAAAAAAAAATGAAATGCTATAAAAAAACTTTTTCCTTTCACATAACACCCGTAATTGTATAGGTGGACAGTTAAGCCCATTATCATTAAACATCTCGAGTTCACTGAAGCATTAAATATGTACCTACACAGAAGTGATCCACGGTCCAGCTGATCTACAGCGAAAGTATTTTCCGATATAAACTGTATTTTAAATTGCGATCGATCTCATGAACGGACCTTGAATTACGTACTTGTTCATATCATAATAGGAGGTTATAAAACTTACATGAAGAAATAAATAACCACAGATCATATTCTCATGGTAAAACAATAGTTTTACAGTCGACTGGTAATAAAGGCTGGATCACAAGGTAAGATGCTGAATCTTGCATTGATTTCAACGCGTAAAATTACCAAAAAAATATTTCAATTGATTAGTTTTATATTGATTTGAAATTTAAAAATATCCGTGTATACACTTCTTACTATATTTTGAATTCAGGAAAACGTTTTGATTTATAAAAACTTCATTAAGTTCTGTAATGACAAACTTATTGTCTATTATTATGTAGACTTAGTCCTTGTTATTGAAACTTGCAAGATTTCTGATGTCATTATTCATCAAAACAAATGACTAACATCTCCTTCTGATAGGTTTCGTACAGATAGTTTAAAATTTAATTTAGATTATTGTGTAAAGCATTTTCTATTGCTGACACGTCTTAACCTACCTTTCCATATATTTATATTTTCCCATTATTCATTCCCAAAGCGCCCAGTTGATGGCCCTAGGCTTGTCCCCTTTAACGTAAATGGCCAAGGGTTATAGTAGATCAAAGTGTGGGTGTTAAAAACGTCTTGCCAACAATTTCCCACATCCACAAATATATCATCACATCATCACAGATCAACAGCCTTTATTAGTCCACTGCTGGACATAGGCCTCTCCTTAGAAAGTAGGTTTTGGCCTACTATACCACGCTGGCCAGACGGGTTGGTATAGGGTTTGTGTCAAGTTTTCCATATTTTTGCAGTGCTGGTGTCTTACGTGGTTTTGCGTCCTTAGTCGGTTATTACGACACCCACGGATGAATTGGGGTAGTGACATTCCGTATTCTTAATCCGTCACACACTACACGGACTACACTACGCAAATATTTGTCTATGCAAAATTTGTACATGTCTAACTTGAACTCGAATTTATAGCGCAAAAATAAATAGAAGGGATTTCATATTTTATTGAATGTAAATTTTAATTTTCTAAAGAAAATTTTCTAAAGATAGGTAATACTACTCAAAATCATGTCAATCTTTAACACATTTCTCGTAAAACTCTTTTAAATATAATACTTGTGCCAAAACCTACAGCCTACATATATTCTGGTCAATAAATATTCGTAATAACATCAATTTTGACCCACAGTTACATACCTTATATTTAAATATAAGACGAGTATATCGAGTAGACGACCGTTTGCGTCCGAGTCGAAAGCCTGCGGGTTTCACAGTTCCGTGCAAAATATTATACATGTGGATATGTGAATATGTATTCATATTACCTATTGTTAGCATTTGGTTTTGTAACATTAGCGAGGCCGAGGATTCAAAAAATTCAATGCAGAACTAGTATTCGGATCATGTTTTTTTTTATAGTGAGGTTCCGTATTTAAATGTGTATTATGTAATAGGTATTATGTGCATCGCGTGTTACAAAGTACTCGTAGATTTTATTTTTAAATGTCATCGATACTCCATACTTAATAACCGTACAGTTATTATGTACCTTTTCTCTATAATGATTGAATAAAACCTTTTTAATTGTTGTAATTAATAACGGTTTAGCGATGATATGACCATTTAATTTCTTTTATTATTGTTGATGAATTATTTCCCTAAGTTACAAGTGGTATCTAGTTTTAATATTTCCTGTTAGTGTTTTGTTGAGTGAGTCAGATATTGCACCTGTTAAGCCTATAGACACATTGTAACAAAAGTGGTAGAACTGGAATGTCGACAACTTCTAAAATACAATGTAGTTTTAAGTCTTAAAAATGTGGGCTATTTTTAGCATAATACGATTCAGGAACATTGTAACGGATAGGGGCCATAGGCGGGTGACACGAAAACATTACGAACCTCTCAGTTCGTTATTTAAAGGAATAACCAATGCCACTACCTGTGACAGGTGGTGTCACAGGTATTCAACCAATACTCATTACTACTAATTAGTGTTTTTTAATATTCTACAATATACTGTAGTGACAGAGAAATATCTTCTCTTATCAAATAAATGGCAACAATGAAATCTTACTCTCTTATCTACTTAATATACTTGCAACAGGCTATATCTACTACTTCTTTGATGTATCAAAAAATAAAAACATGTAAAGTAAAGAGGTAAGGTAGGGTAATACCTCATGTCTCGTGTGGGTAAAGGAATTGAGAATGAGGCAATAATGACGATGTAATCTGCGTTACTAAAAAGCTTCTGATAAAATTAAATAATTTATTTCTAAATATGTGTAATTTGACCATAGATCATACCTACCTTGATAAGTGTTGTAACATCAAGTTTGAAAATCATTAATTCCTTCTGTCAGCAATGTGTTAATTTCTTTATGGTGTTAAAACAAGATTCACGTAATCAGATTATTTTTGGATAATGACAACCTGTATCCGTGTGGTGACGGATTAAGAATACGGAGTGTCACCACCGCTATTCATCCTGTTTGTGTCATGAGAGCGTCAGTCATAAAGGAGCAAACTACGCACGATAAGAGCACTGCAAAGAGAAGAAAAGCATGACACAAACATTAACCATATACCGTCTGGACAGCATGGTATAGTAGTCCAAAATATTCTTTCTAAGGATAGGCCTATGTCCAGCAGTGGACTATTTAAAGCTGTTGATGATGATGATAACTGGGCTGGTTCGACTATAATCAGAAAACCAGAAAACCAGTATTAAACAATTTCTTCGTTTCTTTTCACTGAATTAGAAAGGTCACTGGAGCTCAACCACTTTTGTGGGGACCCCCCTCCCCATAAAGTGAGCCGTACTCAACGAGCGGCAACGCACTTGTGTCTCTTGCGTTGCATGTGTCTATCAGTGACGGTGGTCGTTTACCATCAGGGGACCCGTCTGCTCGTTTGCCTCTTATACCATAAAAAAAAACTGTTAATTTAGTGCACGGCAAAAAGTATCCCATGGCATTGTTATTTTTGTATTCATATATATTTCGGGTTCCGTACCTCAAAAGGTAAAAAAGGAACCCTTATAAGATCACTTTCTTGTCCGTCTGTCCGTCTGTCCGTGTGTCACCACCGATTTTCTCAGGAACGGGTAGACCTAACAAGTTGAAATTCATACCAGATACTAAGGTATATGGTCCCTATTAGGTGTATAAAAATCAAGGTCCTGAGTCCTGAGGCAACACGATAAAAAGATATGGTCAAAATTTAGATTTACGCGACAACTTGTAAGTACAAAAGGTTTACCTTAATTTTCAACTTTTTTTATTTTTCAGAATTTTTTCTTTACTTGTGCATAATTCTATTATATTCTATTCTTGTGTGTAATTCTAGGTCAACCGGCAGTACTCTATAGGTTTTGCGTCGAAAACCTATATTAGGTAGTTCCCGTTGACCTAGAATCACGAAATTTGGCAAAAAGAAATGTCTTACAGCACAAATAAAGGAATAATTCCAAAAAATAAAAAAAGATATTACATTATATGACGATGACATATATGATATTATATTAAATATAATAAAAATATTTACCAATTTTGAAGGGGAAGGGCTACAATTATTCATGCATCCACCCTCACAAATTTTATAATATTGATTCGATAGTTTGTATGGGATAGAAAAATCGATATTTGTGTACTTTTTAAAACTCCATGAATATCAAAAAGTGATAACTAAAAGGATATATACCTACTAAAAACGGAATATATGTACATACAATATGTTTACTGTAATAAACACATAATACAACTGTTTTATGTAAATTTTGATTAATTATAAAAGTATTATGTTCTTTACCTTTTATATAATTTTATTTGAATCGATTTCAATAATCATGTTCATTTGTATAACATAGATATCCGGTGTGTATTGTTATTATTAATATTTATTAATAAAAACTTTTAATATATTCCCTAAACTGTGGGTATTGGCGATTACATTTTCATATTTCTATAAAAGCAATCAGGCACTAAACCGAATTGAAATTTTACAAAGTAATGTTAATGATATTTTATTATTTAAGTAATATAGTATTTGTGGTTGTCACCGTACTGTTTGCCTCATAGCGCCGGCTCAGTTATGTGCAGTATGCGGAAGGTGACTCGCTGACGACGAAATAAACGCCTAAACTTACTGTCACCATTTAAAGATTATAGTGTTCATGAGTAATTTAATTTTGTAAAACCATTTTACAATAATGGAATTGTAGTTTAGCAATACAACTTGGGCAGGCATCATTTTAAAGTTGATATTGTACATTTTAGACAATAAAATTTTGAGAATTTTTAATTATACTAAATATGATCTTGAAATAGATAACCAAAGTATTAATTGGTGTTCTCTGTATTGATTTTCCAAATTCTATAAAGTAACTATAGTAACTATAAAATGGTTCTCAGCTATTAATGAAATATAACCTTTTTTGTAACACCGATAAACCTTAACCAAACATTAAGTAGGGGTACAGAAATACGAAAAACTATTCCGTCAGTCACAAATACGAATTTCAAATTACGGATTTTAATAATTCCGAATGGTTCAAAATTCCTAATATAACAACTCCGATTGATCATTGATCCTATTTTTATAATTCAAAATGTCCAATATTCCTAACGTTTATAATTACTTTGCTGAAAATACCGAGTTTTAATAGATCGAATAACAAAAAGTCCGACTTAATGATAATTCGAAACATCAAGAACTTACCAGTCAACAACAATAGAGCCGATCTTTAGTGGTCACATTTCTAACGTAACCCAAATAATTCACCAATAACAGAGAGTATACGGCGTTAATCGCCACTCTTCTAACCAAACCCAAAATATTAAATCAAACGTTACTCCATCAAGTAGTCATGTAGTGCAAAAGCAATGAACTGTTAACTATATGGTAATAAAATCAAGTTACAGTACAATTCCTGTATTAATAGATTTTACGCGTGTAAAGTTTTTACAAAATAATCACCAATCATATTATTAAAATTAAAAGAAAATTACACAACTTCCTCAATCGTATATAAACTATTTATGTATAATAATATAAAACGTTATAGATTTTACTATATTTGTAACTATAAAGTTCTAAAAATAATACTCTAACGCCTAAAGGGGTTGTTTTTTTAGATAACCGTTTGTTTCCATGGCAGCTTTATTGTTTAAAATCAATAAAGTGAAAATGCTTCCTTTTATTTTAATTGTTTATTCTAGTAACGTCTTCTTCAACAACTTTTTTCGTAAGATCAACTAGAAACGTAAGTGTATTTCCTGCAAAAAACATGTTTTAAATAAAAGGCTAGAAAACCAGTATCAAGATTCAAATCGAAATATCCAGCTGATCCTAAACCCACTTTAAACATATTTTAAAACACAAAACCATGTGTCATAAATTATCAAAATACACAAACACCCAAGCCTTCCTTGGAACTTTAGTCCATGGCAATAACTCAGGGCGATCCCAATAAGTTAGTATAAAACGGTACCCGACAACTTCTTATTATTCACGAGGGCTACGCGCACGCACGAAATTGTTCGCAGACGCGACGCACTTCCTTTTGCCTCGTATTGAGCCGTTAACATTGGAACATTGGAAATACTTTTAAATGATTGATTGAATTATTTTGGAGCTAATGTAATGCATAAATAGTTCTACATAAACAGATTAAAAAAACTAAATATTTCTGGTGCCAACCTCGTGATAAACCGTCAATAGCGCTTATAAACACTTATAACGTGAACGTCATAACTGGCACATTGCTGAAGTATCTCTCAGTACCTTTAGAATTAGAACCACTAATTTTTCGGGTGTCTAAACATGGTTATTATCGATGTAAACCATCCACACGCGGATGTATCCCCAAAATAAATATAAATCACAAAAAAATATAAACTAAAAATATGCGGCTTTTCTACTAGTATTATCTTAACAAATTTAGTCTGTTAAACCTACTTTAGAACTTCTGGTGGTAAAAATTTAAGGATAATTCATAAAAATTTGAATATTATATGTTATTTACCTTAATGTACCTATTGTGTATATCAGTGAGTATGTGCTGTGTATACTTCTGTACTTATATATAAATATCATAATATATGTAGTAACGAATTTATGTATTTTGTTATATCTAATGTAGGCTTATCTTTTATTTACCAAACTATGAATTACTAAAATTTGATATTTTATCTTTGCATCTACCGCATCTTATTTCTACATAACCTGATGGTCAAGGTCGCTGGGAGAGAATGCCTAATGGCATTTGATCTAAATGCCATTAGGTTTGTACAACATGTGCATTAATTTTAAATAAATAAGTAATTTTTTGACTTGAAATAAGAAGTATAAATATATACTGGTCATATTATGTACCTTAATAATAATTATATCCTTTTTCACATTTTATTTCTTAGTATTGTACTTAGTATTGCTACATTTCCTCTTAATAATCTCTATATGAGCCCTAAATATTTCAAATTTCATGTTCCTTCGTTCGCGAAATTACCTGAAAAGTTTATAGCTAATTCTTTTTTAATATTAACATATAGATTATTGGTAAAGTGGTTATAACACCCATAATACTGTAATGACTGTTGTCTTTGACCTAAATATTTATTACATCACCATTTAAATGTGGGAGGAAACGAACAACTAACTTAAGTACATACGTATGTATGTATGAGCATTCCTCTCTAAAGATTTTGTTCGGCAGGCGATTCAATATACCTACAGATAATTTGAAATAAACCATAGGCATTTTCTAAAACACATGAGTCACCGCACATCTAACAGAAGAAATATATGATATATTATTTGAATAAAAAAAAAATACTTCGTTTCAACGTTTCATCAATAAAAGCTATCGAGCTAATTTTCATAAAAAAATTGATGTCAATTTGCTCAAAAGCTTATATTGCTACTTTATTTTGCTGCTTAATATTAAGCAAATTGTCATCAATTTTTTCATTAAAAAGGTTTCCTTTGTAAATAGTTGTAAAAACATTAGTAGTAGTAGTTAAAAACATTGTAAATAGGTTGGATAGAAAGGCCGTACGAATTTGTCATATATTTCATCACGTTTTTTAAATAAACTAGATATAGTTTTAAAAATACAAATACCAATTACGTAATACAAAGTATATAGAGTTATAATATTTCGGTTTATTACTAGATATTATCTAATGTAGTAGTTAGTACATGACGCAAATTTATTCAATATCATTAAATGTTGTTACTTAATTGGTTGAAAATGGAGTATTAAAAAATTAGTTTAAATATGAGCTATGCTCACATAATAATTACAAAGTAATCATTTTGTCGACCGGCCGTTGCCCTAATTACTCGTATTTATGTTCATTCACATAGTTTATATGGTATCTTTGGAAAAGACTATAATAGATATACTAGATATAATAATAATATACTAGATATAATAGATATACATAATATTTTCGGACATCTCACACACAACGCCATCTAGTTTCAAACTAAGCAGAACTTGTACTATGAAAGCTTGATTGACTGATAGATTACTTATTTACTTTTTTTGTAAATACATACATACTATACATAGAAAACACCCAAACTCCGAAACAAATATTTGCAGATCATACAAACAACCCGAGAATCGAACTCGAAACCGCAGCAGTCGCATCCGTAGGATGATGACAGGGATAAGAAATTTTTATTTTTTTTACTGTATCTAAATAAATGTACTATATAATATAATATAATCTTAATAAAAAAAAACTCTAAGACGTTGTCTGTAATGTACAAATGTATCTGTAAGTATTTTAAAGCTACCGCTGTTGATCAGGACGGTTGTACTATATTTTAAACTTATATCCTGTTTTCTTTCCATTTCTTTCATGCATTCCATTTAATATAGTTGAATGTTATTATTATATGTGGATTCATCTTTATTATCATCAACAACCTTTAGTAGTCCACTGCTGGACATAGGCATCTCTATACCACGCTGGCCAGACAGGTTCGTATGGTTGGTATAGTTAGAGTTAGTATAGATGAATAAATGGTGACACTCCGTATTCTTAATCCGTTACCACTCGGATAACAATAACTAAATAAGTTAAAAAAAAAAAAAATAATGATATAATCTAGAAATGGAACATTCAGAAAGTCTACCACTACGTAGTGGACCTATGAACTCCGGCTCCTTTCATACTGAAACGAGGTCCGTATTTAGGGATCAATTTATAAAAAGTACAAAATAGATTTATACAAAAAAACTGCAACCAGGGCCTACTGCATAACAAGGAGTTATAATTATATGAATACCGGAATTACTGATAACTGGCACGAATAAATGTTGCATATTTACTGATGTCTATCATTCAATGCATAAAGGCTAGACACCTACTTAAATTTATAAGTTTTTCGTTTAAGTGTGTATTGAGGTCATTTGTTAGATTTTCAAAAAATACTGAACGTTATTAAGTTATTATGTTATCATGTATTCAGGAAATGTACCGAGTAGGCGGTTATGGCAGGCAGTTGGCACTTTATGAGTGGAAAGATTTATGTGGAATCATAAATATAGCACACATACACTTACATCCTTTATTACCGAAGGGGTAAATAGAACCGTATTAAACGACAAATTATGCCGACCATGACTTTAGTTTCATTTTTCATTTAGTTTAATTAGGAGCAAGTCTACTGCCGTTAACCGGTAAACATATTTCTAAATGCGTATTAATTTCTAAATACATACACATTTTAGATAAATTACACCCAGCCACAAAACTGAAGATCGTGTTCGCACAATATTTGCCCTGAGTGATAAACGAACCCACAACCTCCTAGCAGTCAGGATCGCTATCCACTAGACTAACAGGCCAGTCTAAATATAATGTGCGATAGGCTATGAATATTGTATACTATCTCTGCACACTCATTTGAGTTATTCAGTCGTTAGTAAAATCAAAAATATTTTAAAAATTAAATCTTTTATTTACTTTACTTACGTACTTTGTTCACTACTCAAAATATAAATTAGATCATATAAAATGCAAACGTTTTTGAATTGCTTGATTTTGGATTTCTAACCATTGGTTAATACTGTATTATATAAATGAAAAATAAAGTAATTTCGCCAGCTATGATTATTCTTACATATTGCTACAATGACGGTTAAGAAATAATATTGCAATCACTCTTTTGACTGTAATTTATTAGCAGGTCATAGGCGAAATATCCGTTCCTTTAAATAAAGAATAACATCAGAATTTATTATTTCTTAAAAAGCAGCCGTTCTTCGCAAAAAAAAAGCAGCCGTGAAGCCCTGTGAACGTTTGAATGGTTCTCACGGGGTTTTTAAGTGTTCATTTCTGTATTCGAATCTACACCGTTGCGGTAATGGGACTAATGTGGAGCCGCCATTAAATATAACCCTGGAAGTAAAATAAATAGAAAAAAAAATTAAGTTACTCTTAGTGAGATATAATCTATACATCTTCGTCTTTATAACTACTTTCATCAGGTGAAATGGACGACAACGTGGATTAAATTTAATACTTAAAGACAATAAATAAAAACTATTACGGCTATTATTCCAATAGGTATCTTCACTTTCAGGTATAGGCAATTACTTATCGGAACAGTCCACAAATAAGTTGTCACAGTGCCAAAAGAATTACCAACATCCAACGTTGGGTTGTTGATATGTTTTCGTAATAAGTATTACTTCGTCTTATGTAATAAAACGTTTAGTACTTTGTTTTTTTTTAAGTTTCTGATATTTTAGTGCTGGTAAATATTATACCTGATGTTGAGTGTTGAGACTGACAATAAGAGTTGATTAACCAGTCAACAGCAACGCATTGAAGTGCTCGTACATATTGTAATTTAGTGTATCCTTTGGGAACGGGACGTTTCTGGATTTAAGGTGCCTTATGTCGTGTATATTATTTTGTGTTCGTATAGCTAAAATTACAATTTTTTAAGGCTTATGTCTTAAATACATTGTAATTTTAGCTAACAAAATAGATTTTAGCTAATAAAAGAACAAATTCACGTTACTGTTACAAAAGCATGACCCTTCTAAGTGATACCTACAACGCAATTTCATGATCACCAATCTCACTGTTTCTCTGAATCTTTTTTAGCTTTACTCCAAAATAGAACAATAAATATACTGCGTGATATCTTATTAAGGTAGTATATTCAAAAACGTACCTACTACATATATCAAGCAATCAATAATCAACAATCGCCAGTGTTTAGAACTGAATTTCATCATCATCCTCTTAGAATGCAATGCAATAAGTTCTCTAAGAACAGTATTTAAAATGAAAAAAGAAAATACTGAACAGACACAAGCTCACACGTAATAATCCCTCTGTACATCCTCAAACTATTACATCAAAGATTCACTAACACGACTCGTAATTACTCAATCGGCTGACATTTGGAGATGCGCACACAAAGGTCGTTGGTTCGTACTTTCCGATCGGATCGGTTACTGACCCACAAGTATTAAGTCCGGATTTATGCATTAGGATAAATGCAAAAGGCAACATGTAAATTTCAATAACTTTATTTTTTAATCTTAAATTTATTACTTACCTACTTACTAATATAATTATATACAACTAAACGCTGCTCAGATAAGGTGTGGCACTACTAACTAAGGCATAGTTACACACAAAACTGCACTTGCAAAATGGCATTACTCAGTCATTAGTTGTTACCTCTACAATTTTTTATTTTTTTATTTAATAATAACTGGACCCATCTCACTCACACACGACCGTCTGATCCCAAACTAGGCAGAGCCTGTACTATGGCAACTGGACTGCTGATACACATACTTATATATTTCTAGATACATACATATTATAGATAAATTACACCTAGACTTAGAACAAATGATCGTGCTTATCACATAATATTTGTCCTGGGTGATCGAACCCACCACCTCCAACTTGGCAGTCAGGGTCACTAACCACTAGAGCAACAGGCCCTTCAATTATACCTATCCGCTTAATAACTATCAGTTCAAATTACAATTGAGAATATGGCTATTAAAATTAACTTATACCCGATCGGAAGAACTACTGCAATCAGAATTCTAAATGACGCTAAATTACTATCCTATAACTCACTCTGCTTTTGCTAGTCTGCACTTATCTGACTGATGATCTGTGAAGATTTATTGACCGCACTTCAAGAGCTGTAGTTTTTAAATATTTGTTATACAATTGTTTTAAGTTTACTACTAAATCATATGACTTCTATTTTACGGAATACCAGTATGGACCCTCAGTTCTCACTCACGTCTGACACACAACGCCATCTAGTTCCAAACTAATCAGAGTTCGCACTATAAAAGCTAGATGTACTAAAAGAATACTTATTTACTTATTTCTAAATACATACATACATATTATACATAGAAAACACCCAAACTTCGAGACGAATATTTGCATCAGACAAACAATTGGGGTTGTTTACTAGGTAACCCATCCAGAGTTAATTCAAACTTCTAATGTAATGCCTGGCATTGTTTGCATTGATAAAGTACTCGTCTTTTCGAAAAAAAAACAGTTCTGATGGCAAAACATTGAAAAAATTAAGCTACGCCCTAATTTTTCCATGCCATGATCATCCTTTCTTAACTCAACTGTTTAGTAGATGTTGAACCATATCCTATTGGGCTGGCGCTTGTTGTAGACGTAAATAATGTAACAATTGTAATAATTATTATGTAGCTTAGTTTTATTATTCCATGGCATACACTATGCATGTGTATCGAGCGTCGATGAATAAATCATGTTCTGTTTTCTTTCTTTCCTTTCAAACCCTTCAAGAGCACATAATGTAACAAAGAATACATAATCAAAATCACAGTGCTTACAAATAAAATACCGAGAATATTTATTAAACATTTTTCCTTTTAATCTTGAATCTTTCAAAGGATAATTGAAATCTGCACTTCAATATGTCAATGTCTCACGTGTAACGCAATTTATGTAGTCATTCAAATTCGTCGAAATAACTTAAAACTGTAAAATTTCAATGCGTTGTCGGTTGTATACAAACATATTATGACACGGGTCGCAAGTATCGAATCACGTCACGCAAAGGCCTTTTTACACTCGCTTTGATCGCTTATTGATTTGTGAGGTAAATGAACTTAATGGAATAACTGTAGCAAAGGCGAGGTGAATACTGGACATTCTCAACAAGATGGTTGAAGTAAAATAAACTGATATTCGTATGTAAGATAATAAATTTATTAATGGTTCGGAAAAAAATTGTAAATCTAAGTTGAATGAGAACATTTTTTTCACATGAATGCTTTGTAATTCTGATGACTAATAACAAATAGTTTGTACTTTATTTTTTCTTATTCTCTTTCTGCAAACGTTTGCCACGTGACTACACTGAGTAAAAATTCCTATCCAAATATTTATGTATTTATTTTTATATGTTTCGCCGTAGGAAAAATTATTGTATCGATTTGCTTCATCTTCAGAATCTATTACTGTACTAACGTTTATATGTTTACGCCTACCAGGTAATTGTTCAAAAATCCATTAACGCTCACTACACCACTTACACATTGACTGCTTTCCTAAAAACTTTCTCGCCAATCTATCAATGAGTTTAACTGTCCAATTTACATCACACACCTTTTATAATAGAATATTAAAGAAAGAGAGTTACCTAACTAAAGTTTTATCACTTGTGACCTACACGTCAGCTTATCGTCATGATTGTAGAATAATGTCGGTTTTGAAAAAAATACGAAATTCAGTTTTTACTATATTTTGATACTACATTGTCTAAATTCAAAAAAAAAATATGTATTTTAGATTTTAAATTATTCAGTCTTTTAACTGACGAATTTGATAGTCGCTCAAAGTTTTTCATTTTTTGATGACTCATTCACTCGGACCATTAGAGTAAGGATGTAATTAATTGTTACAAGCATTTGCCCGCAGCTACGCTTGCAATAATATCACGCGTTTCCAATATTAATCAATCCCATGAAGAACACCATTGATAATATATATATTTATCTAAATAATCCATCTCTGTGCTTAATCCAGATCCGTCCAGCCGTTTCGCATTTAGATGTTACATAGTAAGAGTGTGCAGGCCCGTGCTGTACGTCGACTGTCCAAGAGGACAGCGTGGTTATATAAATAACCACGCTGTCCTATAACCAACCTGTCAAATAACCATTTGATAGTCTTCTCTTTCTTTGCTCGTTCTACAAGAATCATTTTCCTTCTTTATGGACGCCGTGGTCCAATAATAAGGAAAATCAATAACTTGAGTTTAGATAAATAGAAAACTATTTATTTGTACACCGTTGTACAAATAGTATGGTACATTAAAATGTCAGACATGTTATGTACAAAATGTAATGTGTCAGACATGTAATGTGCGGGGTTATTGCTAAGAGTAATCTCTTTCAGGCAACTTTGTAGTTATTATTATTTAAATGAACTTCGTTTAAATTTAAAATTGCTGGAATAGTGTGCGTTGACAGTAAATAGCAGGGAAGTATTTTTATTATATTACTTGTAAAACACACACATTACAATAAGAGATACGTCACCACAACATTAAGCAGCAAAAATAATCTCGTACTTTTATTTTCTAGTACTTTTATTACCTAATATTATAGGATTGAAGGAGGTTAAGTAAGTTATATACTTATTTTCGATATCAGTTTCCTTCACAAGTACACCGAATAGGACTCGAACATTGGTATAGCTTCCGTAACCAAACTTTACATACCTATTACATAATATACTCATGTGTCACCGGTTACGCATTAGAGCAAAATTTAAAACTAACACATTACGCAGGCACGACATACCAGAATAAACACCACGTTTAGACATTACTTATACTGTTTACTTGGTTAATGCCCTAAAAATCTCGATAGAATGGTCTTATACAATCGTACTTACATAGGTTTTATTTTATTTTATGGTATGAGGGGGCAAACAATCAGACGGGTCACATGATAGTAAATGACTAACGCCACTTATGAACACCTGAAGGTACTTCAAGAGTCACAAATGCTTTGCCGCCCGTTCAGTTCCTCCCGTGAATTTTCACCGTGGGAGACACGATGAAAATTTATTAACATATAAAACATCATAAATAGTTCAGGAATCTTAAGCTTTAACCGGAATTCAGTTTCCAAAACCTATGTATAATTACTTATATTCTTGAGTTTAGTTTTCAGATTTTTCCCTCTACTTGTAGTATAAGGATATTACTTAAAAAAATTCAGAGTTATCAACGGGAAGGACCCTATGAATTTTGATTCCCTTGAGAGTGTCCAAATATGCGTTTTTTGCGGCATAAACGGCCGTATCTTTTTTACGTTAGTTTCATTATCATCATCAACATCAGAATCAGCATCAAATAAACTGTTTTAATTTCAACTCGAAACCTCCACGCGTTCCCGAAATAAAGGTTCTTGACAGACAGATAGACAGACTGACAACAAAGTGATCCTATAAAAGTTCAGTTTTTTCCTTTTGAGGTACGGAACCTTAAAAACGACTTGCCAGAACAGTTACCTGTGAAGAGAAGAGCTCAATAAAGATAAAATCTATGTGTCCATACATATTGTGTTTACAATTGTAGTTTTCGCTATAACATCGTAGAGGTTCAGTTTTATGAAAACATCGACGTAAAAGTAACGTAAAAGAAATAAGACTGTAATTCTAAATTCAAATTAAAACCTTAATTTTAATGGCATGTTGCATTTTTCTTCAAAGTACCTGATGTATTAAAATATTATTTTTCAAATTGTTTAAGATTACGTCTAATTGTGTTATAAAAGTCAAAATTGCAGAAATCTTTAAGTTAGTTATGGTAATTTCAGTTATATATATATGTGTAAAATTTGCTTAAAAAAATCTACAAAGATTTTCATTCCGAATGAAAATGGAACATTGGTCTCAGTATGCTGTTGCAAAAATATAAATCTATGCCATCTAGCGAAGAGTTCTTGAACTACTCAGTAATTTCAGATCGCGAGACGCGGATGAGGTCAGTAGTGAGAAACTAAAACAATAACATTTTGGCGTAATTAATGTTGGTTGTTCGTATTTTATGCGCTGCCACACCGTTCATCCCATCATTACAATGTTTTACATGCAATTGTTCCTTGTTAACTTACTGTGTTCCTATATCCTCGTAATCATAGGATTCCCTTCATCGAGACAATACCCCGAGGGACGGAAAAATTACTTATACCTGAGCGTAGCCGTTGGCAAAAGCTTATAAAGGAGATCCAAACTTTAATATTAAAAATAAAAAAAGCCAGATATGTAATAAACAATAAAAACACTCTTATAAGATTATCCCAAAAAAAAATTGCTAAGGGATAAGAACAAAATAACTCCTCTAAGGACATTTACCCAGCTAGTAACCTTTTATTTGACATTGTCAAGTTACATAATAATGCTGCTACGAGTTTGTACTTACTTTGTAATGAAACAAGGGAACAGTATCTAATAACAAGGATGCCATGAATCATAATTATAATTTATATGTAAAATGATTTTAAATTGTGTTCAAGCAAATTCAATACAATGTTTTTTATGGTCCAATCTTCTGGCAAACACAAATAAAAAAGAATAACATTAGCAAAAACAAAAGAGTTATCTTCAGTTGATGGTAAACATAGTGATTTACCAAATAAATTAAAAAAGAAACTACTCAGATTAGACAAAATCTTGACTCTATTACAACAGAATAAAACAACAAAAAAAAAGTTAAATAAATTTTAATCTGCTTAAGGTACAATTTTTTATGCAGTTTTTTGTTAAATGCGATAACTAACCAACTAATCCCATATAGTTTTAGAATTCCTTAGGTAAATATTCAATACATTATTTATATGTTAATGAACGGGACGTCGTAAACCACAACATTACCACGGTACTATTATAATACAGTACTCCAACTTCATACAAACGGACGAAACGCGAGCTATACCTACGCGCCTCGATCTCGGGGTGCGCTCGGGGCGCAGACAGTCACGGCTGTACCGCAGTGTCGAACGGACTGTGTTGTTTTTTTAACAATAACCGCGCGATATTTTCTCTAAAAATCAGTTAATATGACGAGTAGGAAATATTGTGCTGTTTTTGGTTGTATGAATTCGTCAATAACGCATCCAGACATAAGTTTTTTTAAATTACCTGGAAACTCTGAAAGGTAAGACTATAAAATAATTTTACTTACTAGTAGGTAGGTACATAATGTGTGTCTTTTTAATGGATAAGTATTTCCTTTTATCTCACAAAAAAAAAGGTGTTTGGATGAATAAATAAAGCAAATAGAGTAACGGAAAGTTATTGAGACGAGTGAAATAGGGAGTTATATGCGGTTCTGAATGAATCATGATACGGTAGGTACCTACCTACTTACGCTTGTATTAAAACTTCGGTGCATGTGTGATTTGTTACTTTGCATAATTCAAAGTAAAGACGTGGTATTTTATTATTAATAATATTGGTTTATTATCTGTGTGTATGAATAATACTAAAAAAAAATTTTTACCGTCTGTGTGTCATTAGACAGTTTTTGAAATTTTCACAAGGTGTTTCTGCTGCTACTATAACAACATATAAAACTAAAAACTGGTTTTATTTTCTCGGTATTAACAACAACAGCTAGAGATAGGTTGTGATTTTAAAACATTCGTAGTCAGCTGTTCAGCTTTTTAATAATTAATTAATTGGTGACCAAAGAATTTTTGTTTTGAGTAGTTGCGAGTTGTAGGTAGGTACCTAATTTATAGAGACGTTAATAAGCTGAGATAAAAAGTTACTTACTCGTCAGCTGTTTCTTGCATTCTAGTTGAGTAGGTAGGTGTTGGAGTTTCTAAGGATTGGAGTTTTGTAACGCGTAAGGAGAAAGCACATTTATTTTATTTTATAGAAGGATTTTTTTCGGTCGCAAATTTATAAGCCCGATTTGTTTTTCAAACAAAAACATGTTTTTTAATTAAATCTACCAATCAAAAAACAACACGCATTTTTATTGAACACTTCCTATTCAATATACAAAGTATTTCATTTATTTATATAAAAAAAGGATATTTACAATCACAAATCTAAATAGAAACAGAAAGCAGGCAAATATAATTAAAATGCTGGAGACGGGCAGCCCTAACGCATGTTTACGTACCGCGCGGCTGTAGGCATTTATTTCTATCATGCGGCCGAGTTACAGTACTGTATTATAATTGTACCGTGACATTACAGCACTGATGTTATCTGAGTTTACCGTCCAACTTCCTCATGAAAGCATCTTTAAAAACTAACCAAGGCTTATTTAAAATATCTTGCAATTGGCTAATAAGTTATGTATCTATTTATGTTTTACCTATCTAATTCGACTAATTACCAATTTTTTTATCCTATTTGACTATCATGTTGTTTATGTTATTCAAAGAATATTGCATACTATGCACTATAAAATGTATTGCTGTTAACTTATTACACGTTACTTCTCTCTCTACTTAATCATTGTTTGGCTCCCGCTAGAAATCATTAGTGACGGGTAAGGCCTGGATAGCATTCGGGGGGACCTGAAGTCACATGGTGCCACATGGTCCGAGTTCTCTACAGAGTAGGACGCCTGAGGCCAGCCATCGGAGTGATTTTTAGTGGAAACACCAAATACACCGGTAGATCCGAAGCGATTTTCTATCTTGTCAATAAAAAAATAAAAATTATTTTTTGAAATTATCATTTGATAAAGATATTATTAAGCAGTGCAAACCATGATTGTAATCTTGTTAATTAAATGAACATAGCTCTTCCGTATTCGAAAATATAGATTATTTTCTTAGATAAATTGTGATTCCTACAAATTGCAAAGAAGGATTCCGTTCTCAACCGAAATCAACAATAATAAGGTCGCATTAGTCTTTGTTAAAGATATTTCTATATTATACTAATTTCAAATATATCCTTATATAATATATAAAATAACAATAATAATTACCTGTCTACAATATACATCGAGCGAAAATAAACATCAATTAGAAATCATTAAAAGAATATTCAATAATAAAACAGTCAAATTGAAATTCAACATGAGAAATAACATTTTAATAAACCTGTATTGAAATGTATTTAACAAAATGATTGTATTTTTTACCGTTTCACAAAAATATAAAATATTCATCCACATACATATATCTTGACCGCACGGACGGCGTAGTGGTTCAAACGGTCGCCTCGCCGCTTTCGACTCTGAGTGTTTTTTTTTCTTTTTTTCTTAAAAAGACAAGTCCCGCACTAGGAATATATCCTGTGTCGCGGGGGACTTTACAAACATACATGAAACGGACACAAAGAACACCCAGACTAAGGACAACAATTTGTAGATCACACAAAGTATCGTCCCATGTGGGGATCGAACCAATAACACTCAGCGCAGTAGTAAGCAGCGTCGCGACCGCTTATACCACTACGCCATCCGTGCAGTCAGATTTAAGAAGAAGTAATTAAGAAAGTGTGTATGTAAAACAAATTGGCTCACCCATCATTCAAATCAAAGATGATAGAACAGAACAACAAGAATATCAGAAATGATAGCTAGAAATTTGCCACGAACCGACCATCAGCTGGCGTCTCTTCAACATTCATCACACATTTCGACGGAATTTGGTATAAAAATAGGTGTTTGAGAAAAGACAAGAAGAGTTTGAGTCCCGGGAAAGGACATAGGATAGTTTTTATCCTTTAAGGTTTAAAAAGGGGAGTGGAAGTTTGTATGGGGAATCAATAACTTTTGAACCGATTCAGATAAAATTTGGTATAGAGATAGTTTGATACGTGATAAAGACTACTTTTTACCTAGATAACCGACATACACGCGGGCGGAGCCGCGGGCAGTAGCTAGTATTATGTCGTTTTATAAATACTCGCATAACACGTATACACAATACCATGCATTGGGGATAGTACCAGACTTGACAAACTCTAGCTTTTCTAAGCATTTCTAAGATATCCATTAGATGTTATTGCTTATATTCTGTGCTTTAGTACATAGACACAAAAACGTGTGAATTCCAAATTACATGCCATTCCTGAGATCAAAACCAGAAAATATCTAATCATTATTCATAGACAGACGGCCCTACATTGATTTCAAGGCTTCACATAAATCTATTCGAGCCAACAATGAGTGGCATTCGCAAAGTACTTACATACATAAGTAGTCTATATAATCCTTAAAATATAAAAATTAAATGTTGAGGTTGGTCTTACACAGAAATTGCATTATTGTGATTATGGGCAGTTTCCTGTATGCTACTGAGTAGGTACTTAATACTTTAAAGAAACGGAGTGTTTGGATCATGGACTTGGAATAAAGTTTATCCAAACTTTTAATACTGTATAAATAATACCATTAAATCACTTAAGTTGAAACAGGCGATGGATAAAAAAACAAAGGCTAACCACACGATGATAAAATTTAAAATGAAGGGGAAAAATTGTCTTTGTCTAATAGGAAATTACAACGCACAAAAGTTACACGGATTTATAGTCTTTGGCAAAACAAAGTTTTAAATTTATTTTTTCTAAACGATTGTAATAATAATTCATACATAACCAACATAATACAAAACTAACCTGTTTAACCTGACGTCGACGTCGTCATTTAACTTTAAAAATATACGGAGACTAGGACGTTATATGCATATGTATGAATTATAAATTATTCAGTTGTCATACACAGGCTGTCTTAATTCACTGTAATATTAGCAACACAAAATTAAACCGACAACAGCCAAATACACGCTAGTTTTAGAAAATTGGTCTGCAGTATCAAGAAACATGTGTATTTTTACGTATTTGAATGAAAAAAACAATTATCCAGGAAGAACTTTTTGAATAGTGTGTTTATTTGTTCGTTACGTGATTATTTATTATTCTTAAATATTAGGCCATAATTTATGTTATTAATTCAACTATAATATTCATTAGATGACTCTCGCTGTCATTTTTATCTGCAAGCTTGCGTTTGGCCTTGGCCATAATTGGTCGTCACTGGTCAATTATGTACTTGTTTACTTGTAAAAATTGTAGCAACAAAGCAAGTTCCCAGAGTTTTTTACAGAGATTTTTTAAGCTGCAACTAATTTTTTGTCACTTCTGGAAAACACTTAATAATAATTTAAATGACCTTCATTCCAATATCTAAAAGCATCACCGGAGATATAACGTAGTAGTTATATTAGTATGGAATCGATTCAATTCGTACACATATTTATTTTCAACTTCATAATTATGTCGCTTCGAGTTAAATCGTACTCGTATCTGTTACTAGAGTTATATGAGGGTTCGAACATTGGCTGTATTAGTTTATATATCATCGGACTGCATGAGCCTAAAACACTTCTTGAGTGACCTAAAAGTGGGCTAGCTATGTAGCCCACTTTTGGGTCATGTTTCTCTATATCTATAAGAATAAAAAAATAAACACCATACATTATTAATTAATGTCTATATTTTAATTTTAAATAATAAACAAAAGTAACAAAACTTTGCTTCTTTAATTAAAATATTAAAAAAAATAAAGCTTTTAATACTCAATCAATTTAATAAACTTGAGATCATGCATAGGATCCCTGTAATCACAATTTATTAGGATTTTAATCACAAATATAGTCCGCTTCTTAATGTAAGTTGTATTGTTTGATTCAATAAGAAAGCATTCCGAAGACACGACCTCTTGAAACTCACTGCAAATACGCTTCATGCAATTGCTGCAGTGCTTACGCGTGCTGCGATCTCGAACTCTACTACAAAAAGAGTATCAACCAACTCCTCTTCTGATTCTCGTATTTCTTTAAAAGAGTCAATCTGATTTTGATCATTATCAAAAATTTGAGGAATACTAAAAGTGTAAGGTATGATGGAATCACTACCAAAATTGTAAAATCATTTTGTAATCTCATTTGTCACCATCTAAGCTATATAATAAATCTGTGAATATGTCAAGGTATATTTCCAGAAAGAATGAAAGTTTCCACAATTAAACCAATTCATAAAAAAAAACAAGAAAGAGATAATGTCAAATTATAGGCCTATTCTATATAAACCATATTTTCAAAGGTTTTTAAGAAGTACATAAAGTACATAAAAGGGTTTTAGGCAAAATACGTCAACCAATGTAACGAGTTTATAGATAAAACTATAATAAATATGGATTGAAGAAACCCTGTTTGTGCGGTGTACTATGATATGACGCAGGAATTTGATCACGTGGACCTCATTATACTAAAAAATAAGCTTGAACGTTATGGTATACGAGGAAACGTTCTAAATTTGCTTGATCATATCTGTCTAACACAAAACCGTTTATAGCGTTGACAGGTGTCGATTTTAAGCCAAAGAGAGAAATTAATATAAAATCAGATGAACGCACAGTTGTTTACGGAGTTTCACAAGGTAGTGTGCAGGGCCCTCTGTTGTTCATTATCTATATTAATGACTTTCCGGTTCAGTTAACCAGCCTATTAATTTATTTGCGGACGACAGCACACTGACAGTAGCTTCTAATGCATTGGACAAATATGAAAACGATATTAACAACGCGCTATCCTTAATAATTACCTGGATGAATAGCAATAATTTAAAACTAAACTTAGAGAAAACTCAAATAATGCATTTTAGTCAAAGAATGCAAAATAAACAACTTAACATAAGATACGAGGAAACCATTGTGACTACTATAGACAATGCCAAGTGCCAATCTCGAACTAACTATTAATAGGCAATTGAACTGGAGGATACATGTGGAAGATTTAGCTAAAAAGATAAGTAGCCATTCATATGCCCTCTATAAACTTTCTCCAATAGTGGATACATTGGCATCATTAACTGCATATCACGGCCTAATAGAATATATTGAGGTATGGCATTACTTTTTGGGACAATCCTGTTAAGAAAGAAACTGCATTTAAGCTACAGAAGCGATGCATCAGGGATATTTTCGGTCTGCAAGTCACCGACTCCTGTAGACCATATTTTGAAAGATACAGGATTTTAACTAAGGTAAGCCTATTTATCTATGAGACAGCTGTGTTTGTGAAAACTAATCCACAGCTGTTTCCTCAGTTGTCAGACGTAACTGCTCGCAATCGACGTGACTGTCATAGCAATAGACTATATATGCGTACTGCTAAGACAACACTCATGAGCAAAAGCATATACTGTGTGGCACCCAAAATCTATAACAAAGTGTCAAGCTCATGTAAGACATTTTTTTTCACATTTGTTTAAACGACACTTAAAAGTCTATATCTTCTTATATTATTTTTAACATTTGCATGTCTTGAAATGGACACAACATGTAGAGACTGTAATATTTTGCAACACCATTGTACACATGTTACAGCAAATAACTGATCTTTATCTTGGTCGCTCTCTTGCTCAGTGTCAATATGATGTGCAGATTGTATTGTAGCCGAAGAAATTTTGCGACGAATTACCAATACATCCGTGAGCTGCGGGAGTCGGTACACCACTGGCCCCTGCGGGATATGTACTCGAGGAATAAACTAGACACGAACGCTTTAGCGCGCTAATTTTGAATTATGCGACAAGATTTGACAGTGGGCTACACGGGTAGCCCGCGCGTGCACTCTAGTGAACTCTTTACGGAGAAGCATTCTCTTGCACTAATACCATACATGTACACGTCCTCTCGAAATACATGTAGCCATATTTTACCAATATCTGTCATATCGTATCCTCCAATGATAATCCAAATACGGTGTACCCCTGTTAGGTTAAGGATTTATTCCAGAGTTTAATTTATATCTATACATAATTATCACTTGTATATACACATGTTTAATTCATTACCTGTAAATAATACGTTTGTGTCAAAATAATAAAAAACTTTACACTGAATTTTATTTCCTACAAAGAGCACGTTTCTGGTCCTGTTAAGGTCACATAAAAAGACTATATATATACCCCGCGATTGTTTTTATCATTCATTCTCAAATACGTTAAAAATAAAATAGTTTTGTAGTACTTCAGGAAGTAATGAAAACGTGATAATAAATCGGTAGCTTCTTTCGATATAAATTATTACTATTATTATCTTAAACGGGCAATTTTTTATAAGCGTAGTAGTTATCTTAAAGGTCTACAAGGAAGGTCGATCGAATGTTATAAAACTGGATTCTGGTTTACAATGCAAACATACGTCGGTTAACAATCCGTGACATAAGAATAAAGATGGAACAATTTTCAGTCCTGTGTTGGATATATATTTTAATACTCACACTGTTTACGATCCATATTGATACATCAAGGCCTCCGATTCGAACGAATAAACTCGTATCGTATTCCATACCTGACAAACGGCTTCTCAAACAGGCCCTGGGATTCAACGAAGATATATACTTGAACTTCACGGAACTCACCACCAAGTACAAATTTCCAACCGAAGTACATTCTGTGACCACAGAAGATGGATACGTTTTGAACATTTTTCGAATTTTATCAAAGTGTAGTGATAGAACTAACTCTTATCCAGTGTTTATGATGCATGGATTGTTTGATACTTCAGACATGTGGATAATCCCTAGCACCGACTTAGGGCTGGGCTACGTGTTAGCAACAAATTGTTACGATGTATGGGCTGCTAATGGTAGAGGTAATAATTACTCTCGACGACATATCCGACTTGATCCAAATAAGGATCCTACGTATTGGGAATACTCTTTTGATGAAACTGGACGGTATGATTTACCTGCCATAATAGACTACATTCTTCAGAAGACTGGATATCCAAAATTGTTTTTCGTTGGACATTCTCAAGGTACAACTGAATATTTTGTAATGGGTTCTTTAAGACCTGAGTACAATAATAAGGTTTTTTTAGCCGTGCAGCTGGGACCGGTAGCTTGGATGAAATATTTAAATAATCGTATAGCAGTTTTACTTGCACAAAACTATGAAGTCATTAAAGATTTCTTGGAGTCAGCTGGATACAGAGAAGTGTTCCCTAGACAAGGTATTGTGCATCACATTGCTGAATTCTTGTGTCAAAAGGTTCCAGCATTGTGTGAGCTTGGTTTTACTCTCTCTACAGGTCACAAGCAAGGTACGATGACGCTTAAAACTATATCTATCGCTATCGGTCATTTGTTCAGTGGTACTTCAATAAAAAATCTTTCGCATTTTGCACAATTAGTAAATAGTGGCAAATTTCAACGTTATGACGAAGGCATTAAAGGAAATCTTCAACGTTATGGTTTAGCTAAACCACGTGAATATAACGTTTCTCTGATATCCTCCCCAATTGTGTTGTTCTCAGCTGAAAATGATCGTTTATCTTCATTGAAAGATGTTGATATATTAATATCTAAATTACCTAACTTAAAAGAAAACTACATTGTTCCAAGACCATACTGGAGTCATCATAATCACATTTGGGATATAGCAGCTACAGAACTGGTACATCCAAAAATTTTGAAATATTTTGACAATTTTAAGAATCTAAATTAGTGTGTATCTAATAGTTTTCTAACTAAATGATAACCTTATATTTAAATGCATCCAAACTGATCGAAATAGAATAGAATAGAATAGAAATAGAATATTAAAAACCATTTACATTGGTACAAATTAACGAGTAGGCTATGAACCAAAGAAACACGAAGTAGTTAATTTACGTCACTTTTTTTTAATTTAAATAAGAAAAATAAATCACAATTAATTAAAACAGTTACTCGTACTAATAACGAGTTCAGGTTTTTGATGAAACTCACTGTACAAATGACAGAATACTTTATAAGACTTTAATTTCACCCAGAGGCATTTCATTACATGAATGTTCTACAGTAAATTAATTTGAGTTATTAGAAATAGAAAAACATCTACCAAAATATTACTTATATATCTACTAATATATAGTCTAGTACTTGTATAATTTTAAAAGTAACATAACACGATTATTGTCTTTACATCTTGCAAACTACTATAGACTAGATATATCCGTATACTTGAAAAACACATTATCATAACTAAGTGTTAATTAACAGTGAGTCAATTGCGTGATATATTTTTGACGCTAAGGTGCCAAATTTTGTTTGTGTCACGTGAACTTTAGAGACTTGTAAAACATGTATGCACATTTTTAAACAATAATACTAATACAGTCACTTGGGAAGCTAAACGACGAGACATCAGTTTCAGAGTTGTTTTTTGTTGGTTATAAGGAGACCATTGCTATTTCCCATCGCCCTTAAGTATTTTCTTCTAAGTCTTCAAATTGAAAAATACGGCAGAGAATTAAATGACCTGGCCTATTTAATTATTACAACTTTTTTGGTTTGATCAGTTGATGTAAAGGTAAAATGTATTTTTATGCGCATCAATTAGTCCTTGCCATTTACTCCATAAATAAATAATTACTTGAAAGGGTCAGAAGGTATCGACATTTCGAATTTTGCTTAACTATTTATGATTCTTAATAAATGGTGTTAAGTTGTTGCAAAATACTACAATAAATGTAGACACATGTATATTTTATTTCTTATGTTAATAAATTATTGAACTCATTCAAATAACAGATAATACGTTTGTTTAATTGAATACAGGTATATCGTCGCCACACCTTAACCTCACGATTTAACTTCAACGTAATATCTTGGTCAAGGTATGCGTGATAAAGGCAGATATTTTCTCGGAGTTACTATTAATCCAGAGGCAAGTAAGCTCTTGCCGGCAATCATCAAGGATATCGTGTTATCCTTTAGGTAGGAAGTAAGTTACTTTATCACAATACTTACTCACTGTAGACTGAACATGAATCGCCAGAACATCCGTGGTGCAGGCAAGAGCGCAGGCGCAAGTTTGTTTTGATAAAAAAAAGTTAAAGACGACAGTGACGATGAATCCGATGTAGAATTGTTAAATTTAAAATAAGTATTGTTAATTGTTAATATGTTAATTATTCCTTTATTTCCATTATTTATTCACTGCTACACAGAGTTGAAAATCATCTACATATATCGACAGCTTTAATTGACTATTAGTTACTGTGTTTTTAGTGTTATTTTTTTTTACTTTCAGTTTTCTTCATTTGAAGAAAACAAACCTACTTAAGTGCCTAAAACCTGTTACAGTTATTCTTAAAATAAATTTAGAAAATTCGCAATTGATGGTTTCTTCAAGGAACATTCATAGTTTCGCCATGTTTGTCCATCCGTATCTTAGCTTAGAAACCCCTCGAAGTGGCAATGTGCTATGGTTGTGTTGCTGTATATTCATATTCATATTTCTTTACAAATAAATAAAATTGAAGTGTGTGTTTGTAATGTCAAAATAATAGGATTTTTTTAATGCTCACAAGGTTATTTGCACGATACCTATGCCTAAAAACAGTTATTATTATACAAATATTATTATTATACGACATACAAATAATTAAAATTGAAGTGTCTGTTTGTAATGTCGAAATAATAAGTTTTTTTCATACTCACAAGGTTATTTGCACGGATGGCGTAGTGGTTTAAGCGGTCGCCACGCCACTTCCTGCTACGCCGAGTGTTGTGGGTTCAAACCCCACATGGGACGACACTTTGTGTGATCCACAAATTGTTGTTCTGAGTCTGGGTGTTCTTTGTGTCCGTTTCATGTATGTTTGTAAAGTCCCCCGCGACACAGGATTTATTCCTAATGCGGTCGGTCTTAAAAAAAAAAAAACCTTTGCCTAAAAACCAGTTTAAATATTTTTTGTCTGTCTGTCGGTCTGTCTGTCTATCTGTCTGTTTGTAGCGGGTAATCTTCTAAGCGGCTGTACCGATTTTGATAATATTTTACTATTTTTGCTATTTTTTCTCTTAGAAAAACCCTATAAACTTTTGCCCGGTACGGGAATCGAACCCGAGGCCTCGTGGTAGCGCTTTTCAAATTCCACGCGAACCAAGTCACGGGTCAAGTATACAACATTTGAACTACACGGATGGCGTGGCGGTCACCTCGCCGCTTCCTACTGCGCTGAGTGTTGTGGGCTCGATCCCCGTATGGGACAACACTTTGTGTGTTCCACAAATTTTTGTTCTGAATCTGGGTTTTCTTTGTGTTCGTTTCATGTTTGTTTATATAGTAACGGCCCCGCGATACAGGATATATTCCTAATGCAGAAGTTGTCTGTTTAGAAGTAAAGAAAGCTATTTTATTTTTGAAGTAAAACTTCTTTACGCACGCTTGACTCGGGGAGTAAGCTAGTGAATGCGTGACGAGAGCGTTACGAAAAGGGTGATCGGGCGAGGCGAATGGAAGTTGAGAGGAAGATATAAGTTAGTGAAGATAGAAAGAGCGAGAGTTACGTTTCGTATATTAATATAGGTGCAAGAGAGAGAGGTACGGGCATACATTTTTTTCTCTCATTGCCAAGAAGTTTCGTCGTGTGGTCTAAAGCACACCTGTTTTTTTATTTTGCAGGTGCCTTCCCTACACGTACAGTGGGCTTGTTTTTTTTTATAATATACTCCTAAATGCAGATTTGTGGCCACAATTTTTCAATTGCCCTGAATTGGCCGTTAGCGAAATGTTACCCTTCATAGTGCAATTTTTAGTCAAGCGTAGTATCAGCCAGATGCCTATTTTCGGATACATTAAATAAATCACAGTAAAAACATATTCAATTCTTTATTAATAATAAAATATAAGCATCACAGTGTACATCAAATCGCTTATATCTATGCTAATTTTACCAAAAATAAACTACATACTATTACAATTGTAAAACTCAGACCATCAAAAAGAAATAACATAAAATTTGTAAACAAAAACAACCTTACCTCAACTTAGGAACTATAAAATTACTCTTTACAATTTAGATATGTATAAATATGTTTTAAAATTATGCTTTGGGAGTCAAAAAATATATCTGCATCTGGACTACTGCATACTGAAGAAACTCATTGATAAGCCTAATTGCTATAGCAGTGGGGCTATTGTCAGCCTGGGGAGAGCGCCACGTAGGCGGACAGCACAGGACATATGTGACAAAGTTAAAAGGAAAACTATCACGACTAAGTTGGCTTTACTAGATGATGAGTAGATCTTGAACCACCTTATGAAATGTAACTTGAAAGTAAAGAGCATAATTTCCTACAAATTCACACAATTATTTGTGTAAATACAGAAAATGTTAAGTTTAAATGTCCGCTAAAAGAAGATTTTTAATGATCATAAAGTTATTATTTTTTTGTAATATTTATAATTTTGAATATTAGTTTTGAAGTTTAACCGTTCTTCCCGAGTACATTGTAAGTGATAGATTATTTTGTTGTTTAAAATTATATTGCATCCAACGGCTTTCCGTGACCTTCACCAGGTCATCGGACCACCTTGTTCACCCACCCACGCTCTGTCTTCCAGTACACGGTCGCCACTCGAGAACTCTTTGGCCCCATCGCTCGGTAATCTTTTCTGCGAGCAATGTGCCCCGCCCACTACTACTTAGGTTTGTCAATTCACCTGGCAATATCAGGGTTGCATACCTGTAACTCGAATCAGCTGTTGCCGTGAAGCCCGAGCCTTTAAACCAAACCTAAAAAAAAATAACAAAGACAGAATATTTTTAATTTTATTACCTCTAATGATTTCAAGCTCCGTATTTGAATTGCCTTCTCTATACTTTTTAAATCGTATATCTTTTAACGTTAGAAATATTCTGTCTTCTCTAAAACCAACAGTTTTGCATAATATATACACTTTTAAGGAATTGCCAACCAAAAAATGAGCCATTGGGATTGGGAGAATCAGTATGCTGGCCTCCTTAGTCCTTTCTTTTACATATGACTTTTATTTTACATGTAAAGAAAGTAATATAACAAATAAATCCTTTTAAAAAAGTGATTGAATTGAAAAATTTGAATGACAAAGAGCACTTAAAAATAATAAAAAAATTACAAATCTAAGTAAAAAAAACTACAATAAGTACCCGCAATATAACAGCTAACATTATAATAGCAATAGTCCCTTCTAGTCTGTTTGAAGTCATGAATAAGAAACATGAAAATAATTGCGTAACAAACAGTTCTTTTTGTCTAAATGTTTTGTAATCTCATTTATTACTCTCTTGTGCACATATCGCTGTAACCCCACACAAACACCTCACAAATATCTTGAAATAATAAAAAAAGATCACTCCATGATTAGATTTTTGAAAGACTTATTTTCTAACTCCTACAGGTCAAGGACGTATAAAGCTAGAGAAATAAGCTAAAACACGTTTTCGGGGCTGTAAAATTTAAAGGTTTCCCTCGATTTCTCTAGGACCTATCATCAGATCCTGATATTGTATTAATGGAACCACTTCGGTAGCGTACCCTTTCGATTACAAAAATAATTTTGAAAATCGGTCCACAATTGACGGAGATACCGCGTAACAAACATACAAAAAATAAAAAATAAAACAAACGAAAGCCAGTTAAAAATAATGAATAAACCTTGGGGTTTGATCCCAAAATATTGACTGAGCTTATTGCTTCAGACAAGGAACAAATTATTAATAGTACGGGTACCGGTACGAGTATTTACTATTAAAAGTAGTTTCAATGTAACTTCCTCATGTTTATAGCTGACCTTTCCGAACGCTTCAGTTTCAGTTTATTCTAAACAACGTTAGAATCGTTATCATTTCTTTGCGTTATACTTTAGAGTAATAGACACAATGAAGGACTTATAATTTCATTGTTCACGGTACCTTGTTATTTTTAGTATCATTTTGTTAAAGCATAATTTGACAGAGACATTGCCCGGAGAATTGGCAAGCTTAAGTGTAGTGGACGGGGCACATTTTTAGCAGAGAAGATGACCTAGCGATGGGGCCAAAGAGTTCTCGAGTGGCGACCGCTTACCGGAAGACACAAGGTGCTCCGACGATTTAGTACAGGTCACGGGAAGCCATTGGAAGCGGCCAGCACAAGACCCGTTGTTGTGTTGAACTTTGGGGGGGACCTATGTCACTAGACATACTTGCCGCTGACATGATGATAATGATGACCCTGATTACCTACATCCCCCAATCAATCCCTATTAGCAATAACTCTGTCTTACCATACCTTCTAATCTACCTTGCCTTTCTATATACTTCTAATCTTTCCATCTAATCCGTAAGTGCCTAGCTACGGCAAGAAGGCTAATTAGGACTAAAATTATACGTAATGACAATATGTCATTTAGTTTTTAACGTATAATACGCTTCTGCTAACCACTTTGGAGATATATGAGTGTTTGAATCTATGTTAATTTTATTCTATCAACTCTCATTTCTTTCACATTTTGTGATAATACTGTTGCGATGCTGAATTAGTTACATAATGGTTGAATGTTCTTATTGTGTCTACATGCTTTTTCTAAGAAGTTTTATTTATTTCAAGATATTATTATAAGTATTTAGTTTTCCCTACTTCTATTTTAACGACTAGTAATAATTTTATTGCTTAAAAGTCACAGTACACTGTTAGGTATATCCGGTTACATAAATTATTACACCATACATACGCACATAATCTTACTGTAAATCTAGCATTGAAAGTTTTCTCTTGTATTTAAAAAAATCAATTGTCAAAAAAAAAAGTTTAATATTTGTTAAATGCGAATACCTTTTTGGTATTTTATCAATAGTCGACAACTTAAGGTATCCATTTTACGGTGTAATAAAAATATTCTTAAATTTTGAAGGTGTGTTCCGTCCCGAGTCAGTCTATTGCAAGAAATCCCTGAAGTCTTCGAGAAACCTTCCCTTAAGTCTTTGAGAACATTGTTACAAAGCCATAAAAGCAATAAAATTCTCGCAACATAATATTTTACATACGCTTCATTCAATGTGTGACATGGTACATTTGCTTCACGGAAAAAATTTGCAAATTTAAAAAAACCAAGTAATTACCCAACTGTTATAATTGGTGGCTATCCTTATTTAAACTAGTCACCAGGTGGCCTATAAACCCGTTCCCCATTTAAATAAAAAACATACAAGGTGTTACAAAAACATCATATTTTAGAGCCGTAGTTATTATACCCGAAAAATAGTTTCTATTACTAAAAAGTTGCTAGCACTTCGTATATCATAGCATCAAAGCCCAACTAATTACTAATTTTCATAACAATTTACCGACAGCTTTAATCCATATTGGACCTCTGTTTCTTCCAAAATATTAGTTATATTAACCAATGTAATGCCATAACAAATCCAAATTAAACGGATTGTCCTATGGTTACTTGCTTGTTACATTTCATGGGGGATACTATACAAACCTATAACATGACTCTTTTGAAACACCTTCTATAAGATGTCAGTTAACCTTCAATCAGCAGTCCGCCTTGAGCGATGCATCTCCGTTCCGATCGTGATAGCCTTTCTCTCTTACATAACCGTAACTGCGTAGATCATAGTAATAAGCATTTCATTCAAGTAATAATACAACAATTAAAAATAACTTTCAATTGACGTTACTTACATACATTAATGCGAGAGAAACTTTTTTAATACACGCGTTTCTAATCGACACTGGTTAAAAGAAGGAAGTACATACCATACTAGCTGACGCCGGGTCAGCTAGTATGGTATATATGAAAAATTGTTTTGCCCTATAAATTATTTCTACTGAATATTTTTGTAGTTAAATAAAAAATGACTAAGTTATTGTAAATATGTGGAGATAAGGTCTATATGACTGAAAGAGGAATGGAGCGCTATGGCTGATGACGGCTTATAACTAAATATACTTTATTGACTTAACTGACATATTTACAATAAAAATAAGAAACAAATCTAGTGGGGGGTTATCCTTACCACCTAGGGATATAAAAAATAGCTTACGAGCTATTCTCAGACCTACCAAATATACTCAAATAATTTAATAAAAATCAGTCAAGTCGTTTCTGAGGAGTTCGATAATAAGCACTGTGACACGAGATTTTATATATTAGATTAAAATATAGTTGTATGAATACTTATGGCCGAGAAAATGAAAGTATTAAATAGCATTGTTTTGACCGTCATTTAACGCAGATATCTGAATACGTATTACGAGTAAAACAAGGTCATTTAGGTAACATACTCGTACATTCAAGTTCATCGATGTAAGGTCCAATAAGTGATAAGTTTAATATGAGATGGAATATCCACAGTGGAGAACAATAGCTTTTGAATTCTCTTTCGCCGTAAATCTAGGAAGTACTATACGGAGAAATAGTTGAATTTAAGTAGAATTTTAAAAATTGGATTAAAATTAAAACTGGTCAACTCTTAGTATAAGCTAAACATATCTTTACTTTGCCTTGGAGCGTAGTGTTACCGCTGGCTTACCATTACGGTCTTATAAAATAACTAGCTGCTGCCCGAGACTTCGTCCGCGTGGTGGTCGACATCAGACATCGTAGAGGATACAATAAATCAATTTTAAGCCCTTAGGAAATAAATTTCTAAAAACGGCATGACTGTATGTCGCTGAATTGGTTACATACATTCTCGACCCTATTTTATAACAACAAATAGTAGTTCTGAAATTTAAAAAATATAGATGTCTAATTATTATTATTTTTGCTTGTAAATATAATTATACTGAGAATTTATACTGTAAATCGATAAGTTAAAAAAAAATGTTCCCCATACAAACTTGCATTTTTGCTCCTTTTATAAGGGTGTGTTTGAAAAATTAGTACTTTACTAAATAAACATACCTAAACATTTTCAAATACATACATATTTTAGATAAATTACACATATAGAATAAATGAAATCTTGCTCATCACACAATATTTGTTCTAATAATCAAACTCACCAGCTCCGGCCTAGCAGTCGGGGTCACTAACCACTATACACACAGGCCGGTCGTAAACGTTCTACTAGTAAAGAATTCCTGTACTTAATAAAAATGACACTTGAAATGTCCAGTACTCTTTTTTAGGGTTCCTCAAAAAGAAAAAAAAAGGTACCTTTATAAGATCACTTTGTTGTCCGTCTGTCTGTCAAAACCCTTTATCTCGGGAAGCTGTAAAATAATCAAACCCCTAAGTTTACGTAAAAACACGGCCGTTTATGCAATGACTGAAATTTGGCAAGTGATGTTACTCGCCAAATTTACTACAAGTACAGGCAAAAATCTGAAAACTATACATTTGGAAGAAAATCATAAAAAATAAAGTCTTTATTTAAAGTACGTAATCAATCATCCAGGTACAACTTCTCCTATAAATCTTAAGAATATACGAGTAAGTAATTATAAGTTTTGGAAACTGAATTTTGATAAATGCTCTATTATATTATGTACCTACAAATTTGTACGGAACCCTCGGTGGGCGAGTCCGACTCGCACTTGTCCGTATTTTGTAACATATATGAGTAGCCACTACTCTAGGATTATTATATAACCCCAGATGAACTTCCGCTGTCACTCAGAACGTAAGGTAGCTCTCCTCTAATATGGACTTGCGTGTATATGTCGCATAACGCCATCATTCCAAGTCTACTTGGGAATGAGAATAAACTACACTCCAACTCATTTATTTCTATTCTTCAAAGAGTATAATGTCATTATAACTACGATTATCATTAAAAACCTCTATTATTTATGTATATAATGTGGTTACGACCACCTGTATATGATGTGGTCATAACTACGATTAACGTTTAAAACCTACCTCATTAACCCGTTTCTAAATTTTTATTGACATTATATTCTCTGTCGAACAGTGTTTTAGTTTTTTTTTTTTTTTATTTGCATACAATTGTATCCAACTTAAAATAGTTAAGAAGATTAGAAGAATTATGAAGATTTTATTCCGGTTTTGGTGCTATTGACTTAAGTCGAATCATATTTTGTTATTTACGAATACTTTATGTAGAATCCTGCTGTTCACAAAATCATAATCCATACCAATATTATAAATGCGAAAGTGTATCTGTCTGTCTGTATGTACCTCTTGACGCTGAAACAGCTGAACAGATTTTAATGAAATTTGGTATAAAGATATTTTGAGTCCCGGGAAAGGACGTAGGATAGTTTTTATCCCAGAAATGATCATTTAAAGGGTTGAAAAGGGGGGGTGGAAGTTTGTATGTGGAATCGAGAACCGCTGAACCGATTTAGGTGTAATTTTGTATGGAGATACTTTAATTTTTTAGGAAAGACATATGCTTATACCGCGATAACTGACATTTACGCGGCTAGAGCCGCGAGCAAAAGCTAATATGTCCATATACATGTAAATTTATGTAAGCCAAACATTTAACTTCTCAAAAACTATCTTAATGGTGCAGCGTCTGTAGTTGTGTAATAAAGTAGAGTAACTCTCTAAACTAGACTAAGAAACGCTAAGTAAATATATTTGTTCTTCATTAAGTTTTGTTTGTTTTGTTATTTTTAAAAGACAACATTATGAATATATACAATGTCGCGGGGCACTTTACGAACCCCTGGACCACATCCAATCCGACCACTGAAACAACTATCCCATCCGTGCAGTCGTGTTTTAAGGATTACGTGTTCTGATAGTGTAAAACCAATAATTTAATTATTAGTATGAAATACACAACTGTAATTGTAATTTCTCACAACAGACAACAGTCATTAATCTTAAGATATCAAAAGCAAAAGTGATTAATGAAGTCCAAAGAATACTAAACAAATTATTTAAAATCTACAACGAAAATTTATACTAAGGTTTCTTATTGTATTATTAACCGCAACAATGGAACTTCTTCTCATCTTATATATAAAATTCTCATGTCACAATGTTCGTTCCCGTACTCCTCCGAAACGGCTTGACCGATTCTCATGAAATTTTGTGTGCACATCGGGTAGGTCTGAGAATCGGCCAACATCTATTTTTCATACCCCTAAATGGTAAGGGTGACCCATCCCTAATTTTTTTTTTGTTTTGCAATACAACGTTTGCCGGGTCAGCTAGTCGTTATATAAAAATAACTTGATAAAGTTAGTGCTTTGGCACTTGTGCTTTTAATTCGGCAGTTAAGCTCAACATAAAGCAGCAATAACAAATATTGTAAAACGATCTAAAAGAAACAAGATGAATGATAACTATTTTAAACCTTCAAAGCACAGACAATTTTTTTACAATTGTGAATTTAATAATTTTATTTCGTATGTCAAAAGATTCGCGCTTTGCATGTGAAATTTCTAAGATGTCATAGACATAGTAATGTCAGTATGAGTAGAAATGTGTTGTGGGCGTTCATAGCAGATTCACTAAGAATTGTAATCCTCAAATAATACACTTGCAATGTCATCACTCATCAAACATAACAATATCTATTCAACGAGAGGCATATGTGCAACTATGCAATAATAGTGTTCACTATGTGCATTTCATTGGCAAACACCACAACGCTTAACAATCGATACACGGAGTGTTGCGAATGACTTTGAAACTATTTTTGTAGTTACCTATATTTAGATATTGAACGTATATGAAAGTCTTAAAGCCATAACATATTTAACTGACATTTAAGTTTATCGATCAGACTGAGGCCTGTATTTTAAAAGGTGTCTCAGTCGTGAAGTCTTAAAACTAATTTTAAGTAGATATTTTATTATAGATCGTCACTTAAAACAAGACACCGATCCCATTTTGTTTTAAGTTTTACTCAGTTGAAACATGTTACAAAAATCACATTTCCGCATGATTAACATTATTACTCCATTTTTCGCAGCTAATTATTTAAAAAATAATTTTCTTTTACAAACGTAATTTCTGTGAATTTGTATGTTGTATAGTATTGGCTAGTGTAGCAATGTTAATATATTAACAAGCTTGTTGTTCATCCAAAAATTAAATATAATAAATATTAAAATAAAAATGACTAGATATAGGCTATAACGGAACGTTCGAGTTATTTATGAACAATTGTCATGTTGAAATGTCAAACAATGTTTTTATTTTTATATTTCTAAAATATATGTTACTATAATAATATTATACTTTCAACATAAACTAAAATTTGTGGTGATTTTAATTTAAACAACTATTGTGTGTGTAAAATGTGAATTTCAGTGAATTTAATATCAATTAAGGTAAATGTGAATTGATTGTTAATACTGATTATTAATATACTTATTATTAATACAAGTAATTGTTTAATAAATAAAGTCAATTAAATCTTTCGTAATAATTCAGAAACAAATCATCGTACAACACATTCATTTCCCCTAAAATACCGTAGAAATCAAAGTCACCACTTGAGACTGGTTTCAGTTTGTCTCACGTAAACAAAGATCACAGCTGTCAAAATCTATACCTGAGTAAAGATTTCGACATAAACATTTTTCTATAATAAGCTATCACTCACTTGGGTATGGATCGGTGAATCTCGTTTTAAGTGACGTGAGTTTTATGACTAGATTTACGACTGAGACACCTTTTAAAATACAGGCCTAAGTCTTTTGACCGCGACCAATGCAAGATCGAATGTCCTTATAAAATATTATTGCAATTAAGTCCGTATTTCCAAATACATATATTAAATACTAAATTTATGTAAGTAGCGCTCATATTTAAAGCCTTATAGAATATTAACTTTAATTATATGTGTTTTTTATTCTATTTTGCAGGAAATTAAGGGACCGTTGCTAATTTTGAAACATTATCAAGTCTCTTGTAATAAAACTAGACTACATAACATGTCACGGCACGTTTGCTCATAATGATGGCAGTTAACAACGTAACGATACACTTATACATAGCAACCGTCTCACATAAGCATGCGTAAAGAGAGATCCCTATAAAGTGAGTTTTAATTACGAAAAAACTAAACTACATTTAGTCTATGTACTGGCCGATAGACCACAGAAAAAGAAAAGAAATTATTTTAACGCACACGAAACGCAAATTCTAGACGCACGTGGACCATCGCAATTTCATGACACGTGTCCGTGGGATAAATGTCTGATAATCTAATCCAAACATCACTTCTACATAAACATTTATAACTTAAGGTGATTAATCATAGAGCACTCATCACTACCGATTCTTTAGAGTTGATGTACTTAGGTATCGTGTCGATTTGTAAAAATCAGATTAAATTGGTACTAACCAGGGACATCGTGTATCAAAACAAACAAAAAAATAGAGAAATCGCAAGTACTAAAGTAATGAATTTTATTAACGGAAATTATTATAACAACATTTTAGCTAGATTTCTAAATCCTTGGCATTTAATTTTTAATAGAATATTAAAAAAAACAAATGTCAAAACCTTTCTATTTTGTTATACTAAAGGATTTTTCATAAAATTGGCAAACAGAATAGCATACTAAATGTTGACAAAGGAAAACACTAAGAACAATAGTGCTTAATCAAGCGTGTCCATACCTATCGAAGGCGGCAACTTAGAATTTAGATAGGTATGTATGAACAATTGTCAAATTAATGTAAATATAATTCAAATTAATCCATAATTCCCGACTCTATATGATAAATTTGAAAATATATTTCGTTACATCAAACTTAATCATAAAACGAACTGAAAAATGTAAATATCAACAATTCGAAAACCCCAATAATAATTATGCTTATCATGCTGACGAATTATAAGTTTCAGTAGTATCCCATTGTACTCTATTGTGGATCGTGTGCGTTAATTTAATACGTTTTGAAATTGTATAATGTTTAAATGGCAATGGTTTAGTTTAGCTACCTATTTATCACTGAACCTATAAACCAACCATCTTATGGTTTATCTAAATCGATAGACACTTTTTGTATTAAAATATTTCTAGAGATTAGGATGGTTTATACAATTGAACTGCCTAAAAATGTTTCTAAACATACAACTCATCTCTATAGTGGGATATAAACTAATGAATTCATCGTTAGCAAATAGATACAAAAATCGCGCAACTCATTTGCCTTACGAATATATCGATTAGCTAACGGTGTCTGGTAACATGCATGGAATCAATTTAGTGCCGAACCTTTGTGAAATTCGAAACGTCTCTCTGAATATTTATGTACTGTTCAAGGTCCCATAAATTGCTTTACATATGAACAAAATATGGCGGACCATAATGTCACCCAATTTACGTACAAAGGTGCCGTTAGGAGCTGGTAATGAATAGATTGCACGTGGTCTGGTTTGATTTTTTTTTGACGGTGTTAGAATTTATTACGAGAACAATAACACATTTCTAAAGTTTGACTTGTAGTGTGTCGTGTGTGAGCTGTAAAACGAACATCGGCGTCCATTATCACTGGCCGAAACCAATATAGACAAGGTGATTTGATCACTAATTAATACACTATGTTAGCTGTGTTTGATCACATCTTCTTAATTGTTACGACCTTTAGAGTTAGTGGAGAGTAGTTTAGAATTATTGTAAAATAGCTTATTTTAATGACATATAGTCTACTACAATTTATTGAAGTCCTGATGAAAGTCGCGGGAAGCCGTTGGATGCGGGTAACACAGGACCGGTTGTTACGTCGAACCTTGGGGGATTACAGGCGCAGAGTGGCACACCGTGTTGTTTTAGTCGGCCACCCCGACGCAAACCCCGGTGGGGTTACGGCCCGAGGGGGTTTCCATAGATATAAAAAAAGTCCAATTTCCAGCAGTGGACGTCTTTGATGAGATGATGAAGATGATGATTATTTGTTAACTGGAGATCGCCTGGTATTCAATTTCTATCAAAATTGTACCATTTTGACCTATAAGGGTATAATAAAAAAAATGTAAAAACAATTACATAACGTAAGTTTGTATTGTGTAGCTGTTTTTACATAATCTTAATTTAATAGCACATATACGAGTATATATTGCACAAAGACCACTACTACTCCCACTTGAAATATTAAATATTCAAAATTTTATATACTTACTGCGTAGATACTTGTTTAAAATCTGGGTAAAAATAATTTTCTGTGCGTATTAATACATAGATTCTGACGTCTGGTAAATAGAAAAGCTTAAACAACTGTTAGTTGACTTTTTGTTACCTTTGTTTGTTATTAACTTAAGATTTTTTTTTTGTTTCTTCGTTGAAAAGAATTTTCTTCGCGTAACAATATCTAGAGTAATAGCTACACAAAACAGAACGGATGCTTTATCTTCTCTAAATGCACAATCGTTTGCTGTCACTTTTGAATGATTTAAATATGAGAGCTATTGTAATTCTATAATTCGAAGTAAACATTTGTTAATATTGTAAAAATTTACTCCGAACGGTTGAACCTACTAAACCCAATTACAAAGTGTGACGAGAAACAATTGTAGCGATAATATGTGTCAAGTATTGTGCGTTATCCTTTCGAAGCATGGCCGTGTTACAGACACAAAGCCTAGCCTACTTTCGGCTTCCATTGGGCAAAATGTCATAGTTATATCAGACTAGTGTAACGGAAGCGGCGTGTGCGCAGCCTACCAATTGGCTTGCACTTGACCCCTCATAACTGTTTAATTTGAAAATGGTTTATTGTATTTTCTATGAATATTGAAGTAGGTTTGGCAGTTTTAAGAAACATATTATAAATAAATACAAGGCTTAGGATAATTTCTTTAAGAACAACGGGACTTTTATTCTTGGATGGATGTTTGTTACTCAATCACGTCAGAACGATTGACTAGATAAAATTTGCCACACAAATGAGAAATACCACAAAGTTAATATAAATTGATTGATATAATCACATTACCATGTACGAGGGGATGAAAGTAAGTATTAAATACTTTTATGGATTAAGGAAAGTATTTTTAAATTTTTTGTCTGTCTCTCCATTCCAGCTAACCTCCTCGTTTTTTTTCCTTTTTTCATTGTCAGATAGGATCGGTAATTGAATGATAAATATCACTCCTGTCAAGCCGGCCTTTTTGTTTGTTGACGGGGTAGAATATCACTTCGAATCTCCTGCTCCTTGAGACTTAAGAGCCCTTATGTGGTGATTCCACTAAAAACTACCCCGACGGCCGTCCTCAGGCAAGGAGCACCCGTATCATGTGATTTCATTAATTCCTCCCCGAATCGACACTAGGCCTAATCCGGCCCTATCCTAGGGGAGAAGACTTCCCCCCTCAATAGCAGCTAGGCGGCCCGATTGCGTCTTAATGCGATGGAAATGGAAATGGATGGAAATGGCGGAATTAATCCGCCACCCACTGAGGTCTCCACTCTCTGGCGGCCAGACATCCTTTACACTCAGGAACGGCTTTCTCGCCCAATACCGTTCAGCAGTCTCTTGTTGGAGCATTTCAGCTTCAGAGAAAGAGACAACTGCGCCCCAGCCTTGCCCACCCGCCATCATGGCAGGCATTGATTGCCAATTTGGTCAAACATGACCTCGCGTTCAGACGCCCACGCGGGGGGGAGGGACTGACCCCTCCCACACACCTACTACTGTAACTCCAGTTCACCAGGATCAACAGCAGTGACCCACGAACACACCGAGTTATGACATTCGGGTAGTTCAACAAAAAAAGTTCAACCTCCAGCGTATGCTGGGCGGAATCCCAGTCGGCTGAGCAGTGCTGACATTGTGCCGTTTCCTCACGTCCGATCCGATTCAAGTACTCACCGAAGTAACCATGCCCTATGAGTACTTGGGTCAGTCGGTAGGTGACGCGACCTGGCAGGATCTGGCCCTAATGTGGCCAAGCATGTCCCACGATTAAGCTTAAGTAAAGCTCACAAATTTAATCACCAAAGGACATACAAGTGCAAAATAATTTCAAGGCTAAAATTAAACTGGCTAGTATTTTGCAACACAATTATTACGATAATCATATTATGATAATTAACGACCCATTACTAATTCTATTTGTTAACTATCGCTTTCCAGTAGGTTCTTGTAATCAAAACTTGTTGAGCGTGGCGAAATAAGGTGAGGTTCTTTGTTCGAAATTAGGTTAGCAAGAACTTCTAATGAACTTCTAATTCAAATTTAGCGGGAAATAATATATATTTGACTTTAGTCAAAACCTATTAGAATAAGTTTTGGTTATTAGATTTATAACTTAGTTATATATGAATTTGAAGATTAGATTAGGTTGAAAATAACTACAACCTGAACTACCTAAAAGAAAAGCTTTCAAGTCGCTTAATATGTAAAAATTCTACTTGACAATGCAAATATATGTACAGGTTTCGGTTGCGTTCAGTTTTTCATCAGGTTCCCAATAAAATAAAAATAATGGTGAATTTAAAAAATTGTGTAATTATCATTTTAAATACATTAAAAAAACAATCAGCAAATTATTTCCTTACTGCTGTTGTTATGCCCTTACAAAGAGTCAAGCGAGCAGAATCAGCAGAGTGGCCCCCATTATGTTATTTTAATACAATTTAAATTCCACAGACATCCTTGGAATTTGAATTAAATCCGAACAATAAGTTGTATAATCGTGCGCTTGTTTCTGAAGCTTCATTTGCTTTAATCGGCTATCAATCTTATGTCAACTTGGAATCTATCCAGAAGGATGTTGGCAAATACTAAAGTAGAACATTGATAAAGGCTCTGTTTCTTGATAATTGCAAAGAGCAATGGTTAGTAAGCGTCTTCGCCGATGGAGGTTCCATCGATTCGAGCGGTTTTTTTTGGTATCTTTATTACCCATCAGTTTTCTACAGGATCGAACCAAGGTTCGCGTTAAGAACCTATATAGCTTTAGTCATAAGCCTATCTGGTGATGGCAGAGTGGTCTATGTCAGGTCTTGCAATAGAGACAAAAATGTATTTATGTAACTCTTATGACATTTCACTTAGGTCATCGTGGGTCATCTCATTTCTGTTGTTCAAGTGTTCTCGTTTTTTTAATGTGATTTTTATACAGTACTGGCGTTTGAAGTGTGTGTAGAAGTGTAGAAGTGTGTGAAGAGTGCACTGTAACAAGGATTACTCAATAAAATTGTTTGAGTTTAAATTGTCCACAAATTAAGTATATTTAGAATATTATTGTTACATACAATAAATCCATATCCGTATTTTCAAAATGTCTGAAAAATTAAGGCTATAACCCAGCAGAAAACTAGCTAGGTTAAACACTGTCACATACTCTTAAACATTTAACATTGAAATTGAATTGAAATTTTAACTTGCCACCAGACCTTGCACCTACCGACTATTACTTTTTCCAAAATTTAGACAACTTTTTAGTGGGTAAAAAATTCAATTCCCGAGAATCAGTACAAAATGCCTTTGAAGAGTTTGTTGCCTCCCGTCCAGCTGATTTTTACAAGAATGGCATCAATAACCTGACAATGCGTTGGCAAAAATGCGTCGATTGCATGGGTGATTACTTCGAATAACAGAAATAAAAAAGTTAAAAAAAATAAGTACTTTCACTTATTGCATACAAAACGGCAATTTCATAGGTAAAGACCTATTATTAAAATAGGATGTCATAAGTTTTATACTTAAGTTTAAAGTAATTATACCTTTAGCGAACAGAATGATACGAGCACTACCTAACCTTCACAGCCACGTGATCAGCTCACAAGGGTTCGACTGTTATTGCGTTATTCTGTTAGGACATATTTAGTGGCACAATATTTGTACGTGCCCGGCAGTCAATAGGATCGGCTACCCTTCAAGTTTATGTGTATGGAATACACTCCTACTGTATCTGTCTTGTTTTATAATTTCAATATATAAGAATCCCAAGATAGTTTCTTTTAGTATCTGATTATTTATTCTTTCGTGTTTCCAACTTTGAAGATGACGAACTTCTACTTATACTATAATTTTTCCTTTATTTTACCCTCTTAGGTGTGAAATTTCCAAAAATCCTTTCCTTCCAAAAACATAAAGAGTTAACATAATTTGTAATCCCAGCGGTTTAGGTTTAGGTAGAACAAGTACATTTAAATGTTTAGATGATAAGACTAACCATAAATAGAGTATATATTTTAAAGTATTAGAAGAAACTTATCGTGAATAGTATTAATATTTATTACACGGTATTAACCTCATACGTTTTTCGTGCATGACCCCGTCGAGGGCCCATTCAATATGGCATCGCTGACAGACATACGTGAGTAAAGCGCCTATTTTACCAAATATTAATAGGTGACTAAATCTAACTAAAAGATTCTAAATATCCATCGATAATAGCGACTCGAATCAACATTTATCATCTACCTCCGATACGGGCGCGCAAAATATTCGTGAAATTATTCGCGATGAGCTGCGCGGGGTAATGAAAGATCTTATGGCTGAATGCATGATTGACTTTAAAAATACTATCAAAGTGCAAATGTCTGAAATTTTGAACGACTTCAACGAATTAAAAAAATCCTTAGAATTTATTAGTGGGGACTTTGACAGCTTCAAGAAAGACCTATCAGTTACAAATTCAGATATTTTGATTTTACAAAGAGAAAATGAGGCCCTCAAATCTGATTTACATGCATTAAAATTACGTTTTAATACTTTCGACCAGCTGTCCCGCTCGTCCAATTTGGAACTACAATGCGTTCCCGAACGTAAAGCCGAAAACTTATTAACTATCGTACAAGAACTGAGTAAAACAATTAATTTCAACGTGAATGAGAAGGACATTATCTATTGCTCTCGCACTGCTAAGCTACAATCTGATAGCCCTAGACCTCGTTCAATTTTGATCAGGTTGAACTCACCACGAATCCGAGACTGTTTTCTCGCGGCTGCTATTGAGTTTAACAGAAAAAATCCTGAAAATAAACTTAATACTGGACATCTCGGTATTTCTTCTACTAGGGTTAGCCCTATCTACGTCACGGAGAATCTGTCCCCAGAAAATAAACATCTTCACGCCGCAGCACGCAAAATGGCGAGAGAAAAATGCTACAAGTACGTGTGGATTCGTGGTGGCAGAGTTTATGTTCGCAAGACGGAGACTTCTGAAGCTATATTTGTACGTAACGCGAATGTGCTAGAAAAACTTTAATATTATTAATTATAATTTAAAAAAATAGTGATTTTTTACATTAATGTGTCCTTAAATATCATAGTTTAATGTTCTCATCTAAATGAAATTTTTATTTCCAAAATGTGAGAGGTCTACGTACAAAGACGAATGAATTATATATTAACACAGCTAGTTGCGAGTACGATGTTATTATTCTCAATGAGACGTGGCTTAACACTTGTATCACTGATTCTGAGTTGTTTACGAGTAATTACAATGTTTATAGACGTGACCGTGAAACGAGCTCTTTACAACGTAAAAAGGGTGGTGGTGGTGTTTTGGTGGCCATATCGAAAAGAATTAAATCATGCATTTTGAGAAACTTTGAAAGTAATTGTGAGGATTTGTGGATCGAAATCGAAGTCGTAGTGGATAAAAATATTGAAAAATTGTTACTATGTACTGTTTATTTTCCACCGCCCGTCTCAAAACAACACTTTGAACACTTTTGTAATAATGCAAACATAATTATAAGTAAATATAACCGGGTCCTGATTTGTGGGGACTTTAATCAAAGTAGTATTGAGTGGACTGGCACTCCTGGATATCCATTGACGCCTAATATAGGTTCTAATTGTGTAACCTCGCATGATCTTTTAGAGTTTATGTCATTTAACAACTTACATCAACTCAACTTTATAGCCAACCATAATAATAAAGTCTTGGACCTAATTCTCACTAATATACCAATAAGCGACCTCACATCCCCACCACTACCTCTTAGTAAAATAGACCTTCATCACCCGCCATTGGAATTTCACATTGTTTTTGACTAATTTCTTCATGAATTACAATTAAATATAAACTCCTTGCGAAAAAAATTTCATAAGGCAAACTACGACAACATCTGTAATTACTTAACAAAGATTGAATGGTCTCATGAGTTTAGAACATGCACGTCAGTGGACTCAATGGTTGATAGGTTCTATCAGATACTGAATTCAGCGATTAAGAAATTTGTACCTGTATCACCTGTTACCCCTAACACGACCCCAGTGTGGTATTCTAAAGAATTAAAACATTTACATAAAGAAAAAAATAAGTTTCGCGTTCGTTTTCATAAATACAAAAACCCGTTAGATAACCTATCTTTTAAATTATTGAAGACAAGATGTGGTGCTTTGATCATCAGGTGCTACAATAACTATTTACAGTTGATTGAAGATTCAATCAAATCCGACCCAAAAGTATTTTTTTCTTACATGAAGCAGAAGAATGCTAAGAGTGTCGCGTTCCCGTCTTCAATGACATATCAAAACACTACAGTCTCGACTGGTCCTGAAATATGCAATACATTGGCAGCATTCTTTGCGGCTTCTTACGGTATGAGTGACGTTGATAGTTCATTGAATGTCCACTCCAGCAGTAAATGTGATGTCCCCCACTCATTGTGTTCTATATTTTTCTCGGAAGACCAAGTTTTGCAGAGCCTGAAATCACTTGACAGACATAAAGGAGCTGGCGCAGATGGGATACCTGCCGTCTTCGCTGTCAACTGTGCCCAGCAACTGTCACTGCCGCTCACGCTTATTTTCAATGAGTCGCTTGCCTCGGGCACCTTTCCTTCATCTTGGAAGTTAGGCCTTATTGTACCAATTCATAAAGCCGGCGATAAAGGCAATGTCAAAAATTATAGGCCTATTACAATATTGTCTGTTTTCGCCAAGTTAATGGAATCTTTGTTATGTCCCTGCGTATCGTGGCATATTAAAAGCGTTCTGGCAGACTCTCAACATGGATTCGTGTCTGGTCGATCGACATGCACCAACCTTGTAGATTTCTTCGATGATATATCTCGTTCTTTGGATAGTCGTACTCCAGTGGACGTCATTTATACAGACCTTTCGAAAGCTTTCGATAAAGTGCCTCATAGTATCTTATTACATAAATTATCGCAGTTCGGTTTTGCTGGTGCCTTCTATAGATGGTGCTCATCATACTTGCGTGACCGAACATCAAAAGTGGTTGTCAGCGGATATGAATCAGACCTGTTTTATAACTTATCTGGTGTTCCTCAAGGTTCTCATTTAGGACCTATATTCTTTAATGTGTTCATGAACGACGTCACTTCATGCCTCAAAAGCAGCACACCATACCTCTACGCGGACGATCTTAAGTTAATGAGACCAATCAGAGATCTTGAAGACAAAACGTTATTGCAAGATGATCTAAACAGATTGGTTTGCTGGTGCAAAGATAACAAAATGGTTTTGAATATCGACAAATGCTGTTATATTCGCTTTACTCGTAACCGTAACACTGTATTGTCCGGGGCTAATACAATATCAGACCAACGTATTCAAGAAGTCGAAAGTGTTCGGGACCTTGGTGTTATTCTTGATAAACAACTAAATTTTAATAATAATAAATCTTTATTTCGGAAGAATCATTACGATCACATTGTCTCTAAATCACTCAAAACACTCGGTTTTATAATAAGAAACACTAAGCACTTCAGAAATAAGGCTACTGTTATTAGATTATACGAAAGTCTGGTCCGGTCTCTTATGGAATACTGCTCTGTGGTATGGCATCCGCATTATGAGGTTCATTCCAATAAAATTGAACGCGTGCAAAAAAGATTTATGTACCACCTGGCATATAAATTTAACTTGTCAAAGAAGCTTACTAGTTACACAAACCGACTAACTCATTTCAACTTAACATCATTAAAAAAGCGGCGAAAAATTTTAGATCTATCTTTTCTTCACAAGCTAGTTAACGGTAATATCAATTGTCCTAGTCTGCTACAAAAACTTAACTTCACTGTCACCCATAAACTTCCACGACTGTCCAGATACTCCTTGTTCACACCTAAGCGTTCCAAAACTAACCTTGGCTTTTTCTCTTCTTTAAATAGGCTCCAGGCGGAATATAATTCAATAAGTAAAAACAAGGATATCGATGTGTTTAGATTAAGTTTACCTTCTCTTAAAAAGAAACTATTGTTGTTAAGCTGAGATATATTTTATGTATAAGTTTGTTTGGTTTATGTTGTAGATTTTTTAAGTAGTTATTCTGTAAGAAAGTGCCTGTTCAGGTCTTTCTTTTTTAAGTTAGGGGAAGCCTTACGCTCCCAACTCTCTGTTATTACTATGCTTTCCGTGGCAACCTGTAATTAAGGCAGCACTAATGGTTGTATCTCACTTTCATTGTATCTCTTGCTTTTAAGGTGTATGTTCTTGTTGGTTGTCCAAATAAATAAATAAATAAATAAATAATATTCAAGAAGATTTCAGTCAATCACGGTGACAAATTTCATCCGATTCCGGAGCGTTTACATTGTGTTTAAGTAACAGCTATCTTTACAAACATTCACGTTAGACAAATAACTCGTTTATTAAACATTCAGTAGTATTATCTTAGCTAAGTACTGAACTTCTTGTTGTAAGAAACAATTATTATTTAGGAATTCATAACGTGCGAAATTATAGATATATTTATAAATTAAATGTTAGCCAACTCTTTAAAATAATTCCTATTCGTATTCCTTGCATTATATGAAGGTCCTAAGTTAAAGTTGTAGATCTAAATCAATACAGCAGATTTTCCCAAAACTGTAACAAATCCTGCACTTACGAAAATTTCGAAATCAATTGCTTGATTACCAGAAGCTCATCTGAAAGAATAAATGAACGATGAGCACATCTTTCTTTATATTGCTTCTATTTGTGCAATATACGAGTATTACAACACTTTAAATAGTTCACTTTCATAATCTATGACGAGCGTTATTTATTAAAATCGTTATTTAACGATAAATGCCACAGTTCAAGTTTCTCGATATTAGCATAAAACACTAATAATTTTGATTTGCCAAACAATTAATTGATTTGGTCTGATTTTTGATTAAGTAGATAACTCTGACATCGATAATAATTATAACTTTTTTGAATATAATAATCTAAATACTTTGAACACCCAGACTCAGAACAACAATTATTGATCACACAAAGTGTCGCCCCATGTGGGGATCGAACCCACAACAGTGCAGTCACGAATGGCGTATTTAAAAGTGTAATAACTTGAGCATCTCAGGATCGCGTACCTGTAACTCAGATAGGCTTTACTATGTTCCCTACTTACCTTTTTAATAGCATAGGGGTGGTAAACGAGCAGACAGGTCACTTGACGGTATGGGATTACCGCCGCCTATGTACACCTGCATGTCAAAAGTTGCAAGAGCGTTGCTGCTCTATAAGTCCCTCCTCAAAGAATCGGGGGAGTGAGGGGTTTGGGTTCCAGTATCTTCACTCACTCGTTAAAAATCAACAAAAGAATATAATAGCTGTTTTCTGTTTGACCGTGGTATCACTCCACTCAAGCCAGCCCTTTTGTGCCGCAGCATAGCTCTGCCACGAATACCTACCTACCTACCTTCTCTTATTGTACTTCTAATTTTCCTATTCTCATATCTCTGAAAGAATCCTTTACACACTAATTGGCTTGCCCCCTATTTTATAAATAGGACTAAAAATAATAGTATACAAAATACGTAGGCTTAATTCGCCTCTATCTATCTCTTCGTACATATATATACCTACCTAAACTCGAATGCATAAATGTATGTGTGTACGTAAAATAAACTGCACGATTATAAAATAAATGACAGCCTTAAAGTAATATAACATTTGCAAATACAAACAAGGACCGGATGGTGTCTTCTCCATCGCACCTTTCTCTGTCTGAGTTGAGTGACTTTTTACACAATGGCACCGAGAATGATCGGTCCAAATGACCACATTTGTAGAATACTCACGAATGTATTATTCAAATATCCAACACACGAGAAAGTTATTTATCAACTTACACCGATGCATTTATGCGTGATATTATGTACATATCCTGATTTTTATTTATCTTTGAATCGTCTTTTGTTTCGCCACTGGTGATGTAAATGACATCTAAGAACGCCTATGTACGAGTACTTATCACTTTATTTTACTAGGACTGACATGAATAACTTCTTAGCAGTAAGTCATTAGCTTTATTACAAAACGAAGTTCTTTGGGTCGTTTTATGCTTAATTTCCTTCGAAGTGCTATGTCCTTCCTGTCGACTTGTATATTACTGTTTATACTAACTTTATGACTCAGCATTCAAATTTATTATACTTTTAATTTATTACTATTCAATATTATTCTACCTGTCTAAATTATACATACACACAAGCAGGAATGGCCTTTTTTTTTTTCAATCAGCGACCAGAGGTCCCCACTCTCTGGCGGCCCGCGGCCCCGTCGGCGGCTGGTATGGTCGCCGACGTCCTCTACGCTCGGGATCGGCCCTCTCCCGATCCCGTTCAGCGGTCTCTTTCTGGAGCATTACAGCTTCACAGAAAGAGACCACTGCGCCCCATCCCTCCTCACCCGCCAGCATGGCAGCAATGATTGCTGGCGGGGACAGGTAAGCAGGAATGGCCTGCCTAACCTAAACCATCTGTCACTTTTTGAAAAAAAAATTTGCGAGGAAAAAGACGAGATTTCAATACGATCCAGAAAGCTCATAGATACAGATGACTTGGTCTTATAATAACTTGTCAGCAGATGTGGTGACGGATTAAGAATAGGGAGTGTCACCACCCCTATTCATCCCATGTGTGTCGTAAGAGACGACTAAGAGAGCAAACTCTGCAGGATAACATGACTGCATATAGTAGGAAAACTTGAAACGAACCCTATACCAACCAAAACCGCATTTGGTGCAAGAGGCCTATAGAGTAGTAGTGGCCTATTAGAGGCTGTTGATGATGATCTCGTTACCAAGACTAAGTTGTTGAACTCGAACTCAAAATGAACCGTAACAGCCCAAACTAAAGGGATTTACTAATAGCCACTGAAGAGTTCTGCGATTCTGCTTGTGGTTCTATTATCCGACCACTTCCAAAATGCTGAATTAGGTATACAATTGTCATTTTAAATTCTTGTAGAAATCAACTAGAATAGTAACTCAACTATCCAGTCATGTGTACATTTGTGGTGAGACAGTTAATAAAATTATAAAAGCTTATTGCAAATATTTCTAACCATACAAATAACGTCATATGGAGGTCACCCAAAAATTGGCAAATATTTGCACCAACCTTAAACAAAAACATGTACGTAATTCTACGAAAGTAGCACCAAAATGAGGCACAAAAAAACTTATCAAAGGTGGACACTCGGTGATTTTCCTTCGAATTGAATAATCAGCGAGTCGTTTCAAATTCCAACAAGTTGTTGCAAGATAGGTTCGATTACGTAATAACTGGCCCATTGTATTGGGGTTCCATATCCACCGATGAGTATTAGTATTCTATGCGATGTATACAGAACATCGATAATATCGCACCCACAGAAACGCGACGAAAGTATTAGAGGTACAACATTTCTTATACTTAACGACATGTAATCGAAACGATTTTAGATACTATTTAGATTTATTAGGCCACCAACGGCGAGTACACTATTACAATGTATTTATAAACATATGAATTTTAAAGTTAAGCATCACGCCACTTAAAGGTAGGCACAGCATGGACCAACAAAAGTGCAATAACAATTTACAAAAAATAATGTGAACTTAAAAGTTATTATAAGACTTACAAAAACTTACAAAACAAAGAGAAGCAAAATCAAATTGAAAAATAAACAAATAAACCCCTATAAGCTTACATTCCTTGTATCTCATATTAAAAGGCTAACATTGTAGACAGTTTACTTTGACAATCTTAGGAGTAACAGGAACTTCAAAACCTTTAACACATAACAATGTTCCTTTTCAAAAACACGTATCTATTTCCATTGTAACTACTCATTCCTTCCAAGCAACAGGCGAAGCTGGACGTGAACACGGCAATGCTGATTGTACCAGTTAATAGAAATTGACACATTTTTTGAAACAATTAACAAAAGGGGAATTTCATTTGATATCGCAGTTATTGTATTTGAAGTTGGTCAACGAATTAGAAATTAATACATCCGTAATTGCATTATTTAACTCTATTTGTACATAATGTAATTGTAAAGTTTAGTAGTAAGTACTTTTCATCTTTTAATATAGACAGAAACAGTGGTCGATAAGAGTATTGTTCTTTCATCAGATCTAAAGAACCCTAAAACAATCGATACTTTTAATTAAACTTTAGTGGTGAGCTATGACTCACACCAAAGATAAAAACATGCGAATAATTATTTCCGCGTAGGTATCATATAACGATTGATTATTTACTTGAACATTTTAACAAGCTTGCGGCCTCCCTCGAATATCACGAATAGGTATTCTTTAATGGAAGAGGGGGGCAAACAAGCTGACGGGTCACCTGATGGAAAGTGGCTACCGCCGCCCATGAACGCCTGCGACTCAGGAGTCTCAAGCGCGTTGCCTGCCTTTGAGAAAGGAGTACCCTGTTTGGTTAGTATAATAATTCACTTAATTTATAGTCGAGGGACATAACAGTTCTTTCAGTCACTTTCTTTTGTAATACGACTATTAAAAATTCATATACATTTTATCCAATAATAGTTAATTTAATTTCGGTCCTAATGAGAGTAAAAAATAAAAGAAAAATTTAATAAATTCACCCGAAAACTTAATATTGCTAAAAGATAATTATAATAAATGAATTTATCTCTGGCCATCATATAGTAATAAGGTATTCAGTTTTATTCCAAGCGAACAGTGAGGAGTTTCAGCATTGCAATTTGTATTTGCTTTTAGAAGTCATTAGTAAGCATGAAGAAAATATAATATTTGCTATTTTATTAGGAAGGATATAAACTACGAATTATGTAACAAAAGTCGTGGCCTGTAAAGAGATGTTTCCTATTCGCAAAAGAGTAAAAGGTCAGCGACCGTTTGACTGTCTCCAAACGTAAATTGTCCTCGTAAGTCATGACATTTCTTTTACATAATACGTGCTGGTGGTGAGCATAGATTTATAGTGACGTTAGAGATCAAACGATAGGCTTTAATTTCTCATTCATGTCTTTCTACTTGACTAACATTTTTGTAGATTAGTGTACCGCTATTGAATAATTTTGCATAAATATTTTTTACTTAAATTGTAAACAGAGCTTTTTAAGATATTACAACTATTACACTCCTCACTAAATAGGGCAAGAAAAAGAGGCTTTAACGATATAATCAGGCGTCATAGTTATTATATTTCAAAAATAAAATCAATATGATGGTCATTCGTGGAAGTAAAGTGCAAGAAAGGTAATGGGAGCTGAACACTGACAAATATGTAACAAGACTTTTTTCCGACACTTCAATTGGCGCGTTGACCCTCACATCTTTTTCATATTTCATATATAGCAAAAGTCTACCAAAAAGCGAAAGGAACTTCGTGCCGTTGACCCCTCACGCCGTTTTTTATTGTAAAATTCAGGTAAACACTAATAAAGATATTTAATGAATAACTTTGATTTAAGGGATCAAGATAGCGTTTTAAACAGAAACTTAAGAAAATCACATGCACAAAATTTGTATTTTAATGCAACAGGCATTTGTATTTTAATGAACCTATCTTTGGTCACGTTTGGTGCAATTTGATCAAGACTGGTAAGCAAAAACCTATCTATAAAAATTTTAATATTTGTATTGTTTATTGTGATTAAACTTTAGCAAGAAGGTGCATATCCGCGAGGATATCAGCTTCGAACAATTTATACAATACAACATTCGTGTCTTTGTTAATATTGTCATTGCTTGTTAATAAGATATTAAACGATTTAAACATCTATACTAATATTATAAAGCTGAAGAGTTTGTTTGTTTATTTGTTTGTTTGTTTGTTTGAACGCGCTAATCTCAGGAACTACTGGTCCGATTTGAAAAATTCTTTCAGTGTTAGATAGCCCATTTATTGAGGAAGGCTATAGGCTATATATCATCACGCTAAGACCTATAGGAGCGGAACACTAATGAAGAATGTTTCAAAAACGGAGAAAATTTATTACTATTGAGAGACGCAGACGAAGTTGCGCGGGTCAGCTAGTTACGAATATAAAGCCACCACACATATAATACCACTTAAAAATATAAAGTAGACACTATAAAAATATTTGTATTCTAAATATTTCATTGTTAAAAAAACATTACAGACATCTTCATGCCATTGTTCGCCAGTTTTTAGATAATTCTATGTAGTTTCAAGATGAGCTAGATCTCCACAACCGCTAATAACCCAAATTGTATTACAGAAATATTAAGTTACTCTTAAAAATTGTACCAAAAGCCACAACGGTATTACCTAGCGACTCGGTTACGTCGTTCACTCAATTCGTTTCCCAAATATGACAATGGTTGTGTGTCGATTTTACGGTCTTTATGAAGCATTTGCCGACATTTTGCTTTAAGTGTACGTGGAGTGCAACAAAAGCATTCGGGTGCTTCTTCGAACCTGATGTTTGGCGAGAAAGCTTCGCAAACGGAATGCTAAAAAGGCTTTTACGCAACGCGTGCCTGTGCTGTCAGTTGCGTCAGCCATGGAGGGGAGCATCGCAGATTAATGTCACATAACCAGATGCGACACCTCGTTTTCCATACAACCTTTTTATAAAAACTCAACACATTTATGTGCTGGCGGTAATGTCTGCCAAAATAATTTGAAGTTTTGTGGTAAGGATACATTCAGAAAATAAACTGCTTTTAAAAATCTGTGTATGAATTAAAATTAATTATACATGGGTATAACAAGAAGTATGTATATTTGTAAGAAAGAAAAAAACTGTACTTGTGTCCATTAAGACCTATAGCAGAATGAGCGTAAAACTGTGGAAGGAACTGTCGTGTGTAGAAAAAGTATATAAATACACTGACTCTCGAAATTTCGTCTGCGTCTCTTAAAAGGAATAAATTTGCCCCGTTCTTGCAACATTTACATTGTTGCTCGGTTTCTATTGGTTGTAAGCGTGATATTATATAGCATTCGTCTAAAAATGGGCCATGCAACACTAAAAAAATTATACAATTTAATTTCAATTTATTTCATAATGTACATTTGCATGTGGTAGGCCTAAAAATAGGTAACAATTATGGTCCCTGTCGGGCACAGCACTATCAGAAGTTCAAATAATTAGTAGCACTATTAGTGGTTCCGGGAGATTATTGAGTTTAGCCAAACAAACACACAAACTCTTCAGCTTTATGGTATTAGCTTCATCTTTTATTAGATATATTTTTCAAAAGATCCATGAATTTTGACTCATTTAATTTTCTTAATTTGTTTCAAAAGTTATAATACTCGTACTTTATAATAGTTTATAAGAAACTTATTTTATGTAAATAATTAATTTAATTTGATAAAAACTTTGCAAATATTTACATGTTTGAACTTTAACTAAATACAGGAACACCAGATTTTTTCTCAGTATTAGCTTCAAAGTTCAATGTTAAACGCATTGCATAACATGATTGCATTCCATTTTTTAATTCTGACCAAAAAAAAACCCTTGTATTATGAACACCATTATATTTGAAAAAAGCAAGTTTTAAAATTTTTAATCTATGATAATGATCGGTGTCGAGTTGGCAACAGAATGATGATTCTATTTCGTGGTATTTAGGTTTGGCATGACATTTGTAATGGAGTTTCTGAAGCTGTAATTAACCTGCCTTCCGCACGGTTAACAAACAGTGTTTGTTCATCAACGATCTGGGATTTTATTTATACTGGGATTCTTAATGGGCAAAAGAAACGTTAAGACTTGAAGAGTAAAAGTTTTGATTTGCATTCAAGGGAGTTCACATACATTTAGCAACAACAAAGTTAGGAGCCAAGCTTTAAATTGCTTATTCATGTGTTTTTGGATTGCCAAGAAGACAGACAAAGAGGCAATCGATTTTAAATGAAAAATTATATAAAACGTATAACCGTGTGCGATATAATTTTAATACCACTGTAACTAAATAAATCTATATTTTTAAGGTAATTTAGACGAAAACGAACTTTCATGTGTGAAATGTTTAAGTCTAACCATTACGTCTATGTATCATAAACTATCGCTAAATATTTATCAAAAGTAGTTTATTCTATCACGTGTGTAGGGAATTGCCAGAGAACGTCCAAGGCGGTTACAACTAACCTCTGCAATTAATTAGCATGCTGCATCTGTATGGCGTAGGCCTACTTTAGATTAACCCGAAAGGCCTTTTTTTTTCTATACGCGTTGAAAAAAAACTGAGAAGAAAAAGAAGAAAATGCATCAATTCTTTCATTTGTGTTCCATTCGTCTATTTAAAAATTGTAACATTTGCTTGTAGATCAGTTTTAATAATATGAAATATTTTGTTTACTCATTTTCTTACTATTGAAAGAGTAACTTCTTGATTTGACTCCAATTTTTCTGATCTAAATATTTACAATACCTCATATTAAGCTAAATCCTTTCCTGGGCACCCAGTTCAAACGTTAAACTTGAAATTCTACAAATACAAAAACTTTATAAACCTCCTTTGTTAGAAAATATTAAGAATGAGTTAAAAAATTTGAATAATATATCCTAAATATTTAGTCACCTCTGAATGTGCAGTAGGTTTCTAGTAGCTCATGATAAGCACTGGTTAGTCGGTTTCCTGATGACAGCACTCAAGGCCGGCGACATTGCTTAGAGATTAAATTTATAGTGCTGCCGTACAATACATACCAATGGGCTCTAAGTGAAATAATTCGCATTATATAATACATAATATTCCGGACATTACGAGCACACAACGCCAACTAGTTTCAAACTAAGCAAAGCTTGTACTATGAAACCTATATTGACTGATAGATACTTATATACTACTTTTTTTTTGTAAATACATACATAATTATACATAGAAAACACCCAAACTCAGAAACAAATAGTTGCAGATCTTACAAACATTATGTCCGACCCGAAATCGAACCCGAGACCTCAGCACAGCAGTCGTATACGCTACCACTGCACTACCGAGGCAATTCTGTTTGTTGTGGCAAACATTCTTAGATGAAACGAATCATAAATACTATCTATCTTTAGTTGTAATCATATTCTTCGAAATACTCAATCCTACCATTACCTACTCGAAACCCGTTATGATTGATTGATTAATGTGAATTAAACTTCTTCTAAAAGGGCGTTTGTCCTAAAATGATTTTTATGCTACATGTGTAAAAAAAGGTATTTAATTCTTGACGGGCCTGTTGGTCTAGTGGTTAGTGATCCTGACTGTTAAGCCGGACGTCGTGGGTTCGACTCCCACCCAGGTGAAATAATTGTGTGATGAGCACGATTAGTTCTGTGTAATTCATGTATAATGTGTATGTATTTAGAAATATATAAGTATCTTTATAAGCAGTCTGGTTACCATAGCACAGGCTCTGCCTAGTTTGGAATCAGACGGCCGTGTGTGAGATGTGTGAAATTATTATTATTATTTTAAAAGGATAATACGCTTTTTAATATTTAATTTAAAAAAACAAGGACATACAGTTGCTTCAAGAATTTAAGACATTATAAAGATGATAAATAGGTATGAGTTTAGCAAAAATACAAAAAGTGTCATCCTAACTCTATTAAGCGTATTTAAAAAGCGATGCTTTTTTGGTAGTGTACGTTTATGTGTAGCACAGTACGCCGCAAAATCTTATTATAGGATGATTGACTGATGATAAAAGTAATGTTACGCTTCCTGTTCAAAGAGAAGTTTTTCATTGAGAATAAAGATCTTTTTAATTAAAAATGTTGTACGATCATATAACACATCAATACATCCGCTCTTGTGTTTACTGTGTAAAAGTCTAAACAGATTGGTTTAACTTATATATATTGCTAATTTTCTGAAAAGTTAAAGTCGTCTGTTTACACTATTTAAATAGTTTTAAATACTTATAATAATTATATATAATATAGAACTTAATTAAAGGAGCTAATATGACATGTGGTAGCATGATGATATGTGGTAGTATGATAATTATGATGGAGCTAAGCTGATAATTCTAGTCTCTACTGAGATCAAGTCACTAAATGTTTATTTTTATCTGGTTATGTATCTGTGGTGACTCAATATCCGTCAGCTAGTCAGTCAGTTTTTAAATTAAAGACAGACGGTAGTAAGTTTGCTGAAAAAATAATTGCGCAAAAGTACTATGCGTCATCCGGAATCCAAGAACACGTCCAAGAGCTACCGCTAGTCACAAAGAGTAAAGCGTTTACTCTTAGCGGTTACTTTAAAGTTTTTTGTTACTTGCAAAATAAATTAACACATTTAAGTTTCAAGGGTCTTTTGTGTTACTCACTACATATTGAGAATATAATTCTTAGAAACTGAACTTTTAAACGTTTTGATATTTCAAAATACCATAAAAGTAGTTTTACTATAAGCCCAAAATATATAAGTAAATCAATATCCCATTAAAAACATAAATGTGAAATGCGAGCCAAGTTCAATTTTAAAAATATGCGTCGTTGTCGACTTCGCTGATAAAAGAATTGAGAATTGTCTGTTAAAATCTAAGAATTTATATTACATATTGAGTAGAAAATATTGTGGTAACCCCAAGAAACGAGAAATTATTTTATAAATTTATTTTAGAATGTTGTGTGTTCTTGTAACTAAAATGTTAGGATTTTTTAGACAGAACTTGGCGCATATGTAGATCTCAATTTTTTTGTCGGCAAAGTCGACAACGATGCAAATTCTTAACATTAAACTTTGCTCTCATTTTACATCTATATTTTTGATGGGATATCATTACTTTTTGTACAGACATTATTATAATTTGTAATTAATACGTTGTTATTTGTAAAATTACTGTATTTTCCTACGTTTACGTTGTATAATTTTATTTTTGTGTTTTTTTCCATATGTTCTTGTACCTTCGAAATGTTAGTGAATTGCCCATTAATTATCTGCAATTTTTTTACACGTTTTCTGTTTAATTTTTATTTGGCCAAGTCGGGTCGGTTGTATTCTACTCTAGAACTTTCTTGTGCCTTGATTTGACTTATATCGAGATCTACATATAAGATGTACTCCGTCTAAGGTTTTCACTTTAGAGAGTGCGTAAACGTAAGCTTGCCCTTTGCTAAATATTGAGGAGCCTATGTTGAAAAGAGCGCTTTCAAGTGCTAAACAAATAGAGAATTGTTCCCGGTGAACAAATGTATTACTTAGTATCTGAAACTTGGTCTCGACACGTTCTAGTTCGTAAATTAAATTATTATTTACGAAACATACATTACACACACGGTGACTTTTGATCGTTTTAATCATGTGGAAGGATGATAGGATGCATGAAACAGTATCGGTTTGTTTAGGTAAAATTAAAAATTAAATTACTTTTTCTCTAATAGTTCTTTCTCGCTTTAGTGAAAGAAACTATTTATCTAGACAGAGCGAGCGGGGCACACACGCACACAATGTTGAAAGGTACCTAACTCGTGGCGAATATTAAATTTTCACTCCCTATTTTTTTTTTATTTTAGATATATAATGCAGAATAAGTAATTGATGACAAGTAGACTTTGTAAGTTAAACCACCTGGCCATACTTTCATACTTAAAAATTGTTTATCAGTTTGTTTATATAAATATCAATAATTTTTAGTTTTTAGAATTTACCAAATATCAAGTTTCTAGGTCATCTGGAAGTGGATTAGGTTTTTGATCTATAAGTCAGTGAGTGAGTCAGTCATAAAAATGACGGTTTTTAAACATTAATATATCAACAACTGTTTTAGTAAAATTTAGGTAATTTTGGATTCTAGACTTTAATAAATGTGCCAAATTTCATATAGATAGGTTAAATAGTTTTCGACATGTGAAGGGGTCAGAAGAAGCTCGAAATGGTTTATGTAATTATTATTTTTATTATTTATTTATTTTACATATTACAAAGCAATTTACAATTATTGATTATAATAGTGCATTTGAAAACTACTAAGGTTTGTAAAAATGCAGCAGATGCCACATCAAGCGAGGTTGATAAGAATTAACACCATACAGTAAAATACATGCGTCATTATGTACGTACTTTTAAAATAATTATAAAATCTAAGCGTACGGGCGCAGAACCGTGAAGTGAACTCCGAGTCAGGCAAGGAGAGGAAGAGGGATTACCTACAAAGACAAATAGGCCATGTTTTCCAAAAAGAATTACACACGGCTGCTGCGTCGCTAGTTCCTTTTTCTTTGAACTTGGCTGGACACGCTGGCGCGTGTCTAGTTTTTTGACGCCGAAGAATTTTGCGTAGTGTAAGATTGACTGATAGAGTGAAAAATGATGAAATAAGAAAGCCAGATCGGCAGTGTATCAAAGGCCTAATAAATGTGAAAGCGTCGAGAGTTGGATGACGCGGTCGTGTAAAATGATGTACCGCAGGTGGGTTTGAGTTAATGTATGCATGTATTGATGGATGCAATATAATTGAAAGTATTCTAGTAATTGGCCTTGACTTTTTAATAGTTGAACTTTAATTTATTATACAATTCATTAAATATAGACTTAGATTTATTTATATTAACATAAAATTTTAAAGAGGAAAGATATGATTTTTTGTTTTGGTATCTATCATGTAATAATCTTTAATAAATAAATCTTTTCAACTATTTTGTGTGAATACACGTTACACGCATGCGCGGTGGCAACGCTACTCAATATTCACCGTGTGCGCAGGATCATTGACATCGGCGTGACACAGATTTCTTTGCGATGTCTAGACGAACATTAGTTTGAGTTTCAGTACCAGTATTGTATTAATGTAACTGTATTTTTTATAGTTTTTGGTTAGTTAAAACAAATAATATTTATTGTTTATTACTGCGTGAATTTAATAATACTTGAGAAACAGAGACATAAAATACTGGATGTTTGAATTGCGTATTGTACTTAAACATGTTTTATTTACTGAACTATTTCATACATCGTGCTAATACTCGTATTGTATAAAATAAAAGTAAAAAAAACGATAGAAATAAAGTAGGAAAGTCTTTTAGTACCTAATGAAAGTCAGTAATTAAAGGTAGTTATTTTCTTTGCTTATTTAAGAGGAAAGACAACTTTAGCTTACGAATTAATTTATTATTAGTAAAGGTCATTCAAGCAACAAAACGCACGGTATGCAGGTATTTTACGATCGATCGAAATATACTCGCCATGCCAGTGTTAAGCTTCGTGCTAATTGATTTGTACGTATTCCTTGTGCAAGAACATGGCTACAAGTTGCTGGCCTTGTAGCGTTTAGCAAGTTAGGACTACATTAGTGATGTTACTTGTTAAAGATCAATACTAATGATACTTTGAAGCTACCTACAGTCATATAGACATTCTACAAGAAAAATTGTGGTTTATTATGTTTATTTCTACAAAATATTTGCAAGGAAGAAATTCAGATATCCAAACTGCACTGTCTTTTTTAAACGATTACAAGAGTTTCCCAATTAAACTTTCTGATGGAGAATGTTACTTTCCAAACATAAGACATATTATCGTAGGTATAAGCTGTAAAGTGTGACAGGACATCTGTAGCAACAGTGTCACTGTTGGTGAACTCCACACTTGTGACGAGCTGGAATGTCGTAAGTAAATTAACTAAGAATATGTCCATGTCAAATAAATATAATTTATATTATAGGAATTCTAATCGCTAATTAGGTATGATTGAAACACACACAGAGATACATATTAAAATATAATTTTGAAGAAAGTAAACAGATTCATATCTGAAATCGAATGAGGCAAAAAAGCAGTTTCTTCAATTGACAAACAGGAAAACAGCAGAATTAAATGCAAACATGTAACATATTTATCAACTTTCAACACGCACAAGAGCGATACTGATAGTAACGATGACTAATAAAATCCTTGAGTATAGGATGCAACTCCTGCATACATTACGTTCACATTATCTCAGATATGACCCGCCATCGCGCTATTGTACTCGAACAATACCACGAACACCCACAGACGATGTCTGTCAGCTAATAATTGAAAGGGAATTTAGAATTCACTTTATCGAATGGATTGTTTGCTTAATTGTTTTTTAAAGTTTGCGTCTTGAATACGTATTAGACACATAACTTAGGACTTAATAATAGTAATATTTAAATAGATAAGCGACGATATCTTGTTTGCTCATAACGTTTAATGTTTTTTTAGTCCCCTCCAATAAAAGATTTCTAAGATACTTTTTAACCGATTTCAAAAACACAAAAGAGGAGGTTATATATTTTTTTAAGCCTGGTAATTTTTAGAAGTTTATATGAAATAATCAGTTAAAACAATAATTTCATGGAATTAGGGGTCAAATGAGTGCACGGATGGCGTAGTGCTTAAAGTGGTCGCATCCCCGCTTACTACTACGCTGAGTGTTGTGGGTTCGACCACCACATGGGACGACACTTAGCGTGATCCACAAATTTTTGTTCTGAGTCTGGGTGTTCTTTGTGTCCGTTTCATGTTTTTTTAAAGTCCATCGCCACACAGGCTATATTCCTAATGCAGGTGCTGGTTTAAAAAAATCAAATCAGATGGTAAGTGACTATCGCTACCTATGGATACCTGCAACTCAAGAATCATACCATTGTTGCCGCCCTCACACTACCCCCCCCCCCCCCCCCCCCCTTCTCTCTTACATTAGGCCCTCCCTAGGCTTTAGACAAATTGTCATTCTGGTATAAAATTCTTCTTCATCCTTGAAGTAAAGGGGCTTAAGTCAGCAACAGGTGAGTGAGCTTAATATTTTTTATTTTTTGGAATTATTCCTTTATTTGTGCTGTAAGACCTTGCTTTTTGCCAAATTTCATGATTCTAGGTCAACGGGAGCTGCCATATAGGTTTTCGACCTATAGTGTACTTCCTGTTGACCTAGAATTGACACTTTTCGTTAAAATCAAGGTCTTACAGCGTAAAGTAAAAGGAAAATTCCGAAAATTAAGGTAAATTTTGGTACTTACAAGTTTTCGCGAAAATCTAAATTTGACCAAATCTTTTTATCGTGTTCACTGAGGACCTCGATTTCAACTTGCTAGATCCACCCGTTTCTGAGAAAATTGGTGGTGACATACGGACAGACAGACGGACAAGAGAATGATCTTATAAGTGTTCCTTTTTTACCTTTTGAGGTATGAAACCCTAAAAACACCAAAATGTTGGTACCTAATCCACCTTAATTCATAAAGTAATATTTCAATGTTTAGCATCCAAAAGAAAAAGCGCCGATAAATACTAAATATTTACAATCATCTGTCAAGCTCTATAAACATATTTATTATAGATCACATTCATTAACATTTGAAAATTATAGTATTTCAACGTGACGTGTGAACGTGATCTTCTACAAGCAAAAACAGTGTTTGATAAACTAGATTAATAAACTAAATAAAGATTTACAGATGAGTTTGATGGCACAATTTTGACCACAGTCAATTAAATTCAGTGACATTTAGACTGGGTTATCGTGTATTATTATTATGTTAATATTCGTATCCGATTATGAAACACATAAGTACAAGTATAAAAGAGTAAGCTGACAGCTTGTATAAAAGAATATAACAGTATGATTATAATATATTTATTTAATTCGATATAAATCGGCTAGTTGGTGTTTTGAAGTTATATTTTAAATAAACGCTAGTATAACTTGAACTTTTTTTGTATAAACATTCCGTACCTATGAAAAGTCAACATTTATACTGGTGTCGTGTAGATTTTCGCATTGATTAAAACGTGTAGCTTTCTGTGTATCTTCTAAATATAAACTTTAAGTGAATTCTTGATGTGGGTGTATTGTATTGACTTATTAAGATCTAATCCCTGCCTCCCTCTCATAACGTTATCAAAAATTATCGACACAGAAAAATTAGGACAAAAACGATAATAATAACGCAAACTTAACGAAATATCTCTTATAACCATTTAATCAATCATTAATACTATTTCACAAAAATAACAGGACTGTTTAACTAAAAAGTGTACAGTTTTAATTCACTCGCTCGATTCACCTCGTAGCAGGACGAGGTTTGTTGATGAAAATTATTGAGATTTCTTTCTGAATAATTAATTTAGAAACATTTAAAAAAAAAATTGTTTACAAGCTGTACACCATCTCAGATTTTAAGTAAAAATTAAAACTTTAATATTATCTTGTCGTTCCTTTCTATTAAGAAAATGTCTACTACAATGAAAAGAATGCTCAAAGTCTGACAATGTTCTAATAGTACATATTTTTAGCTTTTCACCACAAAAGCCAGATGTATTCTCAGAAAAGTTTTGGTGACACTCCAATTATAAACTACGATTTAACATGAATTGCAATTGTGCTAATAAAAGATTTTCTGTGAAATTAAACCTGCGAATTTATACTTCTGATTAATAAAATCATTAAATATTAGCTAACGATTACTAAAGAGCATTGAATGTTTAAAATTGTATAACTTTATTTACGTAACTGTATTAATTATTATGTCCATGATAGCTTAAAGTGATCGACATTCCAGCGGACTTTAACCTTCAATTGACTTTGGTAATGACATTTTGCCTTGCTTTAATAAACATCTAGAGCTCTACATATTTTAGTGTAATTAAATATAAACACACAGATTACGGTCTCATAATATGTACTAACAGTATCTGAAGCCTGGCGAGGTATCAATATTTAGGTCAAGTAATAATAATCTACTTCTAATGGCGGCGTGTTAATGCGATGGCTGTATTCTTTCCTAATATCTATTAAAATCTGCTATCGTATTAACTAACCAAACACTGAGAGGGATTTTTATACAGGATCTTACGGAAACACTCTCGATGACAGATAAGAGTACTAATGATACCGTTCATATTAGGTAAAAAATAATCATAGTTTTACACGTTTCCCTAACAACATGTATCATGATCTTTCAATATTAGACACAAAAAAAACTGGGGTAAAACTGTTATTTTTATAGTGTGTATTTAGTATCCGTAAGTTTATCAAAAAGTGGGTCAGCTGGAAAACTACGATTAACGTCTCTAAGTACCTCTAGCCTATATCATTTTTCTGTGAATCAGAAACATTATTATAAGTTGAGAAAAGACAGTAAGGTAATTACCGATGCTTGATTATACAAATCTTGGCTCCACTAACTTTTATTTCAGAAATAGATCCATAATTTTTTATATGTAAATTGAACTGACTTTGTTACAATTTTACGTCATAAAGCAGCCTTTCTCTGTTCCGTGAGTTATATGGGAAAAACATAAAGTATACAAGTAAACTGTTGATAAAATTGTCATGGCAATCTTCAGCGACAACAGTAAATGCCAGTGTGTTCTCATAGATACCAGCATATTTGGAGGGTATAATCGGTTAACGTATCTTACCTTCATATCATCGTGGCTGCTCAAGAAAATATAGGCTTTTCCTTTTGTTAACTGAACATTCTTTATCTATATTATCTGACTAAATACATAAGTATTTAGTCAGATAATATAGATAAAGAATGTAGATGTGATATATAGATAAAGGTGAAGATAATACAGATATAAATCTGATAAGTAAATAATTTGATTGGAAATTTGTTTTTAGATAGATTTCTTTGAAGATACTAAGTTGGCAAAAACTAAATTACTGAATTTAAAGGGTACTGGAAGGTTAGGAACCCTTTCCTCTCGTAGCAAGTGTAGACGATAACACAACACGAAGGCTGTTAAGCGTTTTCTACCATGCAAGGGTACTCGGAACTCAATGGGTTGCTTGTATGTAGACAAGATGTTATAAAGTGTTAACCCAAATGTGATTATTTACAATTTTCTATTAATTAATGATCCTCGCTATTCTTTTGAATCTTTGTTCATACTTAATTTGTAATATGTTTTTGTAACAATTTTATTGTATTTTATTGGCTCGTACAAGAAGATGTAGACTTAAAGGTAGTCTAGAAGTATTACTGTTGTATTTTTATTAATATTAGTTTTGTTTTCCATTTAGTTTTATGGTACAACTTTCAAAGAGTTCGAATCATAATTAAGAACTAAAGTCAAACGCTTCTAGTGTTACCTATAGTCCTACCAACTTAACTGTGAAATGGCAAAAATTGGAACTACGGCCGTCATGTTGAAATGTCATTCGATTGTCAGTTTCTACTACATTCGGGTTCTCTGGTTGTTTTGTCGTGATATTGCTGAATTTATTAAGTTAAATATGCCGAAAGCTATTAAAAGTGATGCTCGAAACATTATTCTAAAGGTTAAAACCTTTTTTGAAGAAGAAGCTCGGGCGGGGTCTCCGATTATTCCATTTAATCAAATATACAAACGAATTTCGGCAGCGACAGGTTAGTGTTGTCAACTTTCTTGTTATAAATTACCCGGTACTTAACTAATTATTTAAGTCCACGAAATATTCGTTTCTATTCTTGCTGCAGGTTAGCGTAACGGTAACGTACATCTATTAGGTAACCCGCTAAGTGAGTGAGCCGACTAACCTGCCAGATTTCAAATTTCTACTAACATTTATTTTGTTATCTTATATTTCAGGTGTGAGTCAAGGACTAATTTCAAAAATAGTTAAGGAAGAGCATGCAGCAGAAGAAATTGGTACAAAAATTCGGACACCAGGCAAGGAGAGAAAACGTAAAAGTGGATTTGTGCAAGTTGATGATTTTAACATGGGAGTTATACGGAGGAAAGTACATGAATTTTATTCTGCCAAAAAAGAGGTCCCTACTGTTAAAAAGCTTCTAGAGGTCTTAAAGACAGAAATAAATTACACAGGACAGCGAGAGAGTCTGCGAAAGCTGCTTCACAAGTTGGGATTTCGTTTTAAAAAATCTCAATCCAATCGAAAGGTTCTTATGGAGCGTAATGAAATATCAGCTTGGAGAGCTAAGTACTTGCATGTAGTGGATAAAAATAATAAATCTCCCCAGCCCCGGCCCATAATTTATTTAGATGAGACCTATATTCACTCTTCGCATACATCGGGTAAATGTTGGCAAGGAGACGGTGAAGACGGAGTATTGGAGCCTGTATCGAAAGGGCAAAGATATATTATTGTTCATGCGGGAGGAGATACTGGATTTGTTACAAATGCACTACTTGTGTTTAAATCAAACACAAAAAGTTGTGATTATCATGACGAGATGAATAGTACCAACTTTAAAAAGTGGGTTATTGAAAAACTTGTGCCTAATTTACGAGAGCCATCCATAATAGTGATGGATAATGCTCCTTATCACCGTATTTGTGTGAATAAAGTCCCAAATACGAATTCTTTAAAAAAAGATATGCAATTATGGTTGACCCAAAATAAAATTGACTACGGAGAGAATTTGACTAAACCTCAGCTTTTAGAAATAATTAAGAGAAACAAGCCTGAACCTGTATATGAGATTGAAAAAATTTTAGAAGACAATAGACATAAATGCTTATATTTACCACCTTATCACTGTGATCTCAATCCCATTGAACTCATATGGAGCACAATGAAAAGTTGCTGATGTAAATATTGAGCACAAAAATGCTGAAATTCCCTGCCTAGTTAGAGAAGCTTTTGACGCTATTACAGTTCATGAGTGGGCACAGCATTGTAAACATGTTCGCAGGTTAGAAGAAGAATATTTAAAACATGATTTGTATTTAGATAAACCTTTTATTATAGAAGTTGTAAGTGAGACTGAAACCGAAAGCGATAGTGATAATGATGATAGTGGTACGGAAATAAGCGGAGTATGGCCTCACAACCAGGATGAAGTTGTGTATGCAGGTTCATTTAAAGATCACAATTACTGTAAACCTGGTTTTCAATCAATTATTATAAAGCAATTTGTTTTTTTTTATTACACTACACTACCACTAGGTACCACTGCTAATTATAATTAGTCAAATCTGGTGTTAGGGGTTAGTTACGGTCATAACTAAATGCCAGACATCCAGGTACCTCTTGCAGGGTAGGTACCTACTTCGCATTAAATGAAAGTTGTATCTCTCCCGTGGAACATTTTATCTGCTGAATTTCCACTTCATTGCATTAATTTTTAGATAAAGCCATTGTTTATTGCTGAGAGACTAAACTGTTAGCGTACCTATGCAACTGTAAATTATCAAATTCTTTTTATTTACTTTATTATTTTTATAGAGGTATCATTATTTTTAATTTGTTTTGTTTTTAATTCTTATTAAACGATTATGCCTAATGTGAAATTTCTTTCTTGAAAACTTACTCAATTTTGGACACCTTATATTAATTAGCAACACTGAATCGACGGTGCCGTCCTCTTTCAGTTCACAGATAAGTTGGTAGGACTGTAAATTGGAAGCGTTTGGATTTTGTTCTTAATTATTACATAGATACATCTCATTCACAGTAGAAAACGTTGTCACAAAAGAGTCTGTGCAGTTTGTAGTCATAAACTAGCCAGTTAATGTCACAATTTAATACATAAATCCTCGTCTCAATTTGGTAAATGTTACAAGATATATGTTCTAAGAAAATAAAACTAAAATAGACGTAGGTACTTTTAACAGCTTACAACACAAAAGGCTATTGTCTGTTGTTTCGTCTCTGACATTGTAAAAGTTTCGAGTTAGTAATACATACACATTCACTGTAATGTTTAATATGAGGATCCAAATGTTGAAATACTTCCTTTTTTTTACAGAATGCTGATATTCATATTTCATACAGAGGTTTCTTCTCCTTGCTGCAGTAAGCCTAACTAATTCTACTGATATAGTAATAGATCATTTATATTACCAAATAGGACCATTAATGATATTGAAGAAATTTGTCATAGGGATATTAAGAGAGAATTTATCAATCAACATTCGAGAGTCTTGCCTACTGGTGGCCTCTATATAATTCCATAATTCACCATTCCATTATCAGATCTGTTTTAATACTATAGTATTGTTATCCAAAACAACATATCTATATACAGTTTAAGATCGATACGACACTTAGATAAAGGTTAAAAGGGACTTCAATTATTTCCTTGCATTTTATTTTCAAATGCGGCAAATATAAAAGGGAATTATTGAAATATCAATCTTGTAGATCTATTTTCAGAAAGGCTTGTAAATACATTATATCCCTATATCTTTTATTTAGGTAATTACTGAAACAGTAGCTAAAACAGTTTAATATCTCTTAAAAGAGTGAAAGTCAATCGCACTTAAAGCAGAACCAACTTAGGTACTATTACAGACATGTCTGTGTCAAATTTGATCCCCACCCAAATTTTAGCCGTTCTGGCGTAATTGAGTAACTAACGTCCCCGTCTTACTACTTTTAAACTTTCGCATTTAAAAGTAGTAAGACTAAAAAACCCGACAGACTGAGTCCTGTCCAAACGTAGGATTTTTGGTACAATAATTGTTTTCTACAATAAAAAAAGGAGAGGATCAAAAATCGGAAAAAAATAACGGTAATACTTTGGTCACAAAATATATAATATTCATAGTCAAATAAATTTTAAATTTAAACCATACTTACCCTAATACACTCACAAAAAACTTAACCTATTCGCCAATGGAAAAATTACGTACGCTGTTTGGAAAATGGATACAATAACAAAAACATATCTAGAACAAACAACAAGTTGTAGAGTTGCAACAATAAAACGGAGTTGTATACAGCACATAACTAAAGCAGCTAAAGCCAGTTTAGATAAAGCTCTTGTAATAAATATAAGTAATGTTTCATCATTTTCGGAGAAATACTTTCTTTCGAAGACTTATTTGCTCTCACAAATATCCTATTAGCCTTGCTCTCCGACACAAGACTAGCCTTTTGAACCCGGATGACAAGGATGATTAACATAACAGGTAGTAAGATCTTGCTGCTAAAATTATATTAATACTTACTTATTTTACAAACAGCAAAATATTCTTGATGGTTGAGTGAGTGAGTTTATTTTGCATAAGTAGAACAATGGATCAAGTATCAGTGTAAGTATCATCGAAAAAAAAAGTAGGGTCCCTTTTTTCGATTAAAAATGTAAAGTCACAGATATTAAAAGTTCTCTAAAACTTCAGACAATAATATGTCAGCTGTTAACTTCAAGACGGGTTGTTATAGGGTTTGTGTCAAGCTTTCCTTCTCTTTGCAGTGCTGTTATCCTGCGTAGTCTGCTCCGTTAGTCGGCTCCTACGACACTCACGGGATGAATAGGGATGGTGACACTCCGTATTCTTAATCCGTTACCAAACAGAGGAGAGGCTTATCTCCATCAGTGGACTATTTAAGGCTGTTGATGATGATAATGATGAAATGTTAACTTCCACTTAAAAATAAATAAATATATGTTTAACCCTCTAGTTAATGTAAAGAGAATCATGACATGATAAATTAACTAGATATATTCCAAAATAAAATACTTTGTAATTCAAAAACATTTCAAAGTGACTTTGGTGACCAATGCGGAAAATTGACATTGCAGTTCAATGTGGCAGTGTTGCCAAGAAAGGACCAGCTTTTAGTAAAATTTGATGCAGAAAGGTTTTACGACACCTAAACCGGCAATTTTATTTAAAATGTATTTGTGTTTTATTTCTGACGTTGCCAACGTTACGTTTAATATTCAATTTGAATATTTGTTCATGTATTTTGTAATTGTAACAATTTTGTATTCGTGGCTGGATATTGTTTTAAAGTATATGTTTTGAATACTATTCATTACTGTTAACTCAAGAACAATAATGTTTGGAACAAGTTACACGTAACCAATAATGCAACAAAAGACATCAGCATTGAAAATTTATTTAAAACTCTTTGAACTATTCAAATGAACCGAAATCGGTAAGTTAGAACTGTTTACAGTAAAGTGGAGTATTAGAATGCGAGCACATGACTCACGGGGCGTACCGTTATTCGTCGACAATGAGTCGTGTCAAGTCCCGAAGGAACTCGCCCCGAATTTTAATTTGACTAGTAAATTAGGCTATATATGGTCGACTTGATATACGCTGCTATTTATGTTACTGCTCAACCCGTAACTAGCAACACCAACAATGAATTTTACTATAATATTTTTTTGGATATATATCATAAAGAAACTGGTGCGGAAAGAAAAGTCTCTGTGTTATCGATTTTAAGATTACATCTTAATTTATGTAGATCATAATGATCACATTTATAAAAGTTAGTTACATTTTAGAAAGTTTATTAACTACTATGATTTTGTTTTAATTTTATTTTATATATGTACGTAATATATGTATATATAAATATATATATGTGTACATATATTGTATTTATATATATATATATATGTATATTGACATCGGCTCTCTCCCGATCTCGTTCAGCGGTCTGTTTCTGAAGCATTGCAGCTTCACAGAAAGAGACTACTGCGCCCCAGCACTCCTAACAATTTCCAACACCGAATTCTGCATTTTTTTTATCTAAAATGTACATATGTGGCACTATACCATAGGCAAAAACTAGAGCCGAAACCACCATCAGGTATGACGTAAAACATGGACATCCGCGATGACCCTTTTTAATTTAAATATGTAATGAACAATAGAAAAAAAATATACTTAGTATATTTAAACGACGTACACTGTTCACACATACTAATAAGTTAGTTCGTGAAAACGATGCTGATCACCAAATTATTAACATCACGTAATCGGATTTCGATCAAAATACAACCAACCACAGATATACTGTGCATATAAATACACGTTTAAGTGACATTTTCACACCGATTTTAGAAGCAATTTAACATAAGTATTTGTTTATTACAAAATAATTTTGTTTATGTATGTATGTATGTTTGGAGCTATCTACATTCCTCTCTCCTCTTCAGGTTATCTTCAATTCAAATGCTAGGCATACATAGTTTTGTGGTGAGACAGTCATTTTCGTGAAAAAATGATTTTAAAATTATAATGATATTAGATTTTACATGTACATTAGTTAATAAACCAGTTACCATTTCTTCTAAAGTTAACTGAAATATCTAGAAAAATTTAAAGGAAAATTTTAAGTAAAATTTTGTAAAGGAGGCTATATTACATGTCTATGTTTGTGCACAGGCCTGAAATTTCTGAATAAACTAATTTATGACATGTTGCTTAAAATTAATATCCAAACACCTTGTTTAATTTTTGTGCAGTATAATAATTTCAACTTAAATCACGGCGGTTTGATCATAGGACAAATCCTGTAGTATGATATACAGACTGCTACTTATACATTACTAAATACATACATATTAGATACACTTAGACAGAGAGTTATGCTATTCACACATACCTGGGTTTGAACCGAACCCACGACAACAGCTGTCAGAATAACTGACCACTAGTTTCGAAAGGCCTATCTTGGTTTACTAATGTCTATATGATGCATACTTTACATCAGCAACTTAATCATTACGCTCACCTCCAGAATATTTTATTAGGTAGACTAAGATAGCCGTTTCTTTTGGATGATGTGTAAGTTTTAAAGAGGCATAATGACGTCATTATGTGCGGTTATATATACTTAAGTCACGCGATATTTCAACTGTAACATCTAGTACCTTGGCACCCACAGTGCTCACGTTAATGAGACAAATGAAACGACCTTAATTTAACCCTACATAACCAATTTAAAATTATTCTATATGAAAACTAGCTGTTGCCCGCAACTTCGCTCGCGTGATTTCGCGTTTCTAACTTTGAAAATGACCAACTTCCATACAGCGGTAATCCTTACTTTAACTGCTCATGGTGAAACTTTCAAAAATCCTATCTTACTAGGTGCTTTTACAACATATAAGTGATGCCTTTTGCTTTCAAAATAAAAAATTTGTAGTCCCAACGGTGCGTCACCTACCGACTGATGCAAGTGCTCACTGGGCATGGCTGCTTCGGTGAGTACCTGAATCGGATTGGACGCGAGGAGAGGGCACAATCCCAGCACTGCGCATTCCGCCCAGCACACGTTTTACGTCTGAACGCGAAATTCTGGTCAACCAAATCGAACGAGACCTGTCCCCGCCAGGTGAGGAAGGCTGGGGCGCAGTGGGCTCTTTGGGTAACGGGATCGGGAGAGGGCCGATCGAGAGCGAAGAACAGGACCGCTAGCCGATGGCAGATTAATTGCGGCTAGGATAGGATGGCGAGCTGATTACACTAAAAATGTAATCAGTTAGTGATAGGCTTCTAAGCAGGAGGTAGCCTCAGGCTTCCCCTGGGATAGGGTCTAGTTAGGTGTGGCGTCGATCTGGGATAACCTGAAATCACATGGCCCAGATCCTCCCTAGACTAGGGCGCGTAAGGCTGGCCGTGAGGGTGGTTTTTAGTGGAAACATCACATACTTCTGGCTCCTGTATCCCCAAAAAGCCGGAGATCCAAAGAGATTTTCCACAACATCAAAAAAAAGCCCCAGAGACCTTGCGTTGATGAATCAGACAGTCACTCAGAGCTAGTAATTTTATATGTATAGAAAGAAAAAAAAGCAAGTGCCTTGAGTAATTATTTTCTTTGTTCCCAAATTAATTGGTTCCCTCAAAATTCTCATGAAGGTAAAATCACCATTGACGTTCCCTTACACAACCGGTAGTTTTAATTTGACAAAAAATATCTAATGACACTTCCGTTAGGTTACGGAGATATGTTGTTAATTAATTTTGTAATAAAAAAGTACTTTGAGTTTGTAACAAGTAAGGCAAACAGAATAGCTTTTTATCGTTTTTTTCAACTACTCTCAATACAAATGTAAACTAAACGAATTATCTCTGACAAAAGCGATCTAAAAACAGCATAAGTAGATTTTATACTATCTGTTGTAAAAAAATAACTCTTCATTACAAAATAAACGCTTATAAAAATAGACATTATAGCTATAACAGTCAGAAACTACAAAATTATACTCAAAAGAACTTTCAATTAATGTCCGAGAGTTCTATTTAGGATGATTGTGTTTTGTAAAAAAAAAGTCAGATTTTAGATTTTATTAGAACATTTGTGTACAAAAATTATTTTTTGTTGTTTTAAAATCCAAGTCGTATCTAGCAATATACAGTTATAAAAAAAAGGCTAGTCTTACTTTAATAACATAAAGTACACAATATCCATACTTATTTTTCCTTCTTCGGAATTTCATCAGTAACAATCCACCGTCATGGAGTTGTCTGCTACCTTGTTTTAATAATAATAATGAACATGTGCCTAATTATTGCCTAATTCTTTTTAGAAAATCTCAACTTATTTTGTTTTTCCATTATGATAAGGGAAAAAGAAATGAAAAATATATAATGGTAAGAATTTTTTAATTAAAAAAATCTCGGTCAAATTACATATCACTATTTCTAACCATATTGATAAAAGCTTGTACTACGAGTTCTAAAACACGGATAAACGTATATTGATACTTTATTTTTTAAATATATATATATATATGTTTATAGAAACAGCAATAGCAAACGGATGTATTCATTCATGCTTAGCAGCATAAATATTTGCACTGAGCAGGAATTAAACCCGCTACACTTGAAGTGACAATCGAATACAATGTTGGCGACGACACGACGACCTCTGGGGTAACAGAGGCCGTCGTATTTCTACTCTTTCATACATCATACTGCTCACTTACATTTTACTAGCTACCTAGCTTTGGAATTCCTTAACTTTCATACCTAATAAAACATTTCGCAAATGTAATAAAATTTAGGAACATAACTTGTAAGTGACATCTTTTTTCACCAGTACATAGTATGACAAAGAACCTTTTGATAATAATAATATAATAAAATTTGGGTGACGTGATGACGGATTCAGAATAAGGAGTGTCACCATCCCCATTAATAACTTGGATTTCGTCAGAGCTGACTGAGGGAGCAAACTACTCAGGACAGCAGCACTGCAAAGAAGAAGAAACCTTGACACAAACCCTATACTAACCCGTACATGGTATAATAGACCAAACCGCCCTTTCTAAATTCAGGCCTGCATTTTACTGGTAATGTACTACGGAGTAGTGCAACTACTCTCAAGGCACAACTAAGCTAAGCAAAATCGAACGCAAGTACAGACTAGCACTGAAAAATGCCGAACCACTACCAAGACGAATACCCACAGAAGCGATCTGGGAGATGACTGACATAGAAGCCTTAACACCAAAATATTGAATAAAAATACAAAATTGGAGATAGAAGATCTTGAATCCCCTGGAGATGCCTACCAAGCTCAAAGCGAATTCAACCCACTCAGGAGTAATCACATATTAGGCGATATATTTTATGACCCTAATAAAAAAGGACGCCAGCGATGGCCTACCGTTAAAACGAAGGTTAAACCGCGTCCACTAAAAAAAGAAGGGAAACATAATATTTAATCAATGAGATATACTGTAAGCATACAACATAAATAAAACACGTAATCTGTTTGATATTCTCACACTTTACGAATAAATAGAACACAGCAAACGTAGACCCATTTGGACCCGCCAGAGAGTGGGGACCTCTGGTGGCAGATTGATTGCTGCGGTAGGGAATGGAATGGCCGGCCTGATTGCATTAAGATGCGATCGGGCCGCCATGCCGCGATTGAAGGGGGAAGTGTTCTCCCCTGGGATAGGGCCTGATTAGGCATGGTGTCAATTCGGGGAGGACCTGAAATAACATGGTCCGGGTCCTCCCCAGAGTAGGACACCTAAGGCCGGCCGTCGGGGTGGTTTTTAGTGGAATCACCACATACTCCTGGCTCCTGAGTCCCCGAGGAGCCGGAGATCCGAAGGGATTTTCCACCCCGTCAACAAAAAAAAAAAAAACCATTTGGACATAATTTAGCTGACTCACCTCTGCACGGCCCACCGACCACAGAGACATTTTCGTAACAGACAAAGTAGGCAAATAAATGTTATTCTGATTCTGATTCTCCTCTCTGAGAAGAGGCCTGTGTCCAGCAGTGTACTATTTAGGGCTGTTGATGGTGATTGATAATGATGAATAAGATTTTTAGTCGCGTGAAATCTGGTACAAAAGGGTGGTACGAAAAATATGGGCACGATATACATTTTGTCAGTAATTGGCATGCAAATATAATTATAGGTGTTTTCAGACAATAATTAATTTAAACTAAAATTAATAATATGCATAAAATTAAGGACGCACAATAATTTCTTTATAACATTCATAATACACACCTAGAATGCATTTAAAAAATGAAAATCTCACTCATTCATCACACATAATATGGTGGTGAAGCATACGTAGAATAAAAGAAGAACTATAAGTGGACCTATCACTAAGGCGGTTGAGTAGTTAGAATTACTAGACAGATTATTAGACTAATACTTGTAGAATTTCAAGTACATGTTTTTTGTGTGCATGTGTTAAAATTACTCGTAATAAAATTAAAGATTACATAAATGTAGTATTAAATTAGTGAATTTCACAGATTAGGTTGAGCGTATACGTTAAAAAAGGTGCACCAGATACTTGGCAGGAAAGTTGACTAACAACTGAGTATAAGAAATATTGTATATATGAATTGGATCTATAGCGTAGCTTTGTAATACTATGTTAATGTAATAATAATGTACGTTAATAACTAGATTTAAAAAGTCTAAAATACCGTAGTTTCTAGTAAGGCTGAGTTTTGAATTCTCCTAAGATATAGAAATAGCAATAACATAAACCGTCTGATTTTATTAAATAAATCGAAGTTTACTCGCTTTCCTAAACTGTTGCAAATATATTAAGATAATTATGTTTTATTGTCATTAAAATCTCAGCTATACAGGCACATATTTTATAACTAAATAGTGTATTTTACTGAACTCGTTTCTTAAATAATCTTGGTTAAACGGTAAGCATTAAAAAAAAGAGGTGAGAAAATAAACAATAACTTAAAAAAAGTAATTTATTATTATAGTTATTTTACAAAAAATTATCTTCTATCACTATTATACAAAATTTACAAAGAAATATGGTTTAATATGAACCTTAATTCATAATTTTCAGAATTTCTATAATTAACTAATATACATATACATTAAAAATTATACTAATAACAATTTTATACTCTTCTAATTGATTTACAAAACAGAATGAACGTTTAAACAGTACTACCTTCCCATAAGCGGAAGTGAGCCTTCATTGGACGACATTCATGACAGTACATCCGGTCGGCATTGACTATAATATGTAGCGAGGTCAACCATTCTTGACACTTTCGAGACGAGACCTTAGTATTGAGGAAGGGACCTGTATTCGAGTCAATATCAATGTAATCTACATAGGTATAATTGTCTCTATTAAACTTGAAATGGTGTATGAAAACACACGAGCCTAAACAGTATTTGTAACATTCGAGCAATTCATGTATACATTTGGACTTTACTGCACTAAGTTTACATTTTTATTATTAAGTTTTACGTCTTTCAACTTATAAATTTTAACTATAAATAAGATACTGATTAAACAATATAATAACATAGGGAGATTGTTTACTCTTTTTCGTCCTTAGTCATTATTAGCGACACCAAAATCTTCATTTATTAATCCTTGAAATTTTTCTTGTAATAGAACTAATACAATATTTTAACAAAATAATGCACGATGTATCTGTACAAGATTAATGATGTGTGAATAAACGAATGAGATGAATGAAAAGTAGGAAATTCATCTTAGAAGTCAAGAGTTAGGGAATAATAGCCGCGGCATGCATAGGATTCTGCTGCAACTAGTATTTATGAGCCTCTAAAATAATCTTCATCTTTTTGCATCAGGTAAATGTACGAGTACAGTATGTAGACATCTCATTTAGGAATATTATTTCATGTTTACTATTTTTGCCTCAATTTTTGCCTCGTCTAGTTTCCAGTCTCTTATCCCTTATGCAGGTTAATATTGTGAAAGAGAATGAGTGTCATTATATATGATAAATTATCATCATGTCATTTTAAGGAATTAAATAGTTACTTGTTACTGTATGTAGTAGGTGCAAATCGATCTAAATGTGAATTGGTCTAAAATTACATCTGATATGGATGATGATGACTTTCTTCCAAACAAACGTAATACTAATTGAACTATAGACATTAAGAGTATTTAATAGAAATTTTCCATAATGTACCTAAGGGCTGACGCTACCATTATTCCAGCGGCTGAAGTTATATGACTATTGCAAATACCACCCAAAATTTGATCATCTTTGACGAACTGCCAGCCAACATCTTCAACAATAGTAAATGCTGTAGGAGCTTCCTCAGATTTGGTGAGGTTGAAACATCCCGGTGATATTTGTAGCTCCAAGAGTTCGTCTAACCAGGCTCGCTGAAGAAATTGTGAGTGACCTTCGAGACTACATAGAGAAACTGAAAAAAAAAACAAATTATGATATCAGTCTCGTTTAAACCTGCGTCAGCGTAGGGTAAGATATGACACACAGAAATTATCCAGTCAAGGAGCTACTAAGGCAGAATAATAGCATCACTAAAAAATCCCCGACACAAAGAAAAGCTTTCAAAAACAACAGCTGTTCATTAAGACTGTTCTAATAAGCCCAAACATAGTATATTAATTGGTATTGTAATTTTCTGAGGAGTTGGCTATCCCGCAGACTACTTGATGCAGCAGCAAGTTCCAGGTGATCATGTCGTGGAAATACCATCAAAGTAACAGTATACCTAATTTCAGATCAATCGGACTTCTGGATTTTAGTGAGACCCCTAGACATTTCGATTCATTCCACATTCACTAAAACTGGATAGGGACCTCTTGATCTAGTTATAAGTGATCCTGATTGCTAAGCTAGAAGTCGTAGGTTCGATTCTCACTCAGGACAAATAGTTTTGTGATGAACACGATCATTTGTTCTACTACCACATTGGATTTACTAACTAATAAATAAGTCGAAATGTCATTTTACACATTAGTTACAGACACTAACTAATGTGTGTTGTGTCAATTATAATTTTCGAATAGTATTGAAGGATAATTATTACCCTCCAGTTATGTACTTACTCTGTTGTGTAATCAAATCCGGTAACTGAAAGTCGTGTTGTGCGATGTACTCGGCTTCGTTAAACATTTTTGCGCACAACTTTTCTGTTATCTTTCTATCCTCCAGTGCTGAGAGAAGGACACATCCTCTTGAAAATCGGGCCGCCAATAAAAACAATAATCTGTGAATATAAATTAAATATATATATTGTATTTTAAAGTTTTTTTTGACTAGATTTTCTAACAAAATCTTGTCAAAAAGAAAAGAACTCTTTTCCAACAAAAATCTGTAAAAAAAAACTATTAAAATATTCATATTTCATACTATTAAAAAAATATTTACGTTACTATTCAACATCATCATCATTATCCACAGCCTTTAACAGTCCACTGCTGGACATAAGCCTCTCCTTAGAAAGGAGGATTTGGCCTACTACGAGTATACCAGGCTGGACGGATGGGTTCGTATAGTGTTTGTGTCAAGTTTTCCTACTCTCTGCAGTGCCGTTGTTCTGCGTAACTTTTTCTTTTAGTCGGCTCTTACGACACCCACGGGATGAATGGTGTCAGTGTCACGGGTGTGGTGACACTCTGTATTCTTAATCCGTCACCACATGGACCGGACGTTACTATTAACTAACTAAAAAATATATACTTTCATTTGCAACTTTACCCATCCTACCATTCATGGGACTCTGGCAACTACCAACTCACAGAAAAAGAGCCCTAGGCGACTTTAATCTCTATTATAATAACTATCTCATTCTCAAGATCTACTACATACATATATAGTTGTTTAAAACTTTTCATATGTAAAGAGATGTAACACATGTCAATAAAACCTAGTGATACACCTATTCTCGACCTCTTTGGAGGGATTAATAAGAAAGAACTGACTTTTACGTGCAAAAAATCTTATTGATTTTTAAATAGTGCAATGAATTAAAAAAATATTAATCACTAAGTAATTGGTGTCCTACTTTCTTGATACTAAATGTGTAGGGTAAAAACTTACTCAATTTTAAATATGATAGATTATACATAATGCATATATCTATGTAATCGAAGATTTACAAACTTATAGTTTATCAATATGTCAATACTTGACTTTTACTAATATCTAATCGTAAATCAATATAGTTTTATTTAGGTTGTTGGAAGTTTTTGTTGTTGAAACTTAGCTGTTCTTACCTGTGCGTCATTTCGTAGCCATAATTGGTCCCTTTCTGGATCAATTCAGAACAACTGTAAGGTACTTGACAATGGATCAAATTCATGTTAAAATTAACTGGGTTTTGTGCTAGCAAATTTAAACAAGCATCTGAAAAATAAAATTACTTTTTTGCCGTTAACTAGACTTGCATCGACATAGTTTCTTATTCATCTTTAAGGTTAGGCAATATTACTAGCTATTAAGAAGTCTTATAGATTTCATCTACATCACATACTAGAAATGTAATATCATCATCAATTGACAGATTTTAATAGTTCACTCCTGGACATAGGGGTTTTCCTCGAAAGGGGGTTTTGGCCTACTAAGCCACCTTGGCGAGACAGGTTGGTACAGGGTTTGTGTCAAGTTTTCTATCTCTTCGCAGTGCTGTTGTCCTGCGTAGTTTGCTTCCTTAGTCGGCTCTTACAACACCGACGTTATAAATAAGGGTGGTGACACTCCGTAGTCTTAATCCGTCACCACAACGATAGTATATATATCATATAGATAGTACTGTACTGCTTGTTAGTACTAAATCACAAACATATTACCAAACGTACCTGATTCCTCTGGGCTTAGATAATGGCTCCTGTTAACATCGAATACTTTTTTCAAATACTTAGGCCACTTAGAATACGTTCTCTCTAAATGTTTCTTGGTGGTAAATTTTGTTTTCTTCAATAATCGAGTGTTAAATGTTTGTAAATGATTTATCCACGCCGTTTCGTTTCTATATAAGTCTACCACTGAAACAAACGATTTTTAGAATGTGGCTGTAACTGATGCTAACTATCGCTGCCCATGAGTGGGCCTTTATTACGACCAAGAGACAGGAAGCAATAATGGGTTGTAACTTAGCCGTAGTCTTTCTTAAGTAAGCAATATTTCAACTAGAATTTTCTTGCAAGTATTTCTTAAGTTTCCTAAAACATTTGAAGATATTTCGCCTATATAATGTAATTATAATTACACAAAATATAATTGTCTATCCTTAGATAATTGTGTGTGACTTTCGTCTTTTCGCTTTTCACAAGTATGGTATATCACAAAGACGAAACGCAAACGATGATCAATACATAAATTATCCTTCTAACGTTTGTTCTATACAATAGTACTTACCACCAATAGGTGTTCCAAATTCTGGATCAAGATGAGCAGCGTGTTTACGGAACATATCGAAAAAGTATGTTATAATGTCATCATTTGTCTTTAGAAGTTTCTCCAAACGTAGGCGATTATATTTGGGTATGCGATTTTTTCTGATCTTAACAGCTGTTCTTAAATTTACTGCAACAAGATAAATGTTTTAAGAATGTATATCAGTTTCGTTGATACGTTATTTCATAAAAAGAGATAAAACTAGTTTGAATCCAATCCTTAATAATGTAATGAAATCAATCAATTGTTGTAACATTTTCACAATCAGTTACTTTTAATGAGTGTTTTATAGACATCTAAAAGCTTTGACAATTACTTTAAAACCAAACACACCAGTTTAAACAGTGGCCTGACAGTAAGCACAAAGAGAAACTTATTTTTATCTATCGCAATTTAAATAGACAATTCACTCCAAAAGAGCTGAACACATTTAGATGAAATTTGTCACAGAGATAGATGGTCTGGAACAGCACATACTCATAATTAAGTATATTCTCCCATACACAGAGGTTAACGATAGATAAAATTTCATTGACGAAATACCAAAATGATACATAACCTTAATGTGGCTGAAAAGTTACAAAGTAATCAAATTTTACTTACCGTTGATTAAAAATAATCCAAAGCATAAATTCAAATCCACATAAAACCGGTGTCCATTAACAAAAGCAACAGTTTTCTCCAACACCGACAGATATTTATCGAAGTCCGCTTTCTTCGGTAAACCTTCAACCACTTCCATTTCTTTGCGAATATAAAGACTATTGTAATATGAATCTTGATGTAATGAAAAAACACTTATCATTAAGGTTATAATGACTAAACAAATACATAGAAGAGTGACTAAACACGATCGGGGGAAAACATTATATATTATCTTCATAGTATTTGATTGATTGTTTGACAATTTTTCTCTAGAGGTTGTTTTAACATCTGAAATCTGATGAAAACTGATAGTTAATCTTTGGATAATCTTGCTTTTATTGAAAACAAATGGAAAACAAAAATGACGTCTCCCTCATTTCAATAGACTAACTTTTTGGGTTGTATGAAATTATTATGTAAACATTTTTGAAAATTCGAGAAGTAATTGAAACTATAAAAACAATACTGAGAAACAATAGCTCTTTTTGGATATTTGTATATATTTGATCACATCACTAATTTGCTTTGTTTTAAACAAATCATAGATGAACGGATTACAATACCTTACATTTCAGTGTTGATCACATAACCACTTCAATCTTGTTGGTAAGCTAATGAAGTGCATTGAAAATAAATTTGACGATCGTTAAAATAGGTAGTTTTAGGGCTGATATGCAGAGGTAATATTTTAAGTAAGAGTTTTCATAGCCGTAATCAGTATCACTTTAAAAAAAAATCGAATGTGACCTTGTTATCGATTATAAGGAAATTTTCATAAGAAGTCTCTTCATTTAGTAACAGCAGCATGTTTTTTTTTTAAATCGTGGCATATTAATAAAAATACTGATTCTTGAATCAATAGTTAACTAAAATAAATATTAGTACCAAAGGGACTTCGTGTGCCAACGTAACGGTCAGTTCCAATTTCATTAAATTTAATTTTGAACTTTGAATTAAAATATTAATTGACCTAAATAGGTGGTCTAGCAGGAGGACTTACTTATAGACAATCCGAGCCGGGAGAAATTTTTCAAGTTGGTTTAAAAACTTTTCTTTAACTTTACAAGTGTTTTATTATTGTTTACTTATCTATGTTAAATAAAAAAATATTTTCAGTCTTACGTAGATCTAAAGCAAATATAGAAAAATCTACGCCATAAAAAAAACAGTCAAGATTTCAGTTTCTTTTTTTACTCTTCTTTTGTGCTCTTGCTATGTTTGAGTTTGAGCTATGAGTGCATTTCATTAATTAATTTAATTAATTCATTAATTTAAAAAAATAACTTATAAACCAATACCAAATTTATTCACCTCAAATCAAGAACACCATCTATTTCGATGTTATATCAGATCTCTTTTTTCTGCTCCACGATTTTTATTAGTTGATGTTTGTCAATGTCTATCGGTTTCTTCACCTTATCATCATCAACCTAACAAGCCACGGCTGGACATAGCCTTTCTTTAAAAGGAGGTTTTGGCTCACCATTCCACACTGGTACCAGGTGGGTTGGTATACGGTTTGTTTCAAGTCTTTAATCTCTTTGCAGTGCTGCTGACCTGCGTAGTTTGCTCCCTTAGTGGGCTCTTACGACACCCACAGATCATCTTACCTAACTAATTTTTCTTTCTTTAACAATAACTTTGTCTATGTTTCCCTTATTTATTTATTAATAGTTTCTAAAAACATATTTCATAAGGCGGACTTTCATAAGGCGAATTTTATTTTCTGCCAATCGACCTTTGTGTAAGCAGAGCTGTGTGTGTAGCAGTTGTAGCAGGTATATAGTTAAATCAATATTTTTTTTAAAGTAAATTTAAATAAGTGATTATGTGCTTGAATAAAAAAAAAGTGAGGAAACACATAAAGGTCTTATTCTTATAAGAAGCGTCGTGGATCATTCTACGTTACGTTACTCTAATAACCATTACAATAGTAACACGCAGAGAGAGGTACAGAATATTCGGATGCAAAGACAACTGTGTAAACTGTAACTAGTGGTAAATTTTCTATAAAGTCTATTATAAAATATAAATAAACAACATAAGTTATATTATGAACTAGATAACTCGCGCAACTTTGTCTGAGTCTCTGAAAAGGAATAAAATGATCCCGTTTTTCAAAAAAAAACATTTATGATCGTCTCCTATTGGTCGTAGATCTCCTAGGTATCTGTCCCTAAAATAATTTTTCAAAGCGAATCAATAAATCCTGAGATTACCACGTTAAACCAAACAAACACACTCTCTCAACCATCAGGTGGCCAGTCTGGTAATTTGTGCCTCTACCATAAAAAAAACCAGCGCGGCTGGCGCGAGCATAGCCATTCACAGAATCAAATGACTCATAATCTATTGATTTGTGCTATGTATGTACTTAGTAGCTTTTGCTGCTACGATTAGCGACGGCTATTATCGGAACTGCAACAAATATGTACGTTATCTACAGGCGCATATAAATTGAAATAAAAAATTGTTTTATATGTTTAAAAGCTGTTAGAAGAAAGCAAGATTATAAAACCGGTGAACAATCCCTTCGGATCTCGTGCTCCTTTAGGACTCAGGAGCCAGGAGTACGTGGCGATTCCACTAAAAAACCGAGGCCCGGGTCATGTGAAAAAGTTTTACGAAAAGGAGAAGGCTGTATCTGGGGAGTTTGTAATAATAATACAGTTTTTACATAATTTTATTTAAAATAAACATTTTTTTTATGTAAGCATCATACTCAACTAGAATGGAAAGTTTCAACAATAAATCTAATAGCAGCAACTAACACAGCCATTCCAGAACCCGTGATGTGTGTAAAGCAGGTGCCAGCCCAGATCGAAGGCTTTGTTCTCATAAACTGCCAATCTTCCACCTCATCACCCCATGCTTTCACTAGAGTATTATCTTTATCAGGCCTCTCGATATTGAAACAACCAACTGCAGTTTGGAAATCCATAAGCTCATCTATCCAAGACACTCGCATAAACTGAGCGTGACCCAATAGACTGCAAAGGGCAACTGAAATTATCAAATAAAACACATCTTATTTATTGTACGAAGAATATTATGCTGTACTATGACTACACATACGATTTAGATTAAGTTTACTGGAATTACTGATGTCTTCGCTATTCTGCTTAGGAATATCAAAATCAGATGTTCACAACATTCTATTAAACAAATATTTTATGAATATTTATTTAACTTACTGACATTGATTTTAAAGAAGTAACTTACAGACTAATGACAACAGTATGGGTATACATAAAATAATTGAGTCTTCATGAACTCTATAATAAAATAGAGAAGGTAACAAGCTCTAAAAAGAGTTATTTTATACCTGGGTTTTATGGTATTTTGACTAATAAGGAACAGTCCTACTCCTATAGTGGGTAAGCTCTTATCATAATTTGAGTAGGAGAGCCAACCTTCACATCATCACATCATCAATAGCCTTTAATAGTCTAAGACTGGACATAATCATAATAATAATAATCAGCAAACTCTGCAGTGCTGTTATCCTGCAGAGTTTGCTCTCTTAGTCAGCTCTTACGACACCTACAGAATGAATGATATATTGGCTGAAGGGCTAAATCGACCGAAGTGATGCCACGGCCTCACTGCAGACCGGTGTTAAACAATTTTTTTCACTCAGTGAGGTTGGGCATCTAAAGGATGTCAACGCACTTATGTCTCTTGAGTTGCAGGCGTCTATTAGTGGCAGTAGTCAAGTGACTACGGGTCACTGAATAGTAAGCACTATCCAGTGACCCCTCTGTTCGTTTGTGCCCTATGCGATTACCAAATTAAAAAAACTTACTTTGCTCCATAATCAAACTTGCTTCACGGAAGTCATGATACGCAATATATTCAGCTTCGTTATAAATCGTAGCGCAAAGTTCATCCATTATCTCTTTGTTTTCTTTATTAAGTCCAATGGCGCAATCGCGTGCAAATTCAGCCGCTATAACCATTAATAACCTGAAATAAATATTTTAGTACTATGACGTCTTGTATCTTTGCTATAAGACTGACTACAGGGGTTTGACGGTACGATGGCACATGAACGGGGAGGTTTGGTAATTTTCTGATGGTTGGACCAAGGAAAGAGTAGAAAAATTAATGAAAATCTGATTGCTCAAAGGGAAGTGAAAAGTAAGGGAGGAAAATCTAGTATCTAGTACAAAAATAAAAATGAAATTAAGAATAAAAATTAATTAAAATTAAGTTAGAATATTTACAACATTTACACTAGCTACATACAAGCATCCAAAAATTCCTCCGCATCATCGCCTACCGGTAGCGTTCCCAGGAGACTGGCAGCATTGCCACGTTAAATTTCAATGCTAATTCTGTGCTAGAAAAAGACCAGCCTTCTGATCACGAGAAGTGTCAATCTGTTTATATATAGTACGAGCACTTGGACCCCATGACCCTAGCGTTTCGACCCCAAACGGTTCAAAAATGTAATTTCTTAGTAATTTCTGATATTTACGCCGTTTGAGGGTTTCTGCAGATGCAGCAGCAGCGCCGGCGTAACCAGCAGTGCTTGGCAAATGTGATGGCGCAAGGGTGTCGACGCAGGTTGCGTCCCGCACCAAAGGCTTACCCATCTTCCAGTGCAGTAACGACATACCGTCCGATCTCTTCCCATCGTCTCGAACCAGACCATTGGGTTCATGTACAGCTGGAACGCCGGCCGTAACAAGAGCCCGACGGATAATGTCGTTACTATTGGCATATCGAGATATACGGCCAGCGCTTCTGCTACAAGAAAGGTCATGATGTCCAAGACTGTCAACAGCTTCTCCGCAGTGACAAAGATGCGGAGAAACACAAGGCGCACCTAACCGAAGACAAGTGGGAAGGCGAAATGTAATATCGTCCAACAAAGTGCCTATGTTGGGCGATTGAAGTGCCTGAATCCATAAGCCTGATTCCCATTCTCCCACAGCTAACAAACGAGCGCGCTCAGCAAGATTTATTGCTGTATTGATCAGTGTTTTTTGTTTTAAAATACATAGTGGTGCGTCCCATTGTCTCTGAGAGAATGGATTAACAGGTAATTAATTTATTAATTATTGCTCAAATAAGTTTCTGTCAGTTAGAATATTCATTGCATTGAAATATACATATTTATATATTTATTACTCTTAACAACATAATGTGGTTAATAACAATTAATATAACAAGTACATACTTACTACAAAAAGAATAGCAAAAAAGTAAAGAAATAAAATTGTAAAATAAGTAAAATTATATATGTTCGCTCCACTCCAACAGTTTTTTTGGATAGAATCTGGGTTTCGCTCAAAGACGGTCGACCAAAAAAGTTACTCCTACTGTCGAAGCTAACTTCAAGGTCATCAGTAGAACAGTGAATAGTTCTCTCGCTTTCTAATAATTGACTGACCACCCACGACCGTACTCTACAAAGAAACATCTTATTTTCATTTTCCATGTTTTTGTCGTTTATCAATAATCCTAAACATTATTGCCTTTTCATTGAAACCTATCTACTTAAAAATATTTCGTGTCACCAAACTTCTTTAAAAGTAAATAATTTGTTCTAAATCGTTTGAAGCTTCATAGTTTTAATCTGTTGTGTTAAGACATGAATGTCATCATTACATCACATCAACAGCCTATAACAGCCCACTGCTTGACATAGGCCTCTCCTTAAAAAGGAAGTTTTGGCCTACTATACCACGCTGGCCAGACGGGTTGATATAGGGTTTGTTTCAAGTTTTCCTTCTTTTTGCAGTGCTGTTGTCCTGTGCAGTTTGTTGCCTTAGTCGACTCTTACGACACCCACGGGATGAATAGGGGTGGTGACATTCCGTATTCTTAATCCGTCACCACACGGATGAATGTATGGTCAGTGATGAATGTATTGTTGATCAATATCTCCTAGAAGACATAGCTTGAGTCTTGGTCTACCTACATGGTAGGTACTCTAATATAACATCTTGGTGAAGTTTCCATCCCTGCGAATATGTTCTCATACCTTCTGAAACAATTCTTGTAAGAACTAAACTCTTTAATGCTTATGAATTTTGACGACCTATGATTATAAGAATATTATCGAATCTAATATCAACATTACCAAAATCCACAAATTGGTGAAGAGGTAATTTGTCTTATAAAGTTACAATTTCCGTTAACTCAATAAAAGCCTAATGTACTTTAGGTATGCGTTTAATGGGTGTTTTTCTGTCCTGTTCTTACCTGTTTTTCATGTTGTAGCCATGATCACTACCGTGTCGAATAAAATTGCTACACGAGAAAGGCAAATGACAAACAGCTTGTTCACTATTATTATTCACGGGATTTTGGGCAAGTTGGTTAAAACAATCCTCTGAAACACAGAAGGTTTAGTATATTACTTATAAGTTATATATAAAAATACTGCTACTGCAAACTTCATCATCTGCCTACCCTTTTCCCAATTTTATTTGGGGTCGGCGCAGTATGTATGATATTTCCATTCTACTCTGTCATGCGTCATCTCACTGTTTACTCCCTGCCTAACCATATCCTCCCTCACACAGTCCATCCACCTTTTCTTCGGTCTGCCTCTTCTTTTGTACCCTTCAACTCTCATACCTAAAACTTTCTTCGCCACATTTTCCTCATCCCTCCGCATGATATGTCCATACCAAGATAACCTATATACTTGCACCTATAACTTAAATCCTTAAGCATTTTATTCTACTAAGACACATTTGTGGCTATGACGTTTTGTACCTATATTATTTCAGTTCTCTCTACCACTGTGCAAGTGTGTTTCAAGACACTTTTTACCACGCACAACTAATCTGTGAAACAAGTTATCATCGGCGGTATTTTCGGACCGATACGACCTTAAAACCTTCAAGAACAGAGCGACTCCTGAGTTGCAGGCGTTCATGTGCGGCGGTAGTCACTTTTCATCAGGTGACCCGCCTGCTCAATGTAAATAAAAAAATTTAAAAAAATGTAATTAAAAAATATTCAATTACAAATCTCATGATTTGGAATTTTCATTCTGGGCATAATTCCATGGGTTTGAATAATATTTCTGCCCATAAGTATTACTGTTGTAATAGCTTTTTTGATTTGGTTTGATATTAAACTTCAAACCTTCAAGAAAAAAGAGTACTCCTTCCTCAAAGGCTGCCAACGCGCTTGTGACCCCTGAGTTGCAGGCGTTTATGGGCGGCGGTAGTCGCTTTTCATCAGGTGACCCGTCTGCTCGTTTACCCCCTATTCCATAAAAAACAATAAAAAAATGTTTTAACTAACGCGATAGTGACCTTCATTAGTTGGATTTGGATCTTCTCTCTTGCCAGATATACTTTCTATGTATTTAGGCCATTTTAAAAAGCGATCTTCTAAGTCCTTCCTGAAGTAGTATTTAGTTACATTCAATAAGTCTGTATTAAACTTCCGCAACTTAGATAACCACATCGTCTCATTCATGTATAGACTTAGAACTGCAAAAAAGAGATTTAAAAAATTGTATTCAAATATGTTGATCCTTCTGGTAAGGGTATATCCAGGAGACAGCGTAATAGTCTAATGCGAGTTTGCTATTGGCTATTATATCTCACAAGAATAGTTCCTATTCGCTGGCGTTTACGTTTCCTATTAAACAAGTTGCAAACCATTATAATGACGTTTAATTAGATCTAGGTGGCGCGCTACAGGCATTTCGTTCAAAGAATATGAAGCAAAAAATTTGCTTTCCATTGTGTTGCTTCTATTGCTGAGTAGTTGGTTTAAGAGACCGAAAAAACTGGGAGACATTTGTGTTATAACTACTAATATACTCGTAGATGCCAGTAATTACGTGATTGTTGAAATATTATAGTCAAGATCAACTGAAGGTACTTAATCCTAAACAAGATTGACACTTACTTGGCAAAAGCATCATTCGATGTTCTTTTTTATGATTTAGAACAGTTTTGTAAAAATATTCTAAAATATCTTCCGTGTTTAACAATAAATGTCCCAATCGAGTTCGTACGGGTTCCGATATTCGATACTTCATCATGGCTCGTATATTCACTGTAAGGAAAATGTTACAATTATTTAAAATAAGGTTATTTCTCCACAACGAACTACAAATTAAAGTAAGTACTTATCTGAATCCTTATTTAATAACTCAGTATTTACGGTAGTACTTGTGGTAGTACATGTTATAAACATTCCTGCATGATATTCCTGTCTCCAAAACTAAGCGGAGAACTTTCTCACGTGTGCGTTACCCCAGCAAAATAATGTCGAAAATGGTCATTTAAACGTTATAGATAATTAGTTGCTCCCCTTCTGTAATTGTTAAGCACATTTTTAAATTTGTTTCACTTAAACTTTTTTAGTTATTTCAAAAAAACATTTCCTGCTGGGGTAACGTTTGAAACGTTACCGCAGCCAGACATTTTCTTTTTTAATTGTAATATTGAAATAAATTTTAGCTAAATAATTAGTTATCTGGACTAGGTAAATGTTACAACTTATTTGGTATTTGTATTTTCTTCGGCTGCGAAGTTATTCGAAATCCTGCTGGAGTAACGTTTGTGGGTTTGCTGGATCTCTGAAACGGGTAAGCGGATTGTAACCATCTTTTGTACCTAACTTTTTAAGGTTTAGTTTTAATTTGTTCGACAATAAAATAACAAAAATAATGAACCGTTTAAAAATTATTTAGGTAAGTGTGAAAACACTTCAATACGTCCTAACACTTTAAATAAGACCTCTAAAGACTTACTTCAAACGTTATTCTATTCCTTGTAACTACCTTCAAATGTATACGAATTTTCGTAAGAATACTGTAAGTGACTAAAAAGTTATGATGAAATGTAGCTCTCCACGTTCACGATCACAATGTGTGCGGCCTTTTAGAGGCCACTTACCTAAATAATTTTTAAACGGTCCATTATTTTTGTTATTCTGTTGTCGAACAAATTAAAACTAATCCTTAAGAAGTTATGTACAAAAGATGGTTACAATCCGCTTACCCGTTTCAGAGATCCAGCAAACCCACAAACGTTACTCCAGCAGGATTTCGAATAACTTCGCAGCCGAAGAAAATACAAATACCAAATAAGTTGTAACATTTACCTAGTCCAGATAACTAATTATTTAGCTAAAATTTATTTCAATATTACAATTAAAAAAGAAAATGTCTGGCTGCGGTAACGTTCTCCAGCAGGAAATGTTTTTTTGAAATAACTAAAAAAGTTTAAGTGAAACAAATTTAAAAATGTGCTTAACAATTACAGAAGGGGAGCAACTAATTATCTATAAAGTTTAAATGACCATTTTCGACATTATTTTGCTGGGGTAACGCACACCTTTCTCACGCAAGATAGCTCAACTATGATTTGTAAATTTTCTGAATGTAGGAAGTTGCAGTGTGTCTGTGTTATGCAAATATGAATATATGGTGATCCAAATTAATACTCATTCATGTGTGTGTGTGTGTGTGTGTGTGTGAGTATATGTGGGTAAGCCTATGTAATCTTAAGGTAAAAGAAATGGAAATGTTTAATAATTGGATGTTTCATTTCAATTGATTAAACAGCAAACTCACCACAAAATCTACGCCAGTCTTTGAAATCAGATATACAACGATGAATACATAAATTGGCCTTTTTGCTCTTTAACTTTCATTATTATTTATTAAAAGTGAATTTGTAATCCAGAACCAAATGAGACATACTTCCTCTAATTACAAATGCAACATAATTGGATGGGTGCAACTTAAATTGCAATACATTGCAGTAAGTCCATTAAAAAATCACAAAGTCAAAAAGTTAAGCTGTATTTATGCTTACCGTTTGTTAAAAATATTCCAAAACTTAAATGCATGTCTACGTAATACTTGTGTATATTAACAAAGAACATTGCTTTCTCCAGCACTCTCATATATTTGTCTAAGTCAGTATCGGTGGGCAATTCATGAATGATCGCCACTTGTTTGTAAGTATATCTAGTTACGCGCGCTGCTAAAACACTCGTCACGAATACACTAATAATTAAAAAATCTAACCTTGTAATTTTAACACACAAACGCGATCTCTCTAATGTACCTGCCATGTTAATTCTTAACGAGTTGTTTTAATTTTGAAATGCCGATCAGAAATGGTTCCTTTCCCACAATATCATTGCTTTTATTTCCGTTACTTCATTATATGAAATATTTATGAAACACTTTCAATTGTGTTTCCAGTCATGTTTTATTTCTCTATAGACATTTTCCAAGGAATGTTGATATCTTGGAAAGAGAAATATTTGAATACGGATCAGTTTTATAGCGTAGAGATCATTTTTTATTAGTGTAATGATTATATAATTATGTACTAACGGGAATGAACAGCCTGTAACTAAGGCCAGTGCAAAATAGATGTTTTGCGATCGCGTAAATTCCTCTTTATGTACATAATTAGACATAACGAAATGCAAACATTTAGATATTTGTAAAACTCATAATTGTTTAATACATTATTTGAAAATAGGTATTGCACCGCATATATCTTTTGGAAGCGACTGGATGAGGATGTCAACTTAAGAGAAGACTGAAGTTGATTAGCTCAAAGTGATCAATTCTCAGGTTTACAACAACAACTTAACAACAGATTCATACGTATGTAATAATGTATTTTCTAAACTTTATGCACATAAAGAACTGAGGTGAACTTAATTTCAGAGGTATTATCTGTCAGCTAATTCTCGGCTGTAGCTGAGAAAATAAATAGTAAGTGCGTTAAATTTTAAATAACATAGTTTATTAAATCTAAAGCAATAATTACAAACACACTTTACGTAAATGTAGGATTTAGGATATACTTCTACTTAGAAGAGCCCACAAACTCAGAAACAGTAAAAAACTAAGAACGAATGTAGAAACGAAAGAAATAATAATCTAAGTGATATCTATAATATAATAATTATCTAAAATATATATATATATATATATATATATATATATATATATATATATATATATATATTATACATAACCGAAAAATAGGTAAAGCCGAATCAAGCCTGTAAAGTTTATTTCTTACTTAATTACGATGTATGTTGTGGATATTCGGCAACTCTCAGATTCCAGAGTCCTTTGTCAATAGACCAATCCACATGTCGCTTAGTTTTACACGAGACGTTAGAACGTTGCGTATCTATTTGTAATTATACAACATGATCTTTAGTAAATAAACTTTTACACGTAATGTAATTCTAAGTTAAAGTTTATTAGAGTATTCTAATCTGCTTTCTTTCTTGGCTTTAAATAGCAAGTACATTGAGTGTAATACCCACTTGTGAAACAATATGCAAGGACATCAGTCTATTTGATTAACTGCTGAAATAAAATTAATTATATACAGTAAAATTAATATCAATATAAATATCAACTTTATTAGCTTTAAGTTAATTTGCCGCTGACGTTTTTGCATTTTGGGTTATGTACGATTCTACACACCTGACGCTAAGAGTGACCGATTATTTCGTTCTTCATCATGGGGATCTCTAAACGTTGTTTTGCTATATACTATAAATATATATTTTGAGAACTTTCAAAATGAATGTTAAAGTTGACTTGGATTAAAATAACTCTTATTTTTTGCAGGTTTCAGTGGCTTACTGTGCTTCTGATTCATAAAATGCTCTAATTAGCTACCTTCCTCGTGTGCCATAAAGCGCTTAAAATAGTTAGTGGGGCTAAGTATAGCGTTACAAAAAAAACATCGCATTCTCTTACACGCCTAACAAGACCTAAAATATCAGATAAAGAAGAAGGCAGACACTGCCAATTTCGCATCATTTATTTAATTACAAGTTAATTTTGGTCGTTATTCGACCATAGAGGTAGAGAAATAACGTGTTTATTTTTGTTTGTGTAAAAATTCACTGGATGCCTGAAATAAATTTATGAATTCCAATGAGGTTGATCTACGTTTATTTATCCCGAAAATCTTATCAGTTTTGTTTCGTAATACATTTGTATATAAATTTAGCTGTATCTGTTTTGGTAGTGAATTCCGGAAGAATCTCAGAGACTTCCATTTTTTCTTTCATTTTACTTTTTACAGGAGTTTAGGTACCACAATAAAAAAAAAAGACCATTAAGATTGAAGACTTGATTTTCTTTTAATTAGATTGGTTTTTATAATGGTTTTTGAATATAGGGGTCTGGTTATCGTTTTCAAGTAAAGACGTAAATTTAATATGCAAAAATTTTAATAAAGAGAAAAGATATGTCTAAATAAAGTTTCGTCAAGTCGTCGTCGTGTCAAGCATATTTCATTTACTTATATATCGATATTAATAATTCAAAAGTAATTTTCTATAATAAACCTAATAGCTGCCGCAATCATAGATCCACCGACAGCAGTGGAGCGAGTGTGACATGACCCTCCGAATATCATATGATCGTGAACATGGTACTGCCAGCCAGTATTGTTGTCCACTTTTATGGCGCTATTGTTTCCATCCGTTCGCATCAGGTTGAAACATCCAGCTGCAGTTTGATAATCCAGAAGTTCTTCTATCCACGATCGGCGTAGGAACTGACCATGACCATCAAGGGCACATAGACTTACTAAAACAATAATACATGTTAAAATATAGTCGCATATGGAATTCCCATCTTATTTAAAGATAAGTTCATAACAAATTTGCAATAATTTTAATGGCACGGCTACTATGATATTTTACACCCACTTTTCTTCTGTTATTAATGTTCAGTCAGTCAGTATTGTAGGTTGTAGTGGGCGAATAAAATGCTGTCTACTAGGACTTTGGCTCTACAAAGAATTTCCTAACACACACACACATACACATACACACTCACACACACACACACACACACACACACATAAACTGGAGTCAAGAATCACATTTCTTAAGCAAGAATTCTCTACTTAAATAGAAAACCATTTGTATACAGACGTCTGGTCTGTGTTCTCTTATCTTTTTCGACTAAAAGCCTTTTAGCTCTACTTATGTTCACACTTTGTGCAGACAATAAATTATAGTTTAAAAAACCAAAAAACACGCTTTTATAACTAGACGAACCAAAAAGTAGAAAATAATTTTCGTGGTTCATCATAAAAATGCGTGGGGCGCTAGATCTTAATTGTTGTAAAAATATTTTATTGACAATAATAGGTACAATTAAAGTTATTATATTATAAAATATCTTGAAAAGCACCCTACGCTTTTTTAGGATTAACGACGAAAATTATTTTCCACTTTTTAGTTCGACTGGTTAAAAAAGCGTATTTAAACCATAATTAATTCTTTGCTTTTTTAGTAATTTATGATGATTATTTTCTCATTAAGACTAATAAAGTAATAAGTAAGTAAGTAACACATGCTTCAGCACACGCCTCTTAGTACATTGCAAAAGACACTAATAAAAAGCCGTTAATCCTTTAGGTCCTGATCAGGATAATCGGCCAAATTTATCAGATTATTGTATTATCATCGGTCCTTGATAAGTGTGCGAAGTTTCAAGTTAATTCGACGTTTTGAAGTGTATCAAAATCACGATCGAAGATTCCGTTACATAGATACATACCGAGCCAATAAAAGCGTGTTAAAAACAATTCTTACTTTGTTCCATGATTAAGTCTGGGAGTCCAAAATCATGATTCGCAATGAACTCGGCTTCATTGTACATCCTTGAGCACAGCTTGTCCAGTAATCGCTTGTCTTCTTTCACTGATGTCAAAACACATCTCCGTGAAAAACGAGCCGCCAACAAAAATAATACTCTGGAAATTATCACAAATTCGTACAAATTTTAAAATTTAAATTTTGTTTAACTACTAAAAGAGAACAAGCTGTAGTTATCTGTTTGATCATACATTATAGCACGGGACTAAACCTCCGTGGTTTTTTGTTGCTACCTAAATTAATTAGTTTTGTATGTACATTTTTATTTGAATAAATTAAAAAAAATCTTTGCCAAAATCTTTTTTTTTTAAAAAGAAGGTTGCCATATATTGACGATTCCTTGGAAAGCTACAAATTTTTATATGCCTCTCAACTGATAACGTTGCCGTGGAAAAGCCGTGCATCGGCACGTATGGGTTGGATCGACCGGAGTGATGCCAAGGCCTCACAGAAAACCCGACTCAAGTAATTCTTTCATTTTTTCCACCGAGTGAAGGTACCCGGAACCCATGCTAGTTGGCACGGATAGCGTAGTATTTAAGCGGTTGCCACGCCGTTCCACAAATTGTTATTCTGAGTCTGGGTGTTCTTTGTGTCTGTTTCATGATTTTTTTTATTTGTTTCAGAGTAAGGTTTTACAAATACATTACATTTATATGTATATATTATTATATATATAATAATAGGTTATAATAATAGTTAGCTATATGACTTAGGCTATAATTTATTGGAGTGTTGGCTGTTCTCCTAGATGGGCAACTAAGTTGCCTGTTTAGGAGTTACAGTTGCAGACCCTCAACTATGTCGGTAGTTATACCGACATAGTTGAGGGTCTGCAATACTGCCATGACTCGTAAGTATTGTGTACAGCAAGCCTATGTAGTTAAATAACAAAATAATGCTATGTATGAATGCGTATCTGTGTGCATATGTCATGTGCGTATCGTGCGTGTGCAAGTGTGTGTGTGTGCGTGTGTGTATGTGTGTGAATGTTTGTAAGGTCCCCTGCGAAACAGGATATATTCCTAGTTGTGTTTTTTAATAAAAAACAATCCCCTTGCCCTGAATCTGGAGGGAACTAAAGGGGCGGTAACTCACTTGTTACTCTTGAATAGCAGGTGTCCATGGGCGGAGAAGGTCATTTACCATTGGGTGACACGTCTGCTCGTTTGCCCGTCACGAAATAGATTGAGCACGAGGCGATAAATCAATATAGTTTATTTTAAAGCAGCCACGGAATATTGTACTCCAATACCTCACATTCAGTGTAACACTAAGTCTATTCTTACCTGTGTGTAATGCCATAGCCATAATGAACGCCATTGAGCACAAAATTAGCGCAAGAAAAGCGTACTTGACAGTGGATATTTCCCATGTTGTCGTTGACAGGATTTTGAGCTAACAGATTTAGACAATTATCTAAAACACAAAATCATTTTATTTAATCTTTATAAAGCAACCAGAGGATAGAAAAATATTATTTTTTGTTAAAGTATTGTTAAATTTGTATTGCTTAGGGAAAATTTAATCTGGAAGTTCGAAGTAAATATGACGAGTTTTTTTTTTGATAAGGTCCATGTACCTAGTATTTATCAGACTCATAAGTCATAGTCGAATGTCTGTATAAAATGGTTTATACAATCAAAATAAAAAGTTAACTGTTTCGAACAAAGTTCACAAATATATAATGTACTTATTACATATTTATAAAACAAACTGCTGTTATTTTTCATTTATACGCCGCCTACCGTTAGTTGTTGAGTTACTACGAGTATTATCACAAGCATCTCCATATTTTCTATTATTCCAGTATGTGAAGCATTTTTGTAGTAACGAGTCGGTACTACTCACTGTACCAGACAATTGCACAACCAGAGTCATAATATATAATATTAAATTCGCATTTCAAGACTTCATAATATTGTAAAGTCTCAAGTAAAATTTCCAACGAAGTATCAAATATAAAAACCTAAGTGATACCTAGATCATCTGGAGTCGGATTTTGCGAATCTTCTACACCGTACACATTTTTCAGATATAAACTCCACTTAAAGAACAAAGCTTCGAGTTTTTTTCTAGAGTAGTAATGTGTTTTCTTTAGCAAATCCATACTAAAATATGGCAGATTATTTGGCCATGTTGTCTCGTTAGTATAAAGATGAAACACTGAAACAATAGTAGTATTTAATTTAATATATAACCTTTTTTATCGAATCCTTAAACTATATAGTGCAAAGTGTTGCTACAAGTTTCAGTAATAAGTGTATTACTGAAACTTGTTATCCAATTAATTAATCTCGTAACAATATTATTAATGAACAACAGAGAATTAGTGCAATCCGTATCATCTATTGACTAATTTCACAATAATTTAAGTAATTAAAACAAATCAACATATTGAGGTAAGGTAAATATATTGTATTTACCACACATCAATATGTCTTTTTTTTATTAGAACTATAATCTATACAGAGTTTTACTGAAGTAACTATTCTTAATAACTATTATACATAGATGTTATATATATGTATATAACAAGAAACGGGTATTAATCTGTGCATCTAAGAAAATTGAAAAATGATATTTATACTTACAGCCAATGTGGCCTTTTTCTGTGTCAGTGTGTTTTTCTAGGTGTTTAACAGCTTTCTCTGCAAAGTAATCTATGATTTCATCATTTAACTTTATTAAGCGCTCCAAACGAACTTGTTTTCGGAGAGGTAAATTGCGTCCCTTCAACTGCACCGTTCTTCTTAAATTCACTAAAACAAAAGTATTTGTGCAGGTGCAGGATTCTGATAATCCAAAAGAAATATAACAATACTACCTGTCACTCAGTGGACATATGTATATGTCGCCGCGGAGTTTTGGAGGCGCCCGAAATTAATTAAATTGATTATTGTTATTAATTATTTTTGATTATAAATTTCACTCTCTAAAATCTAATTAGAATTTTTAGACAAGATTGTAATTCATAATACTGTATTAACGTGAAGTTTTAATTTTGGTGAGTTAATTTGATGCAAGTCTTTGTGAGTACTTTCAATGTAAGTTGTTTTTACTATTTTAAATGTTTTGATTGCTTTAGACTATCAGAACTTATTTGTAATATTGTTTAAATAATTAAGGCTTGATTTGGAATTCTTAATATGGTTATTTGTGGTAAATTTAATATTACGAAAATACGTTAGCGCCATCTGCCTCCGTTTTGACGCGCAACTAGACGTTGCCGCCAGAGTGGCGGCAGGTGGGCTTGAAAAACATTATTGAGAGGGAGTCTGTGACGGATTTTGAGCGGGAAAACAAGTGAGTGTTGAACCTTTGTCCAATTTCTCCCCGAATTCCAAATCAAATTAGTGTCTTGCTATTATTTCGATAGTTATTGAGTTAAAGTCAATTTGTTAAGAAATAGTGTTGAAAAATAGTTATTTAAATGTTGAGTATTAACTTTCTAAGTTTTTCTAGTTGAAGTAAATGAAATTGTAATAATGTTTGACTGTTGAAAAAGAAAACCTTATGAGTTTCTTGTCTGTTCTTCTCATAATGGTAATTCCTTAGCGAACAGACGTAATTTCACCTACCCCCCAAACATTACTGAAATAACTATTAAAAACAAGTCAACTCCTTAACTGTTTTATGTTTCATTTAATCGTTATTACCTTCTTAGCTTAAATAAAGACTGTAGAGCCTTGACCTTTATAAAGGTCAACGGTTTTACATTACTTTTTAAATCGAACCCAAATTCTGTTTCGATATATATGTGTTTAGGTTTTATGTACAGAAACACTCACTCGCTTTCAAAACAACTCTACCTATATCGTCGGAGAATAGAAACAAGACGCGAAGTTGTTTAAAAATAAAAAGTCTTCATGCAGACCTTCGAAAACCAAATATAAAATATTATTTAGTTTTTAGGATAGAAGAGTGAAAACAAAATACTGTTTCAGCAAACCATTCTCAAGATCCATGCACCTGTTTTTAATAATAGATATTTAAACTAAAGAAATACTTTTCTCACAACTTTTAACTCTTTGTTCGACTAACTCTTTTGAACGGTGCTTAAAAAATATTGTGATGATAAATATATAACGAACTAATAATATGATCAATACAATAAGTTAGTGAATCAAATCTTATTTCCTTTTGCGGTTCATTCCTTTTTAAGATATAATATATATATCTTAAAAAGGAATATCTTTCTGCCCAAACTAAGCAATATGTTAAGCTAATAAAAAGTAAACATTAAATTAAAATTAAAATAAACATTACTCTAGTAGTACCAGGTGTGCTCAAAAAGATAATCCTCTGAATCCAATCCAATGCAATGGGATGTGATAACATTAACCGTCGCATGATCATTCCCATTCTCGGTCACATTCTTCCCGTGCTTACGCATATAATAAATTTGTCTCTTGACTCGGGGATGTACATTTCATTGTTTTGATCAAGATCTCCTCAAGATCCCGAATCCTACACTCCTGAATCACCTACGACCAATCTCCATTCTTCCCATTCTATCGACAGTCTTCGAGGTGTGTGTGAACCAACAACTTTACCAACATATTTACCGCAACAACTTACTAAGCGCTTTCCAATCGGGGTTCAAGTCCGGGCATAGCACAACTTGCGCTCTGCTTAAAGTAACCGATGATAGCCGAGCAGGTATTGATGTAAAGCTGAATCTAAAGCTACTGTGTTGGCTTTGGTTGATTTCTCAAGTGCATTCAATACCAGTCGGGTTGGTGGCCCGACCACCCCGACCAACCCGACTGGCCAGCGTGGTATAGTAGGCCAAAACCTCCTTTCTAAGGAGAGGCCTATGTCCAGCAGTGGACTAGTAATGGCTGTTGATGATGATGATGATGATTCAATACCATCAGTCACGATTTCCTTCTATCTACCCTTTGCTATCTTATGATTACACCTGATACACTGGAATTGTTTTTGTCATATCTCCAGTCTGTCCCCGTCGATGTAGCCTCCTCAAGTTGAACTTGATACCACAGTCAAGTTCACGCCAATTTGAGGAGGTGGCATTCTCTCTCCTTTATTATTCTCAAAAATTATCAATCTCATCACTCTGAATCTTCAATTTACGTACCATCTTTTATGCCGATTACTTGCAGCTCTATTATCAAGCCTCGACAGACGACATAAACGAAGGTGTTTTTATGGTTAACAATGGCTTGGAGGCTATTAACGGTTGGGCTTGATAGGTTCGTATTGGCTGTAATACCAGCGAAGTGCCAATCTATCATCATAGGCAGTCAACGTATGACTGAAAGAATAGACCAAGATAAACTGCTACCCATTACTTTTAACGGCGTTATAATTCCCTTTAGTCCCTCTGTTAAGAACCTCGGCATATACATCGACTCCAAACTCAGTTGGCAAACCCAGGTCACCAGCGTTAGCCACAGAGTTACAGGTACGCAACGGGCCTTCTTTCAACTTAGGAACTTCTTTCCTTCCGAGACAAAACCAATTAGACCCTAACTGTTCCAATCCTGGACACCCCAGCACATTCATACAGTTTCATATTTTATTTGTATATATTTATGTATGCCTATCCCACTGTTTCTGTCTATCTCCTCAATTGAATATAATTATTATCTTTTTAAACCAAAATTAAATTTCTAGTGGACCTAATTAGAGATTTCCCTACCACCCAAAGGTTGACTGGGAGAAAAAGCCTGTGGCATTAAGTCCGCCATAGTGCAAGTGAGTTATAATTTGTGCATAAATAATTAAATAAAAAAGAAATCAAAAATCATAAAAAAAGTTTGGTGTTGAGGTTTCAGATTTCCGTCAACAGCCAGTTCGAATTACAGGTGTGTGAAATCCGATCTACTCGAGCTATTGCACGCACTTCCCAATCCAGCATCCCAACAATTCCCTTGTGAGCCATATCAAATTGCCTATTATCTTCTCCTCTTACTTACTTTTCATTATCTTCCCAACTTTTACACCTACTTGCTAAAGTTATCGGTTGACAGTAACAAGCTAGGCCCTATTTCATAAGTGGGACATAACATTCATGAAACGGACACAAAGAACACCTAGACTCAGAACAACAATTTGTAGATCACACAAAGTGTTGTCCCATGTGGGGATCGTACCCACAACACTCAGCACAGTAGAAACCGGCGAATTGATCGCTTAAACCACTACGCCATCCGTGCAGTCAGATTTACACATGAGAGTATAACAAGAAGTAGTTAAGAAAGTGTGTGTAAAACACATTGGCTCACTCATCATTCAAATCAAAGATGATAGAACACAACAACAAGAATATCAGAAATGATAGAAAGAAATTTGTCACGACCCGAACATCAGCTGGCGTCTCTTCAACATTCATCACACATTTCACACAAGCTCGTCCGTTACCAGTGCTCTTATTGGGACTCTACTTCAGCATACTATCGATCTAGTTAGTATATGTATTATGCGGCCTACCCGTAGCTCGTCTATTTACAGGGGCTAACTAATCCCTCCAATACCACTACCACTGTAACTCCTGTAAACCAGAATCAACATCAGTGACCCACGTACACAACGAGTTATGAAACATTCGGGAAGTCCAGAAAAAATTAAACTGTCTTGGACAACCCGCAACTGGGGGTTGGGTGTTGAAGGTGTTGGAAATATTTAACAGGGACTTTATGAATTCCTTTTTTTAATTGGGGACACACTGTATAATTAACCAGCCTAACCAAAATTAGGCACAGCCTTTTTTTTTTTTTTTTAACGTGTGGAAATCCCCTCGTACCGTCACCCCGCCGGGTGCTCTCGTTCGGCGGGGCGGTGTGTCGGACTCGAACCGACTAAAACCACACGGTGTGCCCTCTTTGCGCTTCCAGTTTAGGAGGGGTCCAGGTAGTTATCGCCTTCTGGACCCCTCCCAGCGCCGGCCCGCTCCTGTTGCGGGCTTCGTCTCAAAACTTTCCTCTCTTTAGGCGACGTCCGGCACACGCGGACGCCGCCCCCTCGTGGCTGGCCAACTAATGCGGGTGGAGGGGAGAACCCATCCTGTCCACCCGCGGCCACACTCAGGGCGGCATGAGGCGCAGGTAAGCGCGCCTCCGCCACCCGGTTCGCCGGCGGCGGATCAGGTCCGAGTGGAGGTCGTCCTCCCGGGCCTTCTCCGCCGCCTCCTTCTGCGAGATTACCTCCTCGCAGAAGGTTGCGACCGCGGTAAAACAACTGTCGCTACCGGCCATGGACCGAATTACGGCCGGTAGCGAGAGATCTGCTCCGATGACTGCAGGGGCAAACCGCCAGCGTGTGCTGGGCCGGATCCTCACTGCAGTCGCAGTGGTGGCAGGCGGGACTCGATTCCCTCCTAGCGACCGAGTACAGGTACTTTCCGAAGCAACCGTGCCCGGAAAGCACCTGCGTTAGCCGGAAGGAAAGGGTCCCGTGCAGCCGCCCTGCCCACTCGGCGATGACCGGCTGGAGAGCCTCCACGGCGGCGAAGCCAGCGCGTGGAGTCTCCAGCCGGAACGACCATCTGACCATGGTGGCTTGGCGAGCGGCTTCGCGCCATTCGCGCACGTCTTCGGGCGGAGGGCGAAATCCGCTCTCCGCCCGGAAGTCAGCCACTCGCCGATAAACTTCGGCGAGCACTGCCGCCTCCAAATCCCACGGGGGTGTTCCGGCCAAGGCGCAAGCCGCCTCGGTGGACACCGTGCGGTATCCGCGTATGGCTCTGACCGCCAATATTCTTTGGGGGCGCCAGAGGCGTGCCCTGTTCGGGGCGGTCAGAGCCGCCACCCACACCGGTGCACCATACAGCGCCATGGACCGAACAACCCCCGCGTACAGCCGCCTCGTGGGAACACTGGCCCCGCCCAAATTGGGCAAAAGTCGCTTTAGGGCGGAGGCAGTGTCCACCAGCTTCGGACCAAACTGTCGGAAGTGCTCGTCGAAGAGCCACCTACCGTCTAGGACCAGACCCAGGTACCTCATCTGGGCCCGGACCGGTACAAGGACCGAGCCGACCTCGATTGAGGCGCCGGCGGGTGGACCACGACGGGGCCCATGAAATAATAGGGCCTCCGTCTTATCCAGGGCTACCCGCAAACCCAACGCCTCAATGCGCCCGACCACCAGGGAAACTCCCGTGGCGGCCAGGCGCGCCTCCTCCTGGAAGTTAGCCCCCCGGCCGTGACTAAAGTGTCATCTGCGTAGCAGAGTACACCCAGCCCGGGGGGGAGACGCCCTCGTGGGGCCCAGTCGTATCCAATGTTCCACAGGAGTGGTCCTAGGACAAACCCCTGCGGAACACCGCACGACATGGCCCTGCGTCTCAAGACGCCATCACAGTCCTCGTACATGACGTTTCGCTCCTCAAGATAGTCTGCCACCAGCCGCCTCAGGTACTCCGGCACTCCGTGGTAGCGGAGCGCTTCCCTGATGCAGCTGAATGGCAGACTATTAAAGGCGTTGGCGATGTCCAAGGACACCGCCATCACCACTCCGCCGCAGCTCACGGCCTCCTCAGTCACGGCCCTAAGGCGCATTACGGCATCGATCGTCGAACGCCCCTCTCGGAAACCGAATTGGGCGTCCGACAGATCGGGGCGAACCTCGCTAAGGTGCCATACGATGCGGGCAGAGAGTACCCTCTCAAAAAGTTTACCCGCCTCGTCCAGAAAATTAAGGACAGCCTGTACTAAGGTAACCCAAGGTAATAGAGATGATTCGCATGGAAGCACAATAAAAATACTAACTGTATTAATATAATTAATACAGTTAGTATTTTTCTTCTCTTAAGTAATATAATAAAAAAGCTTATGAGCTCTGATTGCTATGAATTGTATTTCTTATTCTTTAAAGCAAGTTCATTATTTAGGTGAAATGTCGAAGTGTTCGAGTACCAAATTTACACGAAAACATATTAAGTAATACAAGCCGATTTCTTGCAAACTACAATTTATAAAGTTATAGAAATTCATAGTACTATAGTACATATGCATGTTATATGACTATTAAAAAGCTTATCATTAAATTATGTCTTACCGTTGATTAAATATATGCCAAAACATACATTCAAGTCCGCAAGATTTTTATGAAGACTTACAAAATTTACTGTCTTTTCCAATACAGTCAAATATTGTTCCAGATTCATTTTCATCGGCAAATCGTCAATTATCTCCATTTCCTTATAATTATAAGTTGTTTCCAATGACAACGTGATGCTCATAAATAATACAATAATGTTAAAAGCCTTTGAGTTCGTGACTGCCCGCGGCCAAAACACTTCAAATGAACATGACATTTTAAATTTGGGAGCGTTATCTTGTATTTACTTTACAGTGGAGATGCTTCTACGCCTTAGTTCAGATCAAAACTGATCACAGTACCCTCGCTACAATTGTTTTTATTTACACCAAGATAATTTAAACACCGAATACTAAACAAAACATTGTTATTGTATTATTTGATTCGTTTGTCAAGGGGCTAATTCCATTATTATTATTTGAAATAGTTACGATTTAAACAATCGAAGGTATTTCAGAACTTCTAAATAACATTTTATGAAACTACTATTTTCTTAAAGAACAATTATAATTATAATTCAAGATTCAGACAGGTGTGACCTTACTGCAGGCGTGCCCCAAGGTGGCGTACTATCTCCTCTACTCTTCTCCATTTTCATTAATGAAATCACCAAATTTATTTCTTCTCGTTATCATCTCTATGCAGACGATTTGCAGCTATACCGTCATTTCAAGGCTGATAAAATCACTGCCATCATTAACGATCTGGAGAACAGTTGTTACCTATTCGGCGGCGTCGAGATCTCCACATTCTTTCCTTACTCTATTCAACTTTATACAACCCCACTTGTAGTTCATATCTCCGTGAGCGCTGTGAGCACTTTGTTACCAGGAACAATGTCGCTCTTCTTCTTCTCTCCTCCTTCGAACTCCCTCCCACACTTCGAGTCGTTATAATATATTTTACTATCCTAATTGATGTCGGTATTTGTTTAATTTTTATGCTTTTCTGTGTTGATTCCTAAGTACGCATGACTGTGCCTTTACGTTTCTCTGTTATCCTCTATTCGCTCAAGGTTTGCTGGAAGAAAACTCAGTTTTGGGTTAAGCTCGCTTTTGTACATGACATTTCCTTGTTACTTATATATATGTATGTGTTCAGTGTGTACAATAAAGAATAAATAAATAAATATAATCAATAAATAAATATTTCGGACATTGGACACACAGCGCCATCTAGTTTCAAACTAAGCAGAGCTTGTAGTATGAAAGCTAGATTGACTGATAGAATACTTATTTACATTGCTTTGTAAATACACATATTATACATAGAGAACACCCAAACTCCGAAACAAATATTTGCAGATTATACAAACATTTGGTTCGACCCGGGAACCGAACCCGAAACCTCAGCACTGTAGTGGCACACGATTCCAATGCGCCACTGAGGTAGTAAATAATTACGAAGCAGTTTACAAAGAGTAATAAACACTTTGAATTGACATAAAACCTTCATGGTGTGAGATTTTCTTGTGAAACTTTGTTCACGTGATACCTATGAAGTACTACATTATTTTTTTACTTATTATAACCATACGAGTAACACAGGCTACTTTTTACCGTGGAGCAGCGGGCAAAAGCCAGTATAAAATGTGTAAAAGCTTATATTTAAATCAAAACTTTCAAATTCTCCTTGTTATTAATAAGGAGAATTTTAAAGTTTTGCCGAATAATTAATGTCTATAAATAAAAACAATAACATCTTGAGATACCTCACACATGGTCGTTAAATTTCAATCTAGGTAGTTCCTATATTAAACATACCAGACCAGGATCCAGACACACAGTCCTGGGTGACATTTCAAACAGGATCACCACTATCAACACCATATCAACAGTCCCATCGTTTGAAATAGGTTTACCAGTGGCCGCAGACCGTGCTCACTATGTTCAGCTGAATTTCGCCTTTACCTAGTTTATTTTAATAAGTTGGTGGTCTTGACTGCTAGTCCAGAGGACATGGGTTCGATTCCCTTCATCAAAATCATCTCAGCCGAAAGACGTCCACTGCTTGACATAGAGCTCCCCTTTTCGAGTACGCTCTGGAGGCCCTCTGTTGGTCTAGTGGTTAGTGATCCCGACTGCTAAGCCAGAGGTACAAAAAAATACGATGTGTTCATAGGTTCAATTCCCACTCAAAATCAATAATTGTGTGATGAGCACTATATTTACGATATTGGAATCAGACTGCCATGTGTGAGATGCGTGAAGTTATTATTATTTTTACTTGTATTCCTCCTTCTTTCCTTTCTAAAAAGCTAAAAGCCTCTATGGACATTCGAACGTTTCTCGAAAAATCATTGATGAACTTGTGGGAGGTCTACTCGTATGTCCAGCAGTGGACGTCTTACGGCTGAGAAGAAAAAATGAACTGATTTTAAGCAAATTCATATTTGTCTGTCCGACATGCAGTGTATAGACATGTAACTTTACATAACTTTTAGCAAGTCATAGCGTTTTGTCTGTAATAATATTATACAGCTGAAGAGTTTGTTTGTTTGTTTGCTTGCTAATCCTGAGATTTGGAAGCAAAGCAGCAGTTCCTGAGAACTACTTTGAAATAGTCTTTCAGTGTTAGATAGCCCATTTATCGAGGAAGGCTATAGGTTATAAATCATCAAGCTAAAACAAATAGGAGCGGAGCACCAATGAATAATGTTTCAATGTTTTTCCTTTTAAGAGCTTTAGCTGTGTGCGCTGCGTAAACGGAAATAGCTCCTTAACATACATATTATTTAAAAATATTGTCACCTTCTACGTAAACGAAGTCTCGGGATTAAGTTAGCGTTAGCCCAAAGTAACTATTCCACGCGGACGAAGTCGCGGGCAGAAGCTAGTCTGGAATAAGATGAAGCAGTATCGGTGGCTCAAGCCTCTAAATGCCTACTACTGTAGGATCGACAGCAGTGATCCACGAATACACCGAGTTATGACACTCGAGAAGTCCCAGGAAAAAAATTAAAAGTCTGATTAAAATGAAAATTGGAGGAGTTGGAAATATAATAAATTCACTTCCCTCTTTAGCAAAGCGGGAGACAAAATAAAGTAAAATAGGCATATACTATTTATAAACAGGGTAACACCACCGCCACAAAATATTATGGGTCCTAAGCTATATTTGATTTCTGTAATATGTATGGCAGAATCGCCAGAACCTGTAAGCTGTAAGCCTGTGTAGGTGTCACCTGTAACCTTTTTAGATTTTTCTTACGTTTAGTATACCAAAAACTACATTCCCAGAGGATATGATGAGCAGACTGTGCACAGTTAGAGTAAGATGTTGAGCATTGACACAATGGTGACTGGACTAATTTACATTAATACTGTTTGTTCTCAAAGTTGCCATGACCTGTAAGAAATTGAATGCACAGTAATCTACCTCAAGTTCTTGATAACCGTTCGTGAACAGATGGAAAGAACTAGGAAAGGTGGCGCCCCTTAGACGATTGGTCCCAGCGTTGTTGCCATTCGTCTATGAGGTCGTTACGAGTATAAACATCGGACTGCTGTTGAAGTAATCTTGTGATTTTATCCTATGCCTTTACTTATAACAGATCTTTCTTTTGTAACTCTGGTAGCTACCAAAGCAAATAGTGGGAAAAACTAACATTTTACTAGAACTGTTCAACCCACACCGAAAACCCAGTAAAGTAAAAGTATTAACTGTTCAAATTTAAAAGACGACTGAAAATTCGATTCCTGAAATCTTTACATATGTAGTATAAAATAAAGTCGCTTCTTTGTGTTGTACACTTAGATCTTTTAAACTAAGCAACACATTTTAATGCAGTCCCCAATAGAGAGAGTGATTCAAGAGAAAGGTTTATGTGTATAATACATGCATTTTATAACAAAGCCGAGAATTTAAAAGATTTGTCTTAAAAAACATGGTTTTGGGCAAGACATTGCAAGCGCTGGCTAATAGTCAAAAAGTCCGCGATAGTATATGTCTATATCCTAAGGATAACCCACATTAACGTTTTTTAACTTTAAATATTACAAAAAATAATGGGTTATTTACGAAGCTATTTTAGACAGTACATTATTATGCATTATCAAATTAAAGACGTTAGATACGTCGTGCATTTAATGTAGCTTAAAATTGCTCTTTAGAGCATATCATTAAAATATATATTATTCTAGAAGATATTAGAGATTTAAAATGCGGGGTGAAGCGGCCGTCGTCGCTTCGTGTCGTACGTCCGTCGCTGGTACTATCGGATTAAGCCTACAAATATATTGCATATAAAGATGTCCTATCATAATAACAGTATAATTAATTACTCCACACTGACACGACGTTAGTAGTATTTGTAGTATCTACATTTGCACAGGGCAAAGCCGGGGCAGATCGCTAGTAGTAAATAAAATTCCAAAATGACTTTCAAAGTATTTTATGGTACAACAATGTTTTATCCCTTCCGTAACATTTTATTCATTAAACTACATTAAACATTTGCTATATTAAAACTATATTAAAACTTTATTTACACTATATACCTCATGGCAATAAAAATCACAATAGCCATAAAAAAATACCTATCTATATCCCTATATAAGAATTGCATCGGGTTTTTTCAAACACACGGTAAATAAAAAAGTTGCCATATATATAATAACACCAACATACTTATGGACTTGCTGTTATCACTATAAGCAAATAAAGACATAACAATTTTAACAGGAGATAACAGAAACATCAACATAACATAAATATAACAAATAATTTGTATAATATTGGTAGATCCACCAATTTCTCTCATATCAAATCATAGTCTTTACAAACGTAAGATATTTCCTAACAAACCAACTAATAATCTCTACTCGTGGAAACCACTATCACAAAAACAAAATTTATCTAAAGATCCTAGGAACTAGACAAAAAAATATTTTATCTAATATCCAAGAGCTATTTTTTAATTATTTAATCTAAGAGTCAATCGACCTGTATTTTTTTTGTAAATAATGTTCTTTAATAAAAATTCTCTATAATAAATCTAAGAACTGATGCCAACATGGAACCCGCAACGGCCGTCGTGTGCGAATTGCAAGAACCTTCCCAAATTTTTAAATCTAATCTTAAAAACACCCAAGTTATGTTTTTCGGAAGCTTAGGCATGACTGTGCCATCACTCGGTCTGGAGACATTGAAACATCCAACTTCAGTTTGAAAATCCAGGAGAGAATCAAGCCACGACCGTCGCATAAACTGAGTGTGACCCTCTAGGCTACACAGAGACACTGAAAAAATACAAAACATAATATCATTATAAAATAAAAAGTAAGCTAGCCTCGCATAGTAGTCGTGAAGGATGTGTAAAATCTCTAATTTTAATTAATAATAATTATTATATTTTATATTTATATTACATTTATATTTTTTTACTTATTATAACCATACAAGCAAAACTTGTATTATGAATACAAAAGGAATTTCGTTTCTTTAATTTTTTGTTTCAACCAATTATTATAGTTTTATGCCTTAACTATCCTCTAAAGAAATTTTGTTCACATGTTGCTATGGGTACGAGTAGCATAAAGGGTAGCTTTCATTAAAAAAAGTAGTAAAAGTACAACAATCCGTGATTAATACTAAGATTTATAGTTTTGCAAAGACTTTTAAGTATAATAATAAATTCTTAAAAAAAGATTATTACACTTAATACTAAAGCATCATTATCTATAGCAATTTATTGACGATAACTTTATTATTAATAAATATTAAAAAGGATTAGATACTTTTCTATAGAATTTCATTCAAATTTAAAGTAATTATCAATAAATGAACTTACTGTGTTCCATAACAACATCCGGTAGACCCAAGTCATGATTCGCAATGTACTCAATTTCGTTGTACGTTTTCGCACATAAGGTATCTATAAAATCCTTGTCGTTTTCAGCGGGCAAAACAACGCAGCCGCGCCAATGGCGAGCCGCTAACAAAAACAGTAATCTGGAAATTAACAAAAAATGTAAGCCAGCAGCGTAATATACTACGTAAATAATCATAACAAACATGAACTACGAAGAAAAACTACGTAAAAAAATACAATGTAGTTTTAGGGTACGTAGTGCACTGTGCCGTGTTTGTAGAGGCAGCAAGAATGTAAGTATTTCTAACTTATTGTTTAAAAGGGCGTGATATCCACAGTGAGAATATTATTTTATAAAATAGAATTTTCTCTAGTTGCCAAGAGAACATTATATTTTTAAAAATATAATCTTCAATCAAGATTATATTTATATAAATTTATCCAATAGCAATAATTTAATAAGTAAACATTTAAAAAGTTGTCGACGGTAAAAGAGAACTTTCTTAACAACTTTTGTTGGTAACAACACTAGTTTTTTGTAACAATAGAGATTTACACTTATTTGAAACTTAAAATATTGACCTGTTTGAGATTGTCCATATAAAAAACTTTTACTGAAATGATTGTATATATAACTATCAATTATATTTATACAAACACTGAAGTGTAGTCATTTGTTAGTGTGACAAAGGTTTGTTTGTATTATAAAGATTACGCAATAAGCCCATGTCTATTTGGTAAAAGAACAATGGTGTGGATACGCAGTATATAATCTTTCTATGTTTGTCAGCCTACTAATGTATATAATGATTGTTTTAAACTAAAATATTGAGTAAAAGTTAAGCACAATCATAATAACAATAGACAGGGTCATTGCTAAAAATTTAAGCAACTAGATCCGATGCAAATCCGATATCCCAATGATATATAATTTTTAATATTCTGAGGCCATTTAATGCAATGAAAAGCAGTAGTAGTATTGAGTTGCCTCTTAAAGGGTTTTGAACTTCAAACATCCGTAAATCTATTAAAAGTAGAATATCTACAGTAATTTTAAAAAATTGAAGCCTTTTTATTTTTTGTTACTTTGTTTAAACGCAATAATCTCTGGAACTATCAGCCAGAATTATTAAATCTTTTATATTGGATTTAGTATTTATTAAAGAACAATATAGGCTAACAAAACATAAGTCCTTAGGTGCTCCTAAGGACTTATGTTTTGATAGCCTATCAAAATAATAGAGCGGTCTCAATAAATGAAGGTTGCGGTTAGAAAAATATGAAATTTTGTTTTTACCTTCGATTTATTCCATAGGCACGGTTAACGCCGTGTGATACTTTTTCAATACAATCATATGGTACGTGACAATGACTCCAAGCATTATTTGGATTGATAGGATTTTGCGCTAGCAGCTTCAAACAATGATCTAAAACAAATAAAAATACATTGCAATAAACAGCAACATTATATTGTATCAGGTCAGAAAACTTCTAGAAAACGAGTATTTTGCTTTTAAATTAAAATAATTTCAATAAAATAGTAATAACATGGCACATTTCACACAATGCTGTCTGATCCGAAATAAGACAGAGCTTATATTATGGTAACCAGAACCAAATAGATAAATTATACACACAGAACAAATGACTGCAGGGATGGTTGTGGATTAAGCGGTCACCACGCCGCTTCCTACTACGCCGAATGTTGTGGGTTCAAACCCCACATGGGACGACACTTTGTGTGATCCAAAAATTGTTGTTCTGAGTCTGGGTGTTCTTTGTGTCCGTTTTATGTATGTTTGTAAAGTCCCACGCGACACAAAATATATTCCTAATGCAGGAGTTAAGAAAATGACTGTGATCATCATAACATTAATGGTCCTGGGTAGAAACCTATGCCTTAGCAGCCAGGATCACTAACCCATACCACTGCAAATAAAGCAATAACATAATATAAAATCACTTAGTAATAAATCCTACCTGTTTCTTCTGGAGTTGGACTGCCAGTAGAATGTATCATGCCTTTCATGTAGTCAGACCACCTTTGATATAAATCCTCTAAACGTTTCCTCGAGTAAAATTTGGTTTTCTTCAACAAATCAATGTTAAACTTTCTCATACGTTTTGGCCATGATGACTTCCCGGTGTATAAATGTAATACTGTAGAGTAATAAATATAGATTATAAGAATACATACTACCTATGACTACAACTTTGTAAGTACAAGACAAAATCATCGGAAGTTTTTAGGTAGCTGCAATTAACTAATTTTAAATAATAAAGGTTCAAATTTCTTTGCTTGAGTGTTTTAAATACGGTATTTGTTACAGAGCGTATAAGAGACCTTAACATATGTGAAGGTTAACTATAGGTGAAACCACTAGAGATGGTATACATAGCAGAAGTAATAATTTTAACGCGACCGGAACCAAAAAAGCTTACTGTTATAATTAACAAACATAATTAGTCAATAAATACAAAAATAGACGAAGAAAAAAGTATTGAGAGTATCGCAAGATTCGCAAGCTTTGTTTATACAGCAATAATTTTACCCACTATTATTTGAAAACAAAAAACTAACATTACTCACCAGCCTTTTTTATTAACCAATTTTTTTAATAAGCTGATCAAGAATATTAACTAAATAATAAACGATTTAAGTTTTAAGTCTTAGACAAATATATCTATTACTAAAAATAATTCAATAGTATACTTACTGCCCATAGGTAAATCATGATTTATTTGAAGTTGTTGCTCTAAATGTTCTTGAGTCATTTTTGAAAAATAACCGATAATATTGTCATTTGTCTTCACGAGGTTGTCCAAACGCACTTGTTTGTGAAATGGTAACAAGTGGCCTTTCTGTTTTACTATATTCTTCAAATTCACTACAAAAAAAAGTTACATTATTTCGATATCATTAATATAAGATGCCTGTTTCAATATTCAGACTATAAACTAGCAACTTGTGTAGTATTTTTATCATATATGAATTAATATTCCGAAAATATTTGAATCATAAACGCATTTCCAATCTGTATTGGGTAAAATGCTGTCTTTTTTAAATTTAATTTATTTTTAAGTAGTCTATTATTAGAAGTATTTTTAGGTTAGCTTACCGTTAACCAAATATATCCCTAAACATAGATTCAAATCTACGTAAAACTTATTTGCCTCAGCAAAGTATACTATTTTTTCTAACGCCGACAAATATTTTTCTAGATCACTTTTCACTGGTAAGTCGTCGATAATTTCCATCACCTTATAAGTATAAGATAACACACGAGGCGATGCAACATCTAACATAACAATTATTAAAAAAGTACTTGGTAATGAGACTAGTTTATTTAATTTAGACGCCATGATTAAAATTAATAAAAAAATAATAAAGAAACGTTTCAACGCCTGATCTCAGAAGAAATTGTTAGCTTCTTGTCAACGCAATTGTTTTTATCTACAGTTCTCTTCAATAAACAAAAGTAGAAATCATGGCATTGTATTTGTACTAGCAGGGGCCGTGGAAGAGCTCCGGCCAAGTTGAGAAAAGAAATATATACGAGACATCTGACTGGTCTTACTGATAATTTCCATCAAAAATAGATGTACGTTCTTAAATTTAATGTGATGAGCTAACATGTAGGTAAGTAATCGCTCTGCTATTACTATAAGTACTCAAAAACTACTCACTAAAATTAAAAGAAAACCGAACGTATGGTGGGTAACTCTTTAAGCATAGCATCGACTTTGCGTCTGTGTATTATTTGCATATACAGATTGCATATAAAACGAATCGTAAAACGTATTAGGTTTAAAAAGAATATTTAGAAACATATTTCAAGTTTCAGTAAGTGAAAATAGCGTTTTATGCGGGGAATCGTATTAACATTTTTTGTTTTCGCCGTGGAAAATTCTTACGGATCTCCTGATCCTCGGAGTTTAGGAGCCAGGAGTATGTGGTGATTCCACTAAAAACCACCCCGACAGGCCTCAGGCCTCGAGTATTTTGGGATTCCCCGGACCATGTTATTTCAGTTCCTGCCCGAATTAACACCATACCTAATCCAGGTCGAAATACTCTCAATTGCGTCTTATTGCAATCAGGCCACCATCCTATTTATTGTACCTATATTTATGTTATTCAAAGTAACTATGAACTCCTAAGTAAGCTATACTAATACTAACCATACCTGAAAGACATGAACAGCGTTTTATATCACGAGACTTGGTCTAACTTTTTCTTTTTTTAATATTAATGGATTTATAAAACAAATACATATATAATAAGAATTGATAAAAGACTTCATATGAGTACAAGTGAATACATATTTATCTTTTTACAAAAGAGTTGTTTAATACTTAAATTCAATCGATGTACTCATCTTCATTTTACCAACTAACCAAATTAAACAAGGTGAATGTAGTAAGCCAAAGGGATTGATTTTATACTTTTTCGCTACTAACTGTGGTCTGCGATTTTGTCAGCGCAAAATAAATCCTTATGGTATTCTATTTTTTGTTCTGACTTTTTATAATTAGATATTAATTAGGTAATAATAAATATGCAATTTTTTTGCGACACTTGCGACTTGAATGAAATAAATAAATAAGAAGCATAACTTTCATTATGCATATCATCATCATCATCATCATCAACCTTTAATAGTCCCCTGCTGGACATAGGCCTCTCCTTAGAAAGGAGGTTGTTGGCCTACTATATCACGCTGGCCAGACGGGTTGGAATAGGCTTTGTTTAAAGTTTTCCTTCTCTTTGCAGTATGGTTCTCCTACGTAGTTTGCTCCCTTAATCGGCTTTTACGATACCCACGGGATCAAATGGGGGTAGTGACACTCTGTATTCTTAATCCGTCATCATATAGATAATGCATTATGTCATGCTGTCATTTAGTGTGTGTAATAGGTGATGTCCCTGAAATCTTAAAAGGTTTGGCTATCTGTTTAACTACAGTCGACGGAGTATAGGCGTGTTTCTGGTGTTCTGCTTCAGAGAGGCACGTGAGATGTATCGTGTCCATTTCTGCTACCATCTGGGACTGGGGACTGAATTTTACTTTGTAGCACATGGTGTGTCTTGTGGCACGGTGAAAAACCGGAGAGCACTCAATCTTTCTATATACCTGCTCTTTACTACTTACTCTTTAGCGAGCATAATGAGGCGAGAGTCATAAAGTTATAATAATAATAATAATAATAATAATAATATACTAATAATAATAATATACTAGCAACACTTACCTACATCAGTCGGAATTTCTTCACATTTTTGAAATAAACAAGTTTTCTATACATTTACAATCCCGTACAATAATTAAAAACTATAAAACTGTAATAAAATGGATCTTTTTTATAAAAATACAATACAAAATCGTTTAAAATAAATAATATACATAGATATATGTTTATAGTACGACATGACGTTTAACGTCATGTCAAAATACAAATAAATATTCATAATGAAAGAAATTCGACTGGAAAATGTTAACCCGAGCTAGATCCAGAGCACTGACAACATCCCCGGACTCGTCGCTCCGCTCCGTCTTGCCGTCCCCGGAAGCTACAACAGAAGTTCCGGCCGTGGCTGAGGCGTTGAGCTCAACTTCAAGCGACGAGTTTTTCTCTCCGCCGACGTCGCCAACACCTGTACGTCGGCAGGGGAGAGGCCGGCCACCGACCAGCTTGGGATCCCGAGGACTACTGACCTCGAACAGGGTCCCCGCTACCGGTGGTGATGTGCGCCGCATGAAGTGGACAAAGTCTATTAATGAAAATGTCATGCGGGCATATTATCGGGCTACAGAGGTGGGAACGAACCTTACTGCGTACCGTGTTCGACTAGTCTCTTTGTTTCAGGAGCTTGAACCAGCTGTCAACGTATCAGCACAACGATTGTCGGATCAAGTACGAGCTATACAGCGCTGTCATCTGCTGGATGATGCAGTACTTGAGAGGATACGCTCTGACATACGGAATAGCTTAATTATCCCTTCTTCGTCACACACTGTGGATTCGGTAGCCAACAGCACACCTCAGTTGGCATCATATACTGATGATATTGATGAACTAGTGGAGAGTGAAGTTATATCCGTAAGTACCCAATACAATGATAGGATAAGGAGCGCTTTGGAGGATGCGATTCTGGAATACCGATATTTAAATTGCAATGACAGGCCCCGGTTATTCCGTTTGCCCATTCATAACGAAATTTAGCGCTGGTGGGTGCCCTGGATTCGTTATTGCCTGAATATTTAGATAATAGCGAAGATCTTAGTGATACACATTCTATTCTATATTGTGCGGCTATTGCAGTTTGTCGAGTAGCTGGTGTTAAAATAGCTAACAATGTCACTACTACTCGACCTAAATCTACTGTACCAGCTTGGCAGTATAGAATTGAGCGTCGTATTGCTGAAACCAGGACACTCATCGGTAAGCTTATTAGCTACCGATCAGGGAATATGCGGCCGAGAGTGATGCGCTTTGTGAAACAGGCATTCTTGGGGACTACCATTAGTCCTCAGCAGTACATGTCATGTGTCACAGAGCGCATAGACTTTCTAAAGCAGAAAATTTATGCATGGGCAAATAGGATTAGACGGTATAAAAAACGAATAGATCGGTATAATCAGAATCGGATGTTCCAAAGAAATGAGAAGTGGGTGTACCGGAAATGGGAGGATCCGGATCCATGTGTGGGTGATAGGCATTTGCCAGATGAAAATGTCACAAATACATTTTGGCGTAACATCTGGTCGGTGCCTGTCACTCATATAGAAGGTGATTGGTTGCAGGATGTCAGACGCTCATGTGAGTCAATAACACCTATGGAACCTGTTAAAATTGATAAAGATGATGTAAGTTGTGCAGTTCGTTTATTACCGAATTGGAAATCACCCTGGTCCAGACGGACTGCACAACTTTGGCTTAAGTGGTTCCGAAGCTCACATGCGCGTTTGGCATCTCAATTCCAGGCAGCTTTGGATTCGGGTTCATTACCCCAATTTTTAACCACTGGCATAACCCACTTACTCTATAAGTCTGGTAGTGTCATGGATCCCAAAAATTTTAGACCTATTCAAACTCAAACTCAAACTCAAACTTTCTTTATTTCATAAAATTTTCAAAATTGTTTGAAATCGTCTTCCATGTAGACTCTAAAGTCATAGATCAACACACACAAAAGCAACAATCTCTGTTTTGTCAAATAGTAACCAAATAAATTTAACAAAATCAAACCATACAAAATCTATGATATGCCTGTGCCGATCTACAACCGCCCGTTTCCAAGGGGTTGAGCCTTATGAGAAGAAAGGGCAAACAAACTCATGGCCACTCTTTTGCAATTCACAAGTATATACAATGGCACTATTAAATATATCACAACATTGTTTTGATGTGTGCTAGTATGTCCGTTATTAAGGACTTAAAGGTGAAAAAACAACGAAGAGAAAACAAGATTAAGAAGAACAAACGAATACAAGAGAAAATGAAGTGAAACATAAAAAATAGAAAAAATAATAAAAAACATACTAGCCACACTACATTTTTACTTAAGAAAGAAATAGCCTGCGCTAATTAATCCCAAGCATTCTTGTCCTCCATGTAATCCACAATCGAGTAGTAGGCCCTCTGGCACAAGCCACGTTTTATTGCGGATTTAAATTTGTTAATACTCAACTCCTGAATATTATTTGGGATTTTATTATAAAATCGGACACATTGACCTCGAAAAGACTTGTTTATCTTTTGGAGCCTAGAGGCGGGTACAACAAATTTATTTTTATATCTGGTATTTATGGCATGTACATCACTTTTTTTCAAAAAGCTATCTTTATTTTTGTGAACATATATTACATTTTCATAAATATATTGACTTGCCACTGTCATTATATTTATTTCTTTAAATTTCTGCCTCAATGAACAACGATTGCCTAAATTATAAAGTGCTCGAATAGCTCTCTTTTGCAGCACAAAAATAGTTTGAATGTCGGCAGCATTCCCCCACAGCAGAATACCGTACGACATTATGCTATGAAAGTAACTGAAGTAAACAAGTCGTGCTGTATCAACATCAGTCAACTCTCGGATTTTCCTTACTGCGTATGCTGCTGAGCTGAGTCTACTCGACAATTTATCAATATGTGGGCCCCACTGTAGCTTAGCATCTAGTGTTATACCTAAAAATGTCGTAGTGTCCACAAGGTCCAGCCCGACATCCTTAATTATCACAGTAGTTTTCACTGGCTTGACGTTTGGCATAGTGAAACGTATACACTTAGTTTTTTGTTCATTTAATAGTAAATTGTTGACATCAAACCAATGAACCACTTTCGAAATGGCGCTGTTTACAAATGTGAAATCAGAAAGTGTCCGTTTTAGTCTAAATAATAGTGATGTATCATCTGCAAACAACACAATCTCGAGATTGTCCTTGACAAAGTGAGGTAAGTCGTTAATATATACTAAAAACAAAAAAGGGCCGAGAATAGAACCCTGTGGAACGCCCATTTCTATCACAGAGCCTGGAGACCGCTCGCCATTAATATCAACTTTTTGAATCCTATTACATAGATATGAGGCAAGTAGTTCCAGGGCTTTATTTTTGATACCATAGTGCTGTAATTTCCTGATCAGCGTTTCATGAACAACACAATCAAAAGCCTTAGATAAATCGCAAAAGATACCTAGAGAATCGTGGGCATCCTCCCAGGCATCAAATATATGTTTTACTAGCTCAACACTAGCATCAGTTGTGGAGCGACCCCTTGTAAAACCAAATTGTCTATTGTGCAATAAATTATTATTATTAAAAAAACTGTGCAATTGATCATACATAATTTTTTCAAAAATTTTACTAAATACTGGTAGTACTGAGATAGGTCTAAAGTTAGTTGGGTCAGATGTACTACCAGATTTGAATAAGGGAATAATTTTACTAGACTTCATAAGATCAGGAAATACACCACTATCAACACATTGATTAAATGTAAATGACAATTGATTAGCCACAAGAGATATAATTGTCTTAGTAATTAAAACAGAATTTCCCCATAGGTCGGTTGTTTTTTTAACATTAATAGTGTTAAAGGCTTTAATAATTTCAAAGGGGGACACATATTGGAACTTAAATTCACTATCAATTCTTCTAACATTCTCTTTTAAAATTGATTCTGCAAGGTATGGTGAGGAGTTCAAAGATTTAGTAGTTGATACAGGAATGTTAGTAAAAAAATTCTCAAATGCAGCAGCAACCTCAGCATTTGATGTGATAAATTTATTGTTTATGTTTAAATTAAATTCATTATTACGGTTTGGATCTTGGCCAGTTTCACTATTAATAATTTTCCAAGTGGTTTTAATCTTATCATTACTACTTTTAATCTTTGAACTAATAAAACGAGACTTAGCCAGTTTACAAAGTTTCCTAAACAGCTTCGAATATTCTTTAACATAATTATGAAACTGTTCACTTTTTTAT